>CAKAOJ020000249.1:0-435000 GCA_916701645.2 Sebastolobus alascanus | reverse complement strand
ATGAATGAAAGAATAAAAACGTGCAATATTGTGCACCCTGCTCAATTCTGTGTTCTTCTTTTTCCATGGTGCAGTCGATATCTCTCTATCTGTGTCCATCTCTGATTGTCTGACTCTCTAGTGAAAGGACTTGAAGTGTCCTTGGGCACCAACTATATATTAATCAAGGAGTATATCACAGCAAGACAGAAGTTATGATCCCAGCCCTGCTTGTTAAGAATGAAATATCCTCACTGCCCTGGTTAATAATAGTCATCACTTCTCTCTCTCTCTCTCTCTTCTCTCTCTCTCTCTCTCTCTCTCTCTCTCTCTCTCTCTCTCTCTCTCTCTCTCTCTCTCTCTTTCTCTCTCTCTCTCTCTCTCTCTCTCTCTCTCTCTCTCTCTCTCTCTCTCTCTCTCTCTCTCTCTCTCTTTTTACATTCTGATTTTTCTCTCTCCTCCTTTTATCCAGATTGTTTTTTCTGTCTCTTCTATGTATATTTTATCTAACCGGTCTCGTCACATATGAATTGTGGTCCGGGCAACAACATTGCATAACTCATTGAAGGAAATACAATCAATTCTGTGCTGTTGGGCATTTTGATAATAAAAATACAGTAGCAATATTTGTCTGTATATGTTCTAATCTGAGTAAGCTGATGATGCATATATGCACATTCTTTATGCGTCATGACTTATTATATCTGTATGTTTATCAAAAGCCATCATAATACTTGATTTTTTTAACATCTATATCCACTTTTAATTAAAGGAATCATATGGATTGCTGCTTAAACATAATGTTTTCCTCCTCTCTCCCCTTCAGGCTACCTGCCCAACGGGATCCATGCAGTGGAAGCCATGTTAGCAGCAGCCAGCATCGGAGCCATTTGGAGCTCCACGTCTGTCGACTTTGGAGTCAACGTAAGGACTGTGTTATACTGTTTGTTGCTTGTATTTCTTTATTTACATATGTTTCAGTTTTTATTCTATTGTATCATCAACACTTTATTTTCTTGTTGTATTCAGTCATTCAAACTAGATTTTATAATGGAAACCATTTCCCATGCAGGGGGGATTTGAGAGTCTTTACCTCAATTTTTTTTTTTTTTTTTAACTTTATTTAAATTTCATTTAAATTTCAATGTCAGTATTCTACAACATAAACATGTTGATGTCTTTCTGTCATCTTGGTCTCTGCTTCTTGTTTCTGGTGCGCTGCTGCCCCGTCTGGCAGATCAGAGAACTACACTTAGAATAAAAACATGTTTTCACCCTTAGTAGGAAGTTATTTCACTATATTTTTCTTGTTTACACTTTAAGTAGGTAGTAATGTACGTAAAAGATAAAGGTATAAATTCCTTACATTTTGTCTTGAGCTCATCTCCTCCATCTGAATCACATTGTTCTCTGCCATTGCTTCCTTCATTCTCTGCTTACACTAATATGCTCCTGTTTTGTAATTTTATGTCATTTCAGGGCATACATTTACTGCTCTTACTGCAGTAAATGATGGATTTTATTTTGCCTTGCCCTTCCTGTCTACTTACTCCAGTGTTTTAACCCTCTCTCTCTCTGTCTCTCTCTCTCTCTCTGTTTTTGTCTCAGGGTGTCCTTGACAGGTTTTCTCAAATCCAGCCCAAGCTGATCTTCTCTGTTGCTGCTGTGGTTTACAACGGCAAAACACACGACCACATGGAAAAGCTGACCAGTGTTGTCAAAGGTTGGCACCCACATATATGTGTCCTTTACATTTTTTTTGGTTTAAGCTTCTACTCTTACTCCAAGATTACCATCAATTAATTACAGATAATAACACATATATTTGGCTTCTTCAAGTAGTGGGTGGTAAAACCTGCTGAAGTGAGCTTACTGTGCCAACATGTTTTTGATATCATTAAAGATGATTTGGTCTCTTCAATTAAAACTTCTGCTAACAAGTAGAAAGAGCCATTAAAGGGTACGACCAGCAGAGTAGAATAAAGTAGCTCTACTGGGTTTTACAAGTGTTCAAAATGAAACTGTCGGAAGAATGAATGCATAACAGATGCTGGATAGATGTAAAGTATGATTTAGGATTTATTGTGCTACCACAGGAGTGTCCAGAGAATTACTAAGCATCTTTGAGCCCCTCACTCATAAAAATCCTCTTCCGTAAAGAACCAAAATGTGTTACATGTTCATGGAAATAACACTGGGATTCCTCTGGGAACCCTTTATGCTTTCATAAGTTTATAGTGTGAAGCATCAGACTCTCTCTCTGTCTCTCTGTAGGTCTGCCTGACCTGAAGAAAGTAGTGGTGATTCCCTACGCTCGCTCCAAAGACGAGACTGACCTCTCCAAGATCCCCAACAGGTGTGTGCCTGTGGATACAACGACACTGAAGTGTTAAAACAGAGAAACAGATATTTTTAACTGAGAGCAGGTCAGAGTCGTATTTATTTCCTTCGTTTAGCGCTTAGCATTGCGTACCGCCACCTGTATACAATAAGAAGTAAAGATACTCATGTGGAAAAAAAATCAGAAGTGGCTGTACTCAGTACCGGTGAGTACCGGCCCATTTCAGGCACTGCTGTCTTCTCCACGTTGTATCAACCTTTTCATTCATTTCTTCTGTGACTCTCCGCAGTGTATTTATAGACGACTTCTTGGCGTCTGGTCACGGTGAGGCCGACCAGTTTCCTCAGCTGGAGTTCGAGCAGCTGCCATTCAGTCACCCTCTGTTCATCATGTACTCTTCAGGCACCACAGGAGCTCCTAAATGTATGGTCCACTCTGCTGGGGTAAGAAAAACATCATAAATATGGATCACTCTCCCTCTCTTTGTTTGTTGAGCCGACACGAACACTGTTTCTCACAAACACTGCTGATCTATATCTGATTTTACTTTATTACATAATGTAAAACATTTGGAATAAGGGACACATTTACAATTTTAAAACAAAGTGACACTTTAGTTGCCGATTCTGTTGCACATTTTGTTGTTACTGCTCCACACGGGTTAGATGGACCGCAGCTGTCTCTCACACACACACACACACACACACACACACACACACACACACACACACACACACACACACACACACACACACATTAGCACACGCTGGTCGCATCTGTTTGCAGAGCTCTCCTGGGTTGGCCAACATGTACAGTTTGCTATTCATTGCACGCCATTTATATTAATGCACATGTGAACAATTTGAAAAGAAGAGGATGTTCTCAATAAGGCCAGAAAAGAAGAAGGAGAGGAAAGCTGTCAAAATTGTTGAAAGAGTGAAACCTAAATTCTAAAGTTGAGAAAATCTCACCACAAGATCCATTTATTAGCTGTTCTGGAGCTTTTGATCATATCGCTTGATCTTGATCAGCAGGTAGAGTTTGCCCAGTTGTTATGGCATTATCATGGACTGTATATAAGTAGTGGACGTAGTCACCGTGACGTCACCCATTGGTTTGTGGACTGACCTTTTGGCCGTCGTCATCATGGTTTTTTGCAACCAGAAGTGACACGAGAGGATGGAGCTAAGTACAACCAGACGCTGAATAAAACATTTTTAGGCGACCAAAATGTTATAATTAACTTTCCTGAATGGAAAACACACTGTGAAAGGGTTAAAGCTAAAGATGAAAACACGGACAACTCCCAGACCGGACAACGCCGTGGTAGCGACCTGTCAGTCACAAGGTAGCCCTGCCCTAAAGCATCCCCTGCTTTATGGTCTATTTGACTCTAAATGGGACCATAATTTACTAAATGAACATCATGCTGTATTGAAGAAGACTGAAACTAGTGATTGAGACCATAAACTTATGTTTACAACGTTTACTGAGATAATAAATCAAGTGAGTAGTAGGATCATTTTCTCATAGACTTCTATACAATCAGTCTTCTTTTTGCAACCAGAGGAGTCGCCCCCTGCTGGCTGTTAGAAATAATGCAAGTTTAAGGCACTTCAGCATTGGCTTCACATCTCAGGTTTCCGCCTGGGCATTATAGATGGTCAAATGTTAATGTTTTCCTGAACACTTTAAGGAATTCTTATTCATTTTTTCTTAAGAGCTAAGGTTTATTATAAGTTAATTCTTGACATTGGAAGTGGCAGTTGAAAAAACCTTCACCACAAGGTCCATTTAGTAGCTTGTCTGGAGCTTTTGATCATGAAAATATGATTCCTAAATTCTAAAGGTTACTGGAAGCTCCCACTCTCTCAATATCACAGCTGTCAAATGTCAGATCTAGTTGTGGTGCACACTTAACACAATAAGACCAAAACCACTGTTCTATGAATGAATGGGTGATTTAAAAAAATGTGTTAATGATGTAGTGACAGCAATTGTGGGAGTCCTCTGTCATGCCTTGAGATTGTATCATACTTTTATCTTTTTATTTCAGTACTTTTTTTTAGAGGAAAACTGAATCTTTTTAATCAAATTATAACAAAATTTGAGTCACTCTTGGCGAGCTTCACAGTAGCAGTAATATAACTGTATGCCTGTCATTTGGGTTTATGTTACATTTTCCACCACAAGATGGCAGCAAACCTCCATCAGCAGATCTTGGAAAGGTTATTCCCTCTCAGGAGAGTGCATGAATGACATTTCTTTCCTGCTACAAAACCACATCTGAGTGGGGGAGAGTGTCAGATGAATGTGTGATTTCCAAAGGACCACTGCACTTTGAAGGCTGAAACACTCAACATGCAAAACACACTCAAACAAATATATTCACACATTTTCACAAAACGTTCTCCCTCTCTCACACACACCTATTTTTTCTTTCTCCAGTTTTCTGTTCTTGCTTTACCCTCCCGCCTTCTTTCACATTGGCTTTTCTATCTTTAACTTGCACGCATTTTCAATTTTTTTCCCACTTAGTCCTCCCTTTCAGAGTCTCTCATTAGGTTTTTTTCCCCTGATTTACTTCGTCTTTCCTCTAGCTCCCTTTTCTTTCTTTCTATTATTGTCTTCCTCTCTGTCTCTTTCTGTTGCGCCCTGTCCTTCTCCCCATGCTGCCGATAATTGGACCGTAATGCGTTGGTGAAAACATTTCGTATTGCGACGCTGGCAGTCCTCTCTGGCTCTACCAATTAGCCCCGGCACTGTTGCGCTTTCTGCTTTGTTACGGCTCTGTTAACATGCTGTCAGTAGCAAGATGGCACGCTCCAAAGGACGGGTCCTGCCAAAGATTATATGCACACTAACACACACACACACACTCACACACACACGGAGCACCTGTTTATGCGAACAGGAACGTACACATTAAGGCTCCAAACTAAAATACACACACACTCATACAGTTTATACGCTCCACCAGCGATAATAACCTATCCAACTGTGATGGGCTGGTGACTGTGGCAGAATTCACCTTAAAGGCCCAGACACATTAAACTGTTGCATCGCCTCACGTCGCCTTTGTCTTGGCCAACAAGTTGTACTTGAACCCACCGCAAAGACTACACCCGACGGCCAGTCGGGTGTAGTCGGGTACGTTCTGCGCCTGCGTGAGAGGAAATAACTCTCCCTACCAGCAGACGGCCATGTCGTTGTGAAAATATCTGTGTATTGGAATGTTTCAGATGAGATGTAGATGAAAAATGAGAAGAGCCTTCTGTGTATGCCGTCTAGACTTTACTTGCTTTCCTCACTTCCTTTTCTCTTCTCGTGCACTGATTCATTTAAGCTGAAAAGCCAATCAGAGTGATTCTCTCACCGACGAGTGCCGCCGCCATTTCAACATGCTGAATCGGCCGAAAAACCTCCGATACGGGCAGACTAGAGCCGACGGTGCGGGACACACTGCAAAAACTAGGCCGTCGGACGCTCACCGACGGCCCCAAACTGTCCGACGGCTGACCGTCAGCTTGGTGATTCAGGGACTTTTTGTCAAAAGAAGTGCTTGTTTTGCATTTGTTTTGCATAACTGACGATGGGGTTTATGAACTTTTTTGAAAAGATATTGTTATAATTTGAATTTTACAGCCTGTCATATGCAGGTGTCTTTGGCATTCTGTATGTCAAATGTATGTGTACCATATCAGCACTGTTACCTCTGATGATAAACAACATCCAGACAGAGTTAACAATCAACAAATGTCAATGTCATGAATGAAACTATGAACAAAAACCTTCATTATCTCTCTCTTGCTTTGTCTCTCTGTCTCTGTAGGGCACGCTCATCCAACACTTGAAAGAACACATCCTCCACGGTAATATGACCAGCAGTGATGTCATCATTTACTACACCACGGTAGGTCCACAGTCTTTTCACAATATAAAAATGACGTGCTCATGGTACCAAAGTGTTTAAGATCTGGGGAACTTTCCACCGCTCCCTTGCTGTCTCATCTCAGATACCAGCAGAGGTAGAACGTTTAGTATTGCGGGGTATTTTTTAATCATGAGCCTGGTCACAAAGACACACATACTCACACACAAACACACGAACAGATCTCGTCTAATGAGCAGCATTGAGTGCTGAAGGTCAGAGCTGTGCATGATTTTTAGTTGTTCCTAGAAGATTCTAGCTCCTTTTGGTGATAAACACTGTTTATTTTATGTTGATTAACCCTCTGAGACCTGACTGACTTTACTGTCTTTCAGAGGCTGTAGCAGGCTTTAGAGTTAGAGTAAAGTTACTGATATCATATGAAATCATATGAAACTAGAACCTAGAAAACCTAAGGAATCCATTGGTACCAACCATGTCATTTTAGCTTGTCGGGAAGGAGGCTCAGCAACGCTCCAAAGTTACGCTAAATTTTGGCGAGGAAAAACTGGCATAGACATTTTCAAAGGGGTCCCTTGACCTCTGACCTCAAGATATTCTATGAGTACTCACGTGCCTCCCCTTTACAGACATGCCCACTTTATGATAATCACATGCAGTTCGTGGCAAAAACTATGCAGTTTTTTTTGCATGCAGTATAAATGTGTTATTTGCGTCTATTCTAAAAATAGTTTCTGCACAGACAGTTGTCTGTAAAGCTAACGTTACCGTCTATATGCATATGTATTGGGGATGAGGCCAAAGCTCAGCATGCAGAAAAAAAGAGAAACACAATTATGTGAACCACAGATACACAGTTTGCAGCAGTTGTCCATTTTGCTACCAATTTAACCATGTTGATGAGAAAGGAGTGTTTATACCAGATAAACTGACCGCTGTGTATGTGTGTATGTGTGTGTGTGCTGTCCTTAGACCGGCTGGATGATGTGGAACTGGCTTGTGTCTGCTCTGGCAGTGGGAGCCTCGGTGGTTTTATATGACGGTTCACCACTAATGCCCACGCCCGACGTACTGTGGAACCTGGCGGACCAGCTGGGGTGAGTTAGACACACACACAAGCACAAAAACACACAACAGGAGAGGCTGACAAAACGGAGGGACATTGACTGCTATGATTTTTATTTTAAACCCCAAATTAAAATTGCTCTTTGAAAACACACATTTGTTATGAAGGCTCCAGTGATGATGATTGTCCATGCCCACGTCCATTGTCCAACATCTGGAAAAACATGAAAACACACAATTTCTCTACAGATTTTAACCAGTTCCTACTGTAGCAGCGCGGCCCAACCCATGTTGCATTTTCAACAAAAATGGTGCAACTGACATAAGACCACTATATTCCCTTTTAATCTAATATTTTGGGGGATGAAGAGCAGAGAGACGGACATAGAGACAAAAAAAAGACAATGAAAGAAGAAAGAGGGATTGGGATATACAGACAGAGAGTGAGAGAGCCTGAGCAAAGGGTAAGGTTTTCCTTGGAGGTTTTGTTTCCAACCACAGAATTGATAATGCGTTTCCCTAATTGACAACTTGCACACAAGAGCAGACCCATGAATAAAGATTTAAGCTGGTTATAATGTGCATCCAGAACGGAGACTCTCAGCAACCGATCATACAATAAACATTCATTATTTACCTACTAATTTAAATGAGAGGAGAGAGGGGTAAAAGTATGTCTTGGTCGTAAAGGAGACAGACAGAGAAACATATAGGAAAGAGGGGGGAAATGGAGATAATAATTTATAGATAAGCAATGTTGTTATTTGTTTTATGGTTGAAACAAACCCAGTGGAAAATAGGAATAGGCTTTTTTGAACTTGCCAAAAGTTGTCATGTCAAGCCGCCAGGTTTTACCATACTGTATGTAGCAAATTCAAAATGCAGTTTCACATAACTTTAAAAAGAAATCCTGCTCAAAGTTCAAACATACAAAAGCAGCCCTGTGTCCTAAATATTATGTTCCCATACAACTAAACTGCATTCTCACTTATGTTTGGAAGGAAACGTGTTTTGTTGCAGATTACATTTGTCTATTCTTATCACAAATACGTTTGTAAGTCCGCAGCAAATGACGTAGTACAACGAGCGACGCGCAGAGCAGGTGACTTAGTATATCGAGCGACCTTTAAGAAAGTTACGTGGAATAATGAGTATAAACAGGTGGGTGGGGAGGTGAATGGGTCAAACAAACCAAACACCGGACTTTTCCCCCAGGAGACCGCTGTTCGTGTCCTGTGTGAAACGTAGTTATTTTAAGCCAAACTAGATGTTTTTTTTCTAAACCTAACAAAGTAGTTTTGTTGCGTTTTTTTGTGGTGTTTTGTTTAAATTTAGAACGTTAACCACGTGTTTAAAGCTGTTTAAAAGCGTTTAAAAAAAGTTGCTTACCTTGAAACGTAATTGAGAATGCAGTTTAGTTGTTTAATTTTGTGGGAGACAGGGATGTAAAAAAGACGCCTCGAACTTCCTTCTTGATGAGCACAGATGAGCTGCCTCGCTGTTGTTTTGAAAGTGCACTGATGTGTTGTACTCAGCTGAACAGGATACTTTAAGTCAGCAGGGTCAGCCATCCCTTGAGCCCGTTGTTATTGAGATTGATGTTGGTGTTGTAAATTTGGATGAACCCAAAACCCAGGTCAAACTACAAGACGGCTGAAACCTACAGTTTACCATCTAGTCCAGAGACTGTTACTTGTCGTCTGATTCCATCTTTGTAAAACATTTTCCCGAGCAACATCTATGTTTGCATTAAAAGTGTATTTTGAGGTCACACAATCACATGGATAACAATGGGTTTGATCAACGTAGAGAAAAGATTTGAGAGTTTGGTCCCGTGATGCTAGGATTAGATGCTGTATAAACCTCCACCCACCTACTGTACTGTAAATACCCTATAACCCCTTTCCTTTTCATCACTCAAGACATATTTTCCAAAGTAGCACAGAGGATATTCACAGCACATCCTCTTGGTAAATGTCCTGATACTCCCTCCCACCTCCACCACCATCCCCACTATCACCACCCTAAACAGCAGATGCTAAACCCAGTATTGATCTTCTATTGTCTTTTGAAGACAGCAAGAAAAAAGAGGAAATGGTCAAGGACAATAGTGTGGGAGTGTACATGTGCAGGCAGGCAATTAATTGGTTCAAATTTAATGTGTTCCATTGTTTACTTCTGTGTACGTCTGGAAAAGGTATATAGTGTGTGAGCTCTGCCCCGAGAAAAGTCAATTTTTCCTTTAGGCCCATATGTTGTATTCCTTTAGCCTTTGAATTCATTCACTCGGTCATTCATTATGTGCATTTCAGGGTATGATTCCGGAGCAAAATTTCCCACAATATATACACAATGTATTTACTGTACTCACATTCTATTACCAAAAAGTAGCAGGGAGAAGACAACTTTAGTAGTAGTAGTATTTTTAGTCAATGGAAGGACGAGAATAGGTGCTATCAGATCGTAGACAGTATATAAATGGACAACACATCTCCACTTCCTCCCACTGTACAAAAGTGAAGCCAAAATTAGCCGGATACGGGAGCTGCCATCTTGAGATTTTAGATTTCCAGATAGAGCCTAAGCAACACGACTTCCTCCCCACCATGTGGCCTAGAGAGAGGACAAGATTTTTGTTTTAAAAAGATTGCTGTAACAAAAGAAATTTGTGTCTTCCGCAAACAAATTTGCCATTTCACAAGTATCATTTAAGGAAATCTCTCACTAAACAACTGAACCTGATGTGCCTTGAGCAACCTTACCGCTAGAGCAGTCAACCTGTGGTTAAATTATGAATGAAAAATTTACTGTGGTCAGCAAAAGTAAGACCCTTTAAGGCGGTGATGCCACAGACACGTCTTCAGTGCAGCAGAGATGGCATATTGCCTTCAGCAAGGGAGGGAGTAATGGGGAGAAAGATTTGACACAGATGGGGAGTAGTGGGAATTATGGAGCCAAAGTGCCAAGAAAAAGTACTTCTTCTGCAGAAACTCAGAGCAGGATCTGTTGGTAGATCCCAAAGCTAATGAGCTCCTTTTACAACTTTACCAGTCAGTTGAATGATCAAATATATTATTAGGATATTCATATGATGATTGGTAGCCTGGTAAAGTAACTGGTAGAGTAGGGATTGTGCCAGTTTCTAATGCTGGTTGGTTAAAGTCAACAGTATCGTTTGGTTTTTAGTAGCTTTTTGATGACATAAATGTTCCAATCTTTCAACCTCACTTCTTGTTTGCGCAAAATGAGAAAAAATAGAGTGAACAATGTTGAATTACTGTTACAAAAATGATCCACGTAGAGGAATTCATTGGAGGGGTGCCAATATGACAGATGAACAGATAGAACCTTTTAAACTGTGAGAAGATATTTCAACCAATTAAGTGCTGATGTTGCCACCTCAGACACATTTTCCAGATCCTAACGCTACAGTATGTGGAAAAACCCTCTGGGAGAGGCTGACGTGAATTTTTTTACACCCTCATCTTCTGAATTGAGGTTGGACATTTTAATTGGGGCTAAATCTGTCAGCCTCGGAGAGTCTCCTCGTAGCCTTGACTTCTGTTGCTTAGTTGTGGAATTGTAATAACTACTTTTGCTGTTGGATTCCTCTTCCGCATCACGCTTAACAATTGACATTTCCAGTTCTAAATCTCTTCATAGATATTTTTTAAAGATTGCTTTTTCAATCATGGGAAAGAAGAGGTACTGTAATTTTACACAACAAACTTTCTGTTTGCTAAAATGGATTACTGCAGATTTGCTGCTTTTGAGAAAAGGAAAAAGGAAAAGGTGAAGGGAGGCTGAAGCATGCGGAGAGTCTCAAAAGACTTGTTTATTTTTAGCTCTCCGCTAGTTTTTTGTGCTTCACAACATATTGAGAATCTGTTTGAGAGAGACTAATGTGAACCACTGTAGAAGCTCTTCATCTACAATATTATTTCCAGAAAGACCCTTCTAGAGAGAAAATAAATCACACAATGTATTCCAATAAGGTGTCATACTACTTGTATTACATATACGTACATATATACATACTACTTATGTTTTTACCAGTACCAGTGCGTTTGGACAGTTACTTTCCCCAGTAACGAGTAGTGTAAGGCAGGCACTTCACTTCAAGGACCCATAAACTGACACAATTAGACCACGGACCCGGAGGTGAATATACAGTAGATCGCAGGTGTGGCGGCTATTAAATACTCTTTCAGCTAGTCACATCACTGGTCTCATAGTTGGAAAAGAGGCTATGATGCGTCCTCGTAACCGGACGTCTCCTTCGTAAAAAAGCAGAATATGGAGTTATAACCAACCAGTCGGATGTGTGTAGAGGTCTGTATGGTTATACTGTAGCAGTATACGGTAATATAGTAATATAACAAGTAACATAACTAATTACTTTAGATATCAAGTAATAAGTAAAGTAATATACATTTTTAAAGGAGTAATAAAGTAACTTATTCCACTTACTGAGTAGCTTGCCCAACACTGAACATGGATGTCAGTGTCACTAAATAGACAGAAGTTTCAATCTTCATACGTTGTCTCACTTTTACCTCTAAATGCTCTGACAACTTTCCCTGCCTGTGTCATGTAGGAAAGAAAGATTTATTGAGACTCTCCACCAGGCCCGTAGTGAAAACTAAAGCAGCAGCAGCAGCATTCCTGGATTACGCAGGCGAAAGGTTACAACATTTCTACCTGTGACAGGTTCCGTGTATGAACGGGACTTTGGAGGCTCCTCGGTTTCCTCTGAGGATCTTCTCGTCTCTTCCATCTTTTGTCCATTATGTGTCGTGCTGAAATGTCAGAAAAGATCCCTCCTGTACTTTTGTACCAACTATAGAAATGTTGTCTCTTGCCAATGCAAAATTCTCCTATTTGGAGGAGATGACTACAGACACAGTTTAGCAGATTGCATCTTGCCAGCTCAGTTACAGTTTTAGACATGTGGGCATAATAATTTAGAATATCCTCTTATGTTGTAAACTTCATCAAATCTTTTAAAAAGATTATTTATCCACAAACTAAATAACACCCATACTTTTTTTAAAGTGCTACATGCAGCATATTGATTTACTATAAAACAAAATAAGAATCCTGTTTGTGAGAGAAAGTAACAAGGTTCATAAGAAATGAATTTAATTTAATAGCACTTACTGACATGATATGGAGGCTGTCTATCACACTGAAAAACTCGCAATACGCAATAAATTATTGATTTTCAAAAAAAGATGTAGTGCTTCACACTTTTAATATCGAGTTTGAGTTTATTAGCATTCATGTTCACAGTTAACAACTGAATAGAATCATAATTTACATATTCATATTTGCAAATCTATGAACAATTACACCATCAAACGATGGTTTCAAGCTGTTCCTCGTAGTCCCTGACACCTGAGAAGAGAGCAATGGTCCATTTTTATATTACAATTCTTCCTGGGGTGGAGGATAAGTGCGTGAGTAGTTTAGAAAACATGCACCGACAAGTGGGACTTCAATTGCTCCATCGTGACACGCATAGAGATGCATTAACGTTATCGCTGCTCGGAGGCGCTCGCGTGTCTGATTGGCTTCGAGTGTCTCTTATTGGCTCAGTGGCTTCCAGCAACATGTCTCCCTTGAAACACACACACATGTGCATCTACACATGCAGACGCACACTCTCACAAACGGAGACTCACAGCGACTCCTCCGCCCTCCATCCTAAACACCCAATTAGCAGCCACACCTGGCCACCTGCCTCCAATCAGAATAGACTGACCCCTTTCTATGGCAGCCAGCAACGAAACAAATCCAGATGCGATGGGGGGTCAGAGATGATGGATAGAATGGAGAGTGACTGTGGGTGTGTGCAGATAACAAATGGGGTCTTTGAGTTTGAGTTTATGTGCGTCATCTGCTGCATCTGGTGGCTGTAAGTGAATGTGGAGAACAGGTATCGACCGTATCTATCCAGGCATATCAAAATATACACATACCGTGTGTATATATACACTCCCTTATTACCTAATTAAAGGTGTGTATACTGTAGTACAATGTAATTTCTCTTTTTCATAATTAACTTATTGTAATATTTTACCTGTATAGAATAAAGAAATTGGATCTTAATTTCAAAATAAGAAGGTAACATTTTAGAAATGGAAAGAATAACCTTCATAATTAGAAACCAAGACTCTTAATTACGGATGTATATCATTTAGAGTTGTTCTGATACTGATTCCAGTATCAGAAATGCCTCCGATACAGCCTAAAATGCTTGATCGGGAATTGGCGAATATGCGAGTCTATGCACCGATCCGATATCACGTTATCTGCGCATGCGCAACTCTCAACAGAAATGAGAAAGAAGCGAGATGGCTCACTCGTTAGCTACTTCCCTCATCGCTTCTTTCTCATCTCTGTTGAGAGTTGCCCATGTGCGGTACCGATCGGGCAGGTGCTAGCGGAGAGTGTAACGTTAGCCAAAGCTAGCTAAATGTCAGCAATTTGGCAATATTTTACACTGGAAAATCTGTCAAACTAGATGATAGAGAAAGTTCTATGGACAATGTTTCAAATCAATGAGCGGGACAGTTTCAAGGCTAAATTGTATTTTTAAGAGTTTTGCATCAATATGATAAAGTGTCATATATCTTACTCGCTGGATCAGCCCGAAACAGACATTCACGTCTGGTTAATTCACAGTGTCCCTTAACAGTTTCTCAATAAATCCAGATTGGATTGACAGTGAAACAGATAAGAACGTGATTTAAAATGACATATTCTATGATAATAGATTACAAGATAAGACACGTAAGAGAGCGGGTGGAATGGGGATAAAGGGTGAGGCATGCAGAGGCAGCATGGACGGGGTGAAGCGTGCACGTGCATGAGGCCATCATGCCTTTTGAGATATTACTTCTTCGGACCTTTGCCCTTACACCTCATCTAACCCCCCCCCCCCCTCACACACTCCCTCCCTCACCCTATCACCAACCCTTATTACCACCAATCAATTCCAACATCTGAGAGCAAATCACATCTTTCACTGCGAACCAATTCCTGGTTATCGACCAATCAAGCATCAGACAGTTGTTTTGTTTCCCAGAGACCGATTCTTTCTGATCTTTTTTTGATTGGCATGCATGGTTACCGTAGCGATAGGAGGCAATTTGATTGATTTGACGTCAACAAAAATAACTCGGAAGAGACGGGAAGACACAGACGGAGACACAAACAGAGCCGTCCGCAGAGGCAGACTTTAAAAGGCCCTTTGTTTCAGAATTAAAACTGCAGGGGAACACAGAAGTGACGTTTTGTCACTTTCTTGTTTTCCACATGTTGTCCAACTGTTGTCAGCTGTCAGGATGACTTCGATCCACACAGAAGAAAGCCACCTTCCAACATCACTCCATTTCAGGGTTGTCGTGTGCAAACATCCTGTCAATACAGTCTCCTCTGAACTATTTCCTTGTGGAACATTTACAAAGGAGACATTTTGTCCTCTCATGCTAGACTGACCATTATTGTGTTTGACTCTTCTTTTTTTTGTTTGTTCAGTTGAAAGTCAATTCCTAATCAGTTGTGTTTCTTCATTTTTCTTATCTATCGGTGAAGGGCTGACTGAGCACACAAGCTCTGTTTCAGCATCACCTTGCTTTACATTTACACAGTGACACACACTTCTCTCCTGGGAGCGTCCTAGTACAGCTCCACTGGAGCAGATGGGATTAAGAGCAAAGGCTGTTCAGTATCTGATGCCCTTTTTTATATATTTTTACATCCAGCACACAGAAGTTATGCCTCGTCATGCATAGATTCAGGGCAGCAAATGGAGCATAGTCAGGTCAGGCTGAGCGTTGAAGTCACGCTTACATCGGGTCATTCATTCATGCTTCACCATCAGCAGCTGAATAGTAACATATTACTGTTCTCACTATTACTCTGCCAGTACGGGAGAGTTGCTGTTTCAGCTCCCTCCACTACTCAACCTCCTCCAAATTGTTCTCTGGGGCCAAATTCTTCACTTTTACTCCCACTTGCAAACTTAAGAATAAAAGCTATTTATCCCCCAAAAAATGGAGTAGACTCTAATGTGACATCACATCCCACGCCACAGTGCAGAAGTCAGTTTACTTGTGCAAAGCTGTGTGTGAAGCTGAGTGCAGTGCAACCGTGGCAAAGGTATGGCATTCTCGCAGACACTTTCCAATGCTACCACTGTACCCGCTTTTTTTTTTTATGCCCTTTGTGATAGCCGTGGCCGGAGGCATTATGTTTTCAGGTTGTCCATCCGTCCGGACCATTCTTATGAGTGAGATATCTCAGGAACACCTTGAGGGAATTTCTTCAAATTTGGCACAAACGTCCACTTGGACTCAAGAATCAACTGATTCGATTTTGGTGGTCAAAAGTCAAGGTCACTATGACCTTACATCCGTCCAATTCTTGTGAAAGTGATATCTCAGGAACGTCTTGAGCGAATTTCATTGCATCTGGCACAAACATTAACTTACTATAAACTAATTAAAATGTGGTGTTTAAAGGTCAAGGTCACTGTGACCTCACAAAACACGTTTTTGGCCATGACTCAAGAATTCATATGCTAATTACGACAATTTCACACAAGTGTAGGATAAAATTATGAAGTGATAACAGTTTGGACAGACATCGATGTAAACTGCAACTC
The DNA here is from genome assembly GCA_916701645.2 of Sebastolobus alascanus. Taxonomy (NCBI): domain Eukaryota; kingdom Metazoa; phylum Chordata; class Actinopteri; order Perciformes; family Sebastidae; genus Sebastolobus; species Sebastolobus alascanus. The sequence continues at coordinate 419,052 of CAKAOJ020000249.1, read as the reverse complement.
GTCTGGTTGGCAGAGGTATACAACCGCGTTATTATCGTGTTAACTTTGTCAGCTCTACATCCAACCCTTCTCCAGTATACTATAATATTCATCACCGTCCAGAAGAAGCTAAGCTAGTTGGGCACTAAAGCGTGGTATGTTGGAGGAGAGTTGTGCTTAATCTTGATGGGCACGATCTAGAAATCCCAAATAAAGGATCATGATGTCACACAGTTCTTCTGTCCATCCAATTATCTGTCCAACACTTTGGTCTTGAGCGAGATATCTCAAGAATGACCAGCCAGATTGCCAGGAAAATTGGCAACAATAGTCATACCACCCCAGAGGATGATTCATAGTGTTTGCTAATTTGGTTCTGTTGTTAAAAGTTTCTGCTGTCACAATGCAGAATACAGTACATGTGTGTAGGAGGGCTTCTGCAAGGGCTGTCATTGTTGGCAACGCTGACGCAAATTCTCCCCAAAATAATGGACTTCTTTCTACTTATGGGAAGTTGAATATTTGTTAATGTTGGAAAATAATGCAACACTTATCCTTCATATTGGTATGCTTGAAACAATAATTTCCGTCTGTCTTTTCTGTCCTCCAGCATCACTATCTTTGGTACCGGGGCCAAGTGGCTGTCTGTGCTGCAGGAGAGGAACCTGCAACCCGGTGAGTCCCAGACACAAACGTGTGCACACCTACATGAGCACAGACATCCAGAGTCACACATGGACGCTCACAGATAACAAGCAGAGAGAGATGCATTCACCTAGATACACATAAACACACATCCACTCTCTGAGAATGGGAACCTGGGACAATAAGAGCAGATGGACATAATAATCATTATAATAGTGCTGTTTGACTCTAAACGTCCTTTATGCCATTTACTGCATAAATCAACAGTTTGCCCTGTGTTCTGGTGGTTGACACCGATTCGAACGGATAAAAGTGCTGTTGTGATAATTCACATGAGTCGTGGATAGGACCAACTAATTGCTGTCACTGCTCTCCAGAGAGAAACCAGGTCTCAACACATAATCAGAGCTGCATCAGTGCTTATTAGCCTTCCTGCTAACCTTCATACATGTACACATCGCTCTCTCTTTGCTATTTCTGTGACAAAAACATGTTACAAAAGGAGTGCATGCTAGCATTATTGCTGTGCTCTTTTGTAAAGGTACATACGGCATTGTGATAGAACAAAACATTTTCTTTTTTCAAATTGTTGGGCTCCAACCCTCAATTTGGTCTAAATTCAATCCATCAAGCGCTGCTTATTTTGAAGACAGTTCAACTTTTATACCTGGTTCACACTAATGACGGTGCTGTTCTGTTAGTGGGTAAAAGACAAAGAAATAATATAAGTTAAATTGAATTACGTAAGCTGGCATTTGGTTTACATAATTATATATCAAAGCTTTTTGCTCTTTTGTTTCTCATCTTCTTTGTGTCCTCCTCTTCATCCCCTGATCTAAACTCTCCAGTTGTCCTCCTGTTCTCCTCATCTTCATGCAAATTACCACTTAGAACTAATTCAACGGGCTGAGCTGTTTCCTGCTTGTCCTTATCTTCTCTTATTTTCTACATTCTGTTCTCTCCTCTCCTCTCCTCTCCTCTCCTCTCCTCTCCTCTCCTCTCCTCTCCTCTCCTCTCCTCTCCTCTCCTCTCCTCTCCTCTCCTCTCCTCTCCTTTCCTCTCCTCCCCTCCTCTCCTCTCCTTACCTCTCCTCTCCTCTCCTCTCCTCTCCTCTCCTCTCCTCTCCTCTCCTCTCCTCTCCTAAATTAAATTAGCACTTATAACCGATGTTTATCGCGTAAACAGTTGCTGTGTGTCTCAGTTCCCAGTACGCCGTTATAATCACCACAAATCTTTATTCATGACGGCTGCTTTGTGTGTCTGTCTGTCTGCAACTTGTAAATTAGCGACACACATTCACAATTGTGTGGCTAAACAGGAAGGCAGGAAAAACAAAATTTTTCTCTGTCTCTGTCTCTCTCTGCTCCATCCCCTTCAGTCAGCCAGCCACTTGATCCATTTGGCACTGTGTGTGTTTATGTTTGGATGCTTATTAGAGAAAGAGGGCATGGCAGAGGGAGATGTGAGTGTGTGAGTGTGCGTGCAAGCATGCCTCCAGCGGGCTGGGAAGGGTACGGGGAGCTTCTTCACTGGCTCCCCCAGTGGAGGGGCCCTTTTTCCTGGGCTGACATTTGGACCGGACACCTGGAGGCATGGTGGGGGGTAGCAAGAGTTCCCACTGTGTGTGCGTGTGTGTGAGAGTGTGTGTGTGTGTGTGTGTGTGTGTTTTGATATGGGGTGAGGGTCGGTTGCTGGAAGCTTATTAGTTTGCAGGGTGTTATTGGCTTGTGGATTGGGCATATGTGTGTGACAGAGCGTGTGCACGCATGGACCTTGGGGACGGAGGCTAAAGGTGTGTGTGTGTGTGTGTGTGTTTGTGTGTGTGTGTGGCAGTACATGCAAGCTCGTATGCTGTGTCACATCAGGGTGGCAAACTGCATTAACACAACATGTCGGGGTGCATGGAGCCACAGCTGTTCACAGGGGAAGGCTCATGTTGAAAGTGTGTGTGTGGATTTTTAATTAGTTGAAAAATGGCAGATGCCTGTTGATAGAGGTTCATTTTCTATACTTGTTGCTAAGGGACCATTTGGTCGGTACTCAAAAGGTACATTTAAAAATGTTTTTAAATTAGGGCTGTCAAAGTTAACGCGATAATAATGCAAATTCGTTTTAACGCCACTAATTTCTTTAACGTATTAATGCAACTTGCGGTTTTTAGGTTGTAGTGGGCTCAGTTTTAAAGCTAGATACTAGTGAAGATACTGGTATCATATGAAACTACAAAACCTAAGGAATCCATTGGTACCAACCCTGTCATACTAGCTTGTCGTGAAGGAGGCTAAATAACACTCCAAACTTGCGCTAAATCTTGGCGAGGAAAACTGTCATGGCCATTTTCAAAGGGGTCGCTTGACCTCTGACCCCAAGATATGTGAATGAAAATGGGTTCTATGGGTACCCACGAGTCTCCCCTTTACAGACATGCCCACTTTATGATAATCACATGCAGTTTGAGGCAAGTCATAGTCAAGTCAGCACACTGACACACTGACAGCTGTCAGTGTTAACAAATCTCCCTTTAAGGTACATTTTGAACAGATAAAATATGTGCAATTAATTTGCGATTAATCATGAACAAATCACGATTAAATATTTTAATCGATTGATAGCTCTATTTCAAATACAATTATATACAGTGCCTTTAATAAGATATACTGCATATTATATATGCATCTTTCCACCTTTTTTTTTTTTTAAATTTATACCCCATCTCTTTCTCCCTCAGTGGAAACACACGACCTCCAGTCTCTCCACACCATCCTGTCTACTGGATCTCCTCTCAAACCTCAGAGCTACGACTACGTCTACCGCTGCGTCAAGAGCAACGTGCTGCTGGGCTCCATCTCAGGTGAGTAACTGATACTAACGGGACACATTTTGTCCTTTTTCTAATACTTTAGTTCCATCTAAGGGTACAAATAGCAGCAGCTTTTCTAAATGTTGTTGTTTAACTCTGGCAGCGACGCACAGAAATGCGAAATAAAGCAACAAAGCATCTGCGACACAAAAGGACTGACGCATACAAAGGAAATTCAAACAGAAATAATTGTATAGAACTGTACATTTTCCTCTCCACCCACCATGCCACCACACACACACACACACACACACACACACACACACACACACACACACAAACACAAACACAGACCCTCTCAGCCTATTGTTATGTTGACAGGTTAAGAGAATGCTATCTGTCTCTCTCTGTGAGTCCTGAAACGTTTAACATTTAGCTCAGCCCGGGTGACTGACGTATTACGGACACAGATGCAGACACATTGACTAGCAGCTTTGAGCGTCACACATGCACAGACAGCAGCTATGCACCACACACACACTGTGAACGACAACCCTGACGGGTCTAGCATATAGCCAAAGATGCATACATACACAAACACACGAAGTGATATGCAGGCAGAAGGACAAGGACACGCAAGCGTCAGCTGAAATGTCACCCACAAGACAGAAATCTGTGGAGGAAAAGAGAGGGACAGCACGAGCTGATTGACTTATTCATTTACATCCATATATTTGTCTTTAAGTTATTTATTTATGCCTCCACTTGTCTCTGCACAGACTTTGCACTTGTGTGTCTTTTTTTATACTGTCAATCATTGTAGAAGTCAAGTGGTTATGTCAGTAGTAATGACAAAGCCTGTGTCTGATCGCTCCCTCATTCTCTACAAAATAAACACTCAATATTTCACTCTATATTGAACAGTAAAAAGAGATTTCATGCAGTCGTCATCACAGAGCGGTACAGTCAATCACAAGGTAGCCACGCCCTAAAGCATCCCCTGCTTTATGGTCTATCTGACTCTAAACGGGACCAAAATTTACTAAATGAACATCATGCTGTATTGATGAAGACTTGAAACTAGCGATTGAGACCATAAACTCATGTTTACAATGTTTGCAGAGGTAATAAATCAAGTGAGACGTAGGCTCATTTTCTCATAAGACCCTTTCACACAGAGATTCTGCAATACTGCGGTAAAGAAGATCCGTCGTTACGCCGTCTTTGCTTTTTCTCACTGAACCTAAGCAGCATAACGCCGCCCCAGTGTGTGATTTTAGATAGCACGGCGGCATCGCGGGAGCAAAAGAGGCATGACGTTCAAGGGGCTGTTCACATGCCGCGTTCTTTGCGCCCTCAAATCCATTGTTGTCAATGTAGACGCGCGGAAGGCACGCTCAAATGCGAGATAAGAATAGTTCAACTTTTGGAACGCTGCAGCGCGCACTGCATGTCTCGTGTTGAGGAACAACCAATCACAACCGGCAGATACCATTTCTTTCTTCTATACATATCAACCTACAGTAAATATATGGAGGAGAAGTTAATCATTTTCAATCAGACTTCTTTTTGCAACCAGAGGAGTCGCCCCCTGCTGGCTATTAGAAAGAATGCAAGTATAAGGCACTTCTGCATTGGCTTCACTTCTCAGACCCGGAGGTTGCCGCCTGGGTTTACACATTGATCACAGATTACAGACTGACTTCCGGGTTTAGATTTAACTGTACTTACTACCCACATTTGGGTACTCTTACATTCAATTTCACCTCCAGATAAAGTGGTGTAGGTATTCTGGTTAAACTGTTGGCTTGTTAACAATCTGTCAGATCGTTCCACCACTCATTTCATGTCGTGCCCTGTCAGACTTTGTTGTAATAATGTCTTGTGTTCCCGTATCTCAGCGGTTACTCTGATGAGTGCAGTGTTGTCATAATTGATAGAAAGGACGTCCAAAACTATACAACTGACACCCAAGTTGTAATAAATTAGAGTTATCCTTTTAATATTCATATTTTTCAAATTAAGGTACTAGATCTGTGTGTGTGATCATGGGTATGTGTCCGTGTGTATATACTTCAGAACAGCAGCTCCTGCCCCATCAGTTTCCTCCTTGTCGCCAAGGGCAACAGCAGGCTCCGGCTCTGTTGGCTGCCAACCGACCTAACCTTGACCCCCGAGGTCAACACTCACTGTGCATGTGTGTGTGTGTGTGTGTGTTCTCAGGATTTATCACAGCATATGGGACTGACTGGTGGTCGCAGTGACATATGTGATACGCCCCTTTGCCCATTTCACCCTGCAAGACTCTGTGTGTGTGTGTGTGTGTGTGTGTGTGTGTGTGTGTGTGTGTGTGTGTGTGTGTGTGTGTGTGTGTGTGTGTGCGTGTGTGTGTCTGTGTGTCTGTGTGTGTGTGTGTGTCTACAGACACGTGTGTGAGTTAATGTGAATATTTTTATACACTGTATGAATTATTCTTTCATCTTTTATTCTTTTATGTATGTCAGGATGCGTGCGTGTGTGTGTGTGTGTGTGTGTGTGTGTGTGTGTGTGTGTGTGTGTGTGTGTGTGTGTGTGTGTGTTATCCTGTCAGCAGGGATGTCAGACCCCCGTCACGCCTCATTGGGGGATTTTAACACTTTCACTGCTGGATTTCCTCCATCCTAATATACCTCCGTCTGACTGCCCATATGTCACTCCTCCACTCCCTTTTTGCTCCTCCTTTTCTCCTCTCCTCTCTCCTCTCCTCCGTAAGAAAAGAAAAAGTTGAAAACCCCTCATCTTTTGTTTTTAATTTATACCGTGTGGTTCGTTCGCGTTCGCGTGTGTGTCTGCACAAGTATTAAATCTGTGTTTGTGAAGTCCTCCTGTGACTTTCATTAGGTGTCCTCTTTTTTAGAATTCATTGTTGAATATATGAATGCATGCGTAGGTTAGCTGGTTGTTGTTGTTTTTTTGTCTCAGTCGGTGGCTTTGTCTGACCCAAAACTGTGCCGGAGGATGTTCAAAGCTCTCTCACCTACACATATGAAAGCAGACTCGCACACACACACATGCACACAAGCTGGGGAGTTCAAAAAATCTTTTTCTTCATTGTTCAGAATAGTCAGTGCTGTTAGAAACATCAGATCAGTGTGACAAGTTACCCTCTTGTGTACACACACACACACAACCACACACACACACTAAATGGCTGATGATGGAAGGTATCCTAAGAAAGCGGCAGTGGCTTTTAGCTTAAAATATTCTTGTGTGTGTGTTTTTGTATGTGTGTGTGTGTGTGTGTGTGTGTACCCAGCCATTAAAACGAGTGTAATAATAAAATAATTGCACGTCTTCCCAGTATAAGTGTGTGTGTTTAATCAGAAGACAACGTTTCCACTTCCTCCTGGGAGCCAATTAAAGCTCAATAAAGAACCTGGCAGAGAGAGAGAGAGAGAGAGAGAGAGAGAGAGAGAGAGACAAAGTGAGAGAACAAGAGGAGAGAACAGAAAGAAAAGCCAGAGAGAGGGAAGGAGTGGTAGAAGGGCAGAGAGCAGCTGAGAGGGAGCGAACAAGATGGATGGATGGAGTCTGTGATACAGAGAGGGAGCGAAACAGGGAGGTAGAGTTGAAACAATGGGAAGGGAGATGAATAGAAGATGTCAGAAATAGTAGATGATTGGAAGGTAGAAAGAAACAAATGGATGGTGCGGCAGATGAAGAGTGTGTGTGTGTGTGTGTGTGTATGTGTGTGTGTGTGTGTGTGTGTGTGTGTGTATGACGGTGAATGTACTGCAACAGTGTAGAACTCCTATATAGGTCAATGGAGGTGGAGCAGGGCACTAACACTGCCAGTTTGTGTTGTCGTAATGCAAGATTGATACCAATACTAAGTTTAGTAATGTCACAGGTTGGTGGTGGTCACTGTGATGCTTTACTGAGGTATCTTATCCTACAGGTTAAGGATGGCAAACAGTAAAAGATTTTTCAAGTCTTAACAGATGTTGAAAATGTGAGAGACCCCACACACAACGGCATGTTATGTTAAATTTAACAGTTTTGTTCCTATAGTGTGTGGAGAGCAACGATTCGGCCAAAACAGCACAACACACACTGACAGATTCATTCATAAACAACAAGAGTCCCCACTAAAAAAAACAGAAATCTCGCAAAATCTTGTGACATTGGTGTAAACAAACATGGCGGACAACGGGCTATTAGTGATGTGAGTTTTTGCACTGCTTTGTACTGAAAATTCACGAAAGATGGATTGATGAAGTCATGGAGACACGTTAAATAAACACTTGTGTTGTTGCCACAAGTTGGTCCTCCATTTCTGAGGTCCATCTTACTTTATGCTTCACCAATTAGCCACGGCTAATTGCCAATTGGCTAATTGTTGTCCATCCTTCTTCAGTCAGCTTGGTTCTCAATTGGCTACCGTTTCTGCGTCGTCATGGCGGAGCAACATGGCGGACTCCGTGAAGAGGACCCGCTCCCTATGTAGATATGTAGCGGCTCATTTTCAGCTAACGAAAGCACAACAATTCTTAGCTTCAGGTGATTATACACTAATGAAAACATAGTTATGAATATTATATTCCATCTCTGCTAATAGATCCCCTGAAATGTTACACGCTGTTCCTTTAACCACCCCCACCACCACCTTTAAATCCCCCAAAAATAGCTAAAAGACACCGCAAAGCTTCATAAAGGTGCAGAGTTCTCTTCAAGTGACGAGTTTCATTTCAGACCATCAGCCAACTAAATCTCTCCCTCTGTGTCTGTTTTTCTCTCGTCTCTCTGCCCAGGCGGCACTGACATCGTGTCATGCTTCATGGGTCAGAACCCGACAGTTCCAGTGTATCGGGGTGAGATCCAAACGAGAAACCTCGGCATTGCTGTGGAAGCCTGGAGCCCTGATGGTAAGAGAAATTGAATACTATTGCTTTTATCTCTCCATTCAGCCAAAACTCTATCAGGGGATTTATCGAGCAATCTACAGTATATTGACAACAGAGTTAAGGGATCATGTAGAGGTTGTGAGGAAGTTTGAATCCTAGAAGAGGACTGGAGAAAATACTATTGAGGAAAATCTATCACAAGCCTGTTTACAAACTGCTGAGATGCCCTTGAGCAAACTTCCCATCTGCTTCTGGAGCTGCTGGTTAGCTAACAGAACAAGACTGTAGTTCTACTCGGTTGCTCCCGTATGTCGATGTACCTGTATGCACTGGCACGAATTTGAAGCTAGCAATTGCTGAAAAATTAAGAGTAATTAGTGGATTTTCCCAGGGTAAATACAGGTAACCGCTTAAGGGAAATACATTTTTCCATAAACAATCCAAACAAAAAAAAAGATTTTCTTTTTTAATCTAGCTGGGAGTCTCTGTGTTTTTCTCATTGATTTGAGTCCCTTGTTCCCCAGCTCCCGATCCCTGCTGCAGGCTGTACTGGCGTGTCTCCACCACCTCAAAGCAGAGTGGATTGAGAGATATTTTAAAGGCAGTTTTGTAGGAAGAGTTTGGGATTATTTTAGTCGGTGTCTAAGCTTATAACACCTTCCTGAGGGAGGAGGTGAACCACACACTAAAGAGTATCAGATTCTCTGAGTGTGGGATACATTACCAGGTGATTTTTATTTCCTTTATCTGAGAATGTGTTTGTGTTCATATCTGTGTGTCCAACTGTATGTGTGTGATTTTTTTTTGGAAAAGTATATCTGAAGCTTCTAACTTTATTTTTTGTTCTGTGTGGACAGGTAAGCCCGTATGGGGAGAGAGCGGGGAGCTCGTCTGCTTGAAACCGATCCCCTGCCAGCCAACACACTTCTGGAACGACGAGAACGGGAGCAAATACCACAAAGCGTACTTTTCTACATATCCTGGTAAGTACAGAAACATCATACATAAATACAAACTTGAATACAGTATACGTATACACAAAGAACCCGGAAAAAAAGCAGCACTTGTATGATATATCGCATCTTTTATATTATTATGTTGAATTCAATTCTTGACAGTCTTTTCTCAGCAGCTATTTTTCCTTGTGGTTTTATGGTTTTACATTTTGTTTTTAATGTGTGTTTTTCTGTTACCACAGGGGTGTGGGCCCACGGAGACTACTGCAAAATCAACCCAAAGACAGGAGGCATTGTCATGCTGGGCAGAAGGTCAGCCATTAACCGTTCTACTCAGGGGAGAGCCACTGAATGTTGAAATAAAAACATGTTTTATCACTGTAGTTTTAATTGATTCATTTATTTAGAGTACTGTGCGGGTGGGCAGGTTAAAATGGCCTCTTTGTGGCTGAGATTTGGCACAGGAATACATCGTATTGTTCAGACAGCTTGGTAGCCTGTATCGGCTCTTAAGCTGCTTTATGGAACAATTAGGAATGTCACGGTGAGGAAATTTTCCCTCCGGTTAATAAACTCGTGACAACACCGGTGTTACCGATTACACCGGACATTTTATACAGTGCTTCAGAGCGCTTACTTTGATCTTTAACGTTGGATGGCTGTGTTTTTGGCCTCTCTGGTCGAGCTTTCGCTGCTGCGCTGCGCACACCGACTGTGACCGCTCCGTCCTTCGCGCGGCATTTGCCTCATTAACGTTATGGTTCCAGCCTTGGGTTTAAATCTGAAATATTGCCAAACGGGCGCTTTTGCTTTTCGCTTTGACACCAAATCCTCCGCCGTCATCTTGTCTGTCTACGCTCTCTCTCGTCCCTCGTGTGAAATCTGACTCCTGCTACTCTGTGCTGAGAGTCCGTACGGAGCAGACACTTTCACTTTCAGTTCGTAGTGTCTGTCATCAGAGTATGTATTGATAACACGGCGCTGATACGTGTAAATTAACTATATGGGTTTTATTTCTATAAAAAAAGCAAAACAACGGGGCGGTGGTCAAGTAATGCAATCGGTGTGAGCCCGAACACGTGTAACAGCGACTACTACGGCAAGCCCAGGCACAATATAAGATTGCTTAATGTAAAAAAAACACCAACAGAAGATTCAGTTAATGGAAAATATGGAAATATACACAAAGGGAAACAAATAAATAGACAAACACATAGTTTCCATATTGCATATAAAGAAAGAATCACCAGCTTACAGAAAGTGAAATTGTTTCTGTATCCCGGTAGATTTTTTCTTCTCCAGTGCAGCGTGTTTTATGATGTATGGCAAGAAGACAGCTCCTCAATGACAGACACTAGAGTTTTGGATGTTGAACTTGTGTTTGTTCTGCAGTGACGGAACATTGAACCCCAACGGAGTCCGATTTGGCAGCTCGGAGATCTACAACATTGGTGAGTGTTGAGCGTTACAGGTGGAGGTGCAGGGTGGGGGCGGAAGAAAGAAAGGATGAAATGATGGAAAAGCATTTTTGTGAGCTTAAGTTGAGTCATGGTCTTCTTTATGTTGGTGGAAAAAATACTTTGCCATGCCAAAGTAAAGTTAAGTAAGTTAATAAGTTTGTTCACTTGTCATTATTTGTTCAGCCAACAGAATGAAGTAAAAACACAATTTCTTCTTATATTGACAGAAGGATTGCAGTGTTTCTGTGCTTAGTTTGTAAGCGGTGAAACATTTTTCTCTGTTCTCTCGCCCATTTCCTCAAACTCTTACAACACTCCACCTTTTCCTCTCCTCCTCTCTGTTCTTCTAATCTTTGCTCCCTTCCTCTCTTCACCTCTCACCTCCTCTCCTCTCCTCGCCTCCCATCTGCTCTCCTCGTTTTTTTTGTTTCGCATCCTTGTCCTCTGCTCTGCCCTCTCCTTCGCTCTCCTCTCTGCAGTGGAGGCGTTCGAGGAAGTGACGGACAGTCTTTGCGTTCCTCAGTACAACGCCGACGGAGAAGAGCGGGTTATTTTGTTCTTAAAGATGGGGCCTGGTAAGCCCTTCTGTCCGGAGTTGGTGGCGAAGATTAAAGGAGCCATTAGGAAAGCTCTGTCTGCCCGACACATCCCCTCCCTGATGCTGGAGACCAGAGACATTCCTGTAAGAGAAATATGAATCAACTAGGGCTGTCAATCGGTTAAAATATTTAATCGCGATTAATTGCATTATTGTTCGTAGTTAATCGAGATTAATCGCAAATTAATCACACAGTTTTTATCTGTTCAAAATGTACCTTAAAGGGAGATTTGTCAAGTTTTTAATACTCTTATCAACATGGGAGTGGGCAAATATGCTGCTTTATGCAAATGTATGTATATATTTATTATTGGAAATCAATTAACAACAAAAAAATGACAAATATTGTCCAGAAACTCTCACAGGTACTGCATTTAGTATAAAAAATATGCTCAAATCATAACACAGCAAACTTCTGCCCAACAGGCAACAACAGCTGTCAGTGTGTCAATGTGCTGACTTGACTATGACTTGCCCCAAACTGCATGTGATTATCATAAAGCGGGCATGTCTATAAAGGGGAGAATCATGGGTACCCATAGAACCCATTTTCATTCACATATCTTGAGGTCAGAGGTCAAGGGACCCCTTTGAAAATGGCCATGACAGTTTTTCCTCGCCAAAATTTAGCGCAAGTTTGGAGCGTTATTTAACCTCCTTCACGACAAGCTAGTATTACATGGTTGGTACCCGTGGATTCTTTAGGTTTTCTAGTTTCATATGATACCAGTATCTTCACTGTAGCTTTAAAAGCCCGCTACAAACTAAAAATCGCAAGTTGCGTTAATATGTTAAAGAAATTCGCTTTAACGAATTTGTGTTATTATCTCGTTAACTTTGACAGCCCTAGTTCAGATTATCCTGTCACAACTGTAAAAGTCAGTTCTGGCTTGAATGACGGTCCTTTTCTTCTTCTTCTCCCCTGCAGTACACCATCAGCGGTAAGAAGGTGGAGGTGGCGGTGAAACAGGTGATTGCTGGCCGGGAGGTGGCGCAACGAGGAGCTTTCTCCAACCCGGATTCACTGGACCTCTACAAGAACATTCCTGAACTGCAAAACTATTAAAGATGATGAGGCTTCGCTGAGCCAGAGGGAGGACCTGCAAGAGAGAACCAAGAATTCAACTTAGTTTTTAAAATTAACTTTATTAAAATTTACAGGAACAGGGAGATGTGCAGTGTGGGGATAGTTTACAAAGGCACCTTGAGCCTTGTACAGGGCATAAAAAAAGGAAAAAATGGTACAAATAATATGTAAATATAATACTAACTCTATGGTATCAGGCAGATGAGAGGCTGTTACTGCTCCATTGGCTTCCTATCAAATGATCAAGCAGCTGCTCTTACTGTTGTCTACCATGTTGTGCAAGTAAATTCAGCTTTGGATATAATATTACGTGCACATCTCATGCTCTGAATCCACCAATAATGGAGAAGAGTAATTTAGCGTCAAGTGCTTTACTCTGGCTTCACGTTCTGATCGCTATCAGCCAGTGAGGAACCGTATCTCTCTGCTTTAACTCCGGTGTCGGTTCTGAGTGGGTCCCACACTGGAAACCCATGGAAGTGTGCAGATAAACAAACATCTGGGATTAACACCTCAGCTTCCGCTCATATCACCATGCCATTTTTATGTAGTGCGTGTTGCTTTATCAAATGTATGTATTAGAATATATATATATATTTTGGACTGTGAAATTACGTTAATTATGCATTTGAAGATAGTGACCCGAACCTGTTAACCAAAGTGAGTCTCAGATTTAGATTTATTTAGTAACATATCAGGAAGTTGTAGTTTGATTAAATGAACCAGAGATTCCAGATAAAACAAAACTGAACTTTTCCCAACATAAAAAAATCATTGTTCAGATCCTAATAATCATTGACTTTGTAGAAATTGACTCTATTTCATTCCGCCCAAGACATCAAGGCATGAATTAATGAAGCGCTCTACAACTGAAGGTTTTTTAGTCAGATTGCCCCTCATTTATCAAGCTATCGTACAAACAAGTCCGCTAAAGTCAAGTGGGATCTGAAGGTTAATTTCACCACAAAAGCCTGTATTTATTAGTTCCATATCTATGTTCAATGTTACTCTAAGAAAACTGTGTTATCTTAACTCCTCATCCTGCGTGATAAAGCCTCGAGGCTAATTCATGCTATTAAAGATGAACTGCAGTGGTTTTGGTCACCAGTAGCACGACTGAGCAACACGGGTGTACAAATAACAAAAATCACGGTCGTGTCTAGAAGGTAACCCGCAAATTGCAAAATCTAATGATATCTGCAAAAACCTTAACTATTGGAGATCGATGCCTAACTTTAACCATCTCGCGAGAGTTTCCCTAACTTGCGGGTTCCCTTCTACCGACTCTACCGAAAATCACTTGGGTTTCACTTCCTGTTGAGAGAAATAAAGAAGATGACCAGATTGTAAATTTTGTGACAAATATAGATATAAATATCGCAGAAGCATTTGATCTTTGGAGATAAATTAAGCCGAAGGAAGTATTTTATACTGATGTAGAGGTAGCATTTTTCTTACTGGGCTGTTTTTTTTCTTGTTTGGCTTTTGATTCAGTCTTTGTCACTTGTTTCTGGATTATTTTAAACATGTTTAATTAGGTATTAATGTAGACAAATCAACTGGGAAAACTCTGCAGTTCACCTTTAATTTCATATTCACTGCTGCTTAGATATAATAAATGTCCTCTTTAAAGGCACCCTGTGGAGTTTTTGACCGCTTGTAGCGCTGTGGAGCAATATTTAGAAAAGTGGGTCCCCATTTTGAGTGTATCTTGTGCGCGCGCACGAGCATGCGGATGACGGGGTACATATTCCTGCCAATGGTGTCCCGCTATTCCACTGATTTAAAAGCAGCAAGGCACCAGCAAAATGCAGGGGCGAAGAAAACTGCAAGCCAGCGAACACGGATGTAAACAAAGCAGGTTTCAAGTAAAAATAAATCAGCTTTTCTAATGCTGACTTGTTTTTTAGGCGTCTTTCTGGTGAGAAACACTAATGTAAACAGAACTCCTCAGGGTGCCTTTAAAGTCCCAAAGATGCATCGGCTCTCTTTTATAGAGAGACGGAGATCATAACTGTACACTTTGCACTTTAGTACTGTTTACCGTACGTGACGTTGTTCATAATGAAATCTGGTGAAACATGGCAGATCTGCTGTTCCATTCTGTAGTATGCATGCAGGTCAGGCAGTTTTTCTTCTGCTTTTTAATACTAGGCCAACGGTTTGCAAACATTATTCTGGGTGTGTCACATGTAAATAACAAGTTGTGTTTGGTTCTTTCATATCCGCCTTTAGTGAATCTACTATGTAATTTTTACTTATTTTGGTGCTGCAAGAAAGTTTATTGAATCAGATGTGACGCGTGTCTTTCTACAGTAGATTATTTGTTCTTTTACACATCGTGATAATGGTCAGTGTCTAGTTTATGTTGGATATTGACAGAGCCGTGAATGGATGTGAGCTCCTTTCTTGGCTACGTTCAGTCAGAGTTTTTCAGTGGAATATTTGCATAAGAAACCACTTAAGTCGTGTATCAACAGAGATTTTGTTTCTTGGTTGACAACTGTCAGCTACCCAATAAAGTAAAGCCAGTCTGAGAGCGAAAGCTCAAACAAACAACTTTGTGTTCCAAAACTTCAGCCTTTAATACTCGTTGGAGATTTACACCATGAGCATCCTCATCCTAAGATTAACTGGGAGACCCTTTATCCCATTCTGCCTGGACACAGCACACATGTAAAGGCCCAGACGCACCAAACCGACATCAGAGAACTAGCGGCGATGAAGGCCGACTGTTGCGTCACCTCACGTTGCCTTTGAGGACGGTGGATATACAAGCTGTTGTTATGATACGTACATGAAACAAAGCAGCGTTTGCCGACTATTTTCACACCACTCTCACTCACCACTTAGCTTCATTCCAGACGGCCAATTTCGTTGTGAAAAGATCCGACTTTACTCGTTGGCTTGCTTTCCTCACGTCGGTTTCTCTTCTCATACACTGATTTGTTTAAGCTGAAAAGCCAATCAGAGTGATTTCTCTCACCGACGGGCTCCGTCGCCGATTCAACATGCTGAATCGGCCGAAAAACCTCCGACACGGTGCAGGACACGCCACAAAAACTAGGCCGACGGACGCTCACCGACGGCCCAAAACTGGCCGACGGCTGCCCAGCGGCTTGGTGTGTCAGGACCTTTAGGAGTACACCGGACTAAGACCAAGTCAACATGTTTTTTTTAACAGCTTTACTGAAACATTTACTTCTGAGTTCTGAGGTAAAACCATCAACAACTCAAAAGTAGTCACCAAAAGTTTGTCAACTTTCTTAAAGTGGCAATCCTTAAAGGAGCATTGTGTAACATTTCGGGGAATGTATTGGCAGAAATGGATATAATATTAATAATAGCCTAGAATGAGCCGTTTATATCTACATACGGAGCGGGTCCTCTTCACGGATTGGAACCAGAACGGACAAATATTTGCTTCACCACCACAAGCAAATGTTTTTTCATCCCTTCGCTCGCATAGAATGGAAGTGAACGGGAGGCAAATGTTAATTTTGCGCATGTGTGACTGTGCGTTAATACAGCATTTTTTCCAGGAATGTCGCCACAGACACCCAGTTTGTAATACTGCAAATATATAAATATTGCAATACTTTATATTATTGGTGAGCCATAGGCTCAATCACCATGTTGTTATATAATTGAAAATCCTCGAGATTGCCGCTTTAAACAAGAACATTTTGACTGATATTGGTTCATTGCTTCTTTGTCTGCGGTGCATAGCTTCACTTTTGGGTTTCAACCCCATCAGCAGTCATTAACATGCTATCACTAGATCTCCTGTGTTTGAGTAATTGTCTCTCTCTGTGTGCGTGTGTGTGTTTTTGTGTATAGAAGCCAGTCATTTTGACAGACGTCTGCTTTGGAAATAAACTTGGCAGTTTTAAAACTCCCTGTAACCTTTATAAGTGTGAACGCTCAGACCTGCCACTCAGACAAACTTCAAAACAGAACCGTGAGGAAAATATTAAAATAGAAAAAGTGAGACTTGGTTAGCGTCCAGTTCCTCATCAGTGTAAAAACAGTCTCACTAATCTAGTGTGTAATTATTTGATTTATTCCCACCTTCAGTCATTTAAACATGACAAAATGTTTTGCTGGCATCCTGTCAGTTCGTAGAGGAGAGAGAACGGAGAGCTGCAGAAATCAGCAGTGTGGGCTGAATGTAGGAATGTTGTCAAATGAAACGCTGAAGTGTTTACCAAATTCACAAATAATAACCATCTGATGAACATGAATGGTAAGTGCCACGCAGTCCCCCAGAGAGGCTGTCTGTTGTTGCATGATTCATCCCAGTAGTCTCATAACAAACCAGAAAATGACTTTGTTAACGGCTTGATTGGTACACTGTGTACTTACAGGGGTTGACGGTTAATTCACTCTCAGTGCAGTCAATTTAAAATGTAAATTGAAACTGCACAGACTAATGATGGACTGTTTATTCGCAGTTATTATGGTATAAATTGACCCGTGGTGGTTATGTAAATGTTTTTCTTCCATACTACTGAGGAAAATTTAATTTATAAACCGACTAGATTGGAATGTGATTGACTCCCCACAGGTGAATTTATTGTGTAACTCGTCAGAATAGAAAGTACCATCAGCGACTCCATTATGCTATTAAAAACACAGCACAAGTACAAACAGATTACATACAAACTAGAAAAATGTTGGACATACAAGTGGTGTTTGAAGCCAGGGTGTGTTGTCCTGTAAAACAGGGCAAACATGTCACATGAGATATTATGTTCAGGGCTGCAATTCATGATTATTTTAATTATCGAGTTATCCATTATTGTTTTGATCAATCGATTCATCATTTAGCCTATAAAAGCCCAAGGTGACATCTTCAGATGACCTGTTTTGTTCGACCGACGGCAAAACTAAAAAAATGACAACTTAATCTGAAATTATGAAAATTTGCCAGAGCGTTCAGTCACTTCTTGTGGCCTTCATCAGCGGATGGATTTACCCTGTTGTCATGGAGATAGTTCAATTGATATCACATGACCTTATTATGGAATTTTGGTCATGTGATTGCAGCCTATCTTCCATGTCCCCAATTATCCTCAGGTGACGGTACGTTCACTGCAGCCCGGCGTTTTGGCCTTCGCCATCTTGCTTTTTTTGCAACCAGAAGTGACACAAGAGGGTGGAGCTAAGTACAACCGAATGCTGAATAAGACATTTTTTAGGCGAGCAAAATGTTACAATTAACTTTCATGAACTGAAAACACACTGTGAAAGGGTTAAAGCTCTAAGACGAAAACACGGACAACATCCAGACCGGACAACGCCGTTGTAGCGACCTGTCAATCACAAAGTAGCCACGCCCTAAAGCATACCCTGCTTTATGGTCTATTTGACTCTAAATGGGACCATAATTTACTAAATGAACATCATGCTGTATTGAAGAAGACTTGAAACTAGTGATTGAGACCATAAACTCATGTTTACAATGTTTACTGAGGTAATAAATCAAGTGAGAAGAAGGGTCATTTTCTCATAGACTTCTATACAATCAGACTTCTGTTTGCAACCAGAGGAGTCGCCCTCTGCTGGCTATTAGAAAGAATGCAAGTTTAAGGCACTTCCGCGTTGGCTTCACTCCTCAGACAGAGAGGTTGCCAACTGGTCTCAGCACAGCCTCAAACTGCTGGCATGGCTGTACACTCTCAGTCTTGTTTTTTATATATATATATATATATCTTTATCTCACTTGTTTTGCTATCCTTTTGAAATATGGAAGGTTTAAGGACACATGGTTTTAATGTTTCAGTTACATTGATGTTTACACTTTAAATTTTGCTAAGCCAATAAACTGTAGCCTGCATTTAAAACAAGTGTTATTGCTCTTCAGAAATTGTGTTAATTTGATTTTACAGTCACTAATGTGAATAATGTTTGGAAATACGTGCTGATTATGTGTAACTGATTAGGCTACTGTATGTGTAATTTATACAGAACAAAAACCAGAGGGAGCAATTAGAACCAGAGAGAGAGATGCATATTATATAACTGTTCAGTAGATATTCAGTGATCAAAATAAAGTAGCTTTAACAACCAATCTGCTTAGTGTTTCCTTTTTAATGTGATCCTCACAGGAGCACACTGACAGTGGCTTTTATTTCCTGTTCACTGTCAACAACTTGTTTGAGATAACTCGCTCTCCCCCCCCACTCCCGCATCTCTAATAGTAATTCTTTCATATCCCCCTCAAGCAGATTAATTTAAATTTGCGTTATGTGGTCATTCAATTTAGTTTGACACGAGAAGCAGCTAAATGGAAAATAATCTGTACTGAGACTCGTGCCTGTGTAGAGAGGCCCAAATTGTGCCGAGCAGATGTGCAAATAGCTCCGGTACATTTTCAGATTCTTCTGTCGCCGCAGAGGGAAACAATGTTTTTGTTTCCTCTGGAATGACACTTGCGACTAAAACATTGAAGTTGTGCTGCATGTATAAATGAGTTTATGCCTTAAATTTGACAGATATTATCTGGGAAACTTTATGCAGAGTCCATGTTTGAAAAAATGACTGTTTATCTGAAAAAAAACTGAGAGCTACTCAATGCAATCTTCTGTGTCCTATTCACTGATGATGTGGACTTTTCAAATAAGACAAGTTAAACAAATTCAAGAAAATATATACTGTATATAATCCATATTTAATTAATGATGTCTAATTAGTTCTTGATTATGTCCACTTCTTTAATTTTTTTACTTTTATATTTGTATTTTTTACTTTTTACATAATTATTTCCTGCTGATTTGATGGACTGTTTTTTTTATTGTCATTTAATTTCTTTGTATTTTTAGTTGTTGTATTTATTAGTTTAGTACCTTTTTTCCGTTTTTAAGTTGAAGTTGAGGGGAGGTCTAATGTAAAAGCCTTATTATTGAGTTCTTTGCTTTTGCATGTGTGCAAATAAAATTAAAAAATTTAAACTACACTTAGTTAATGTAAATCTGACGACCAATCTAAATTTTTTTCCTCCAGGCCTCTTAAAATGATTGATTACACAGTAAAATCTCTTTCTTACAAAGATATTTTTGTCTTTAATTGAGTCCAAGTCTTGTTTTCTTAAAACAACAAAGAATATTTTTAACATTTAACATTTTAAGATATAGTGTTTTAAGCATTTTCTAAAATAAAGTTGTTTCTTTAAGTGCAGAGCTGGATTAAAATGGTCTCATTGCAGTTGTCAGGAGTGATTTATCGACCGATATGACTTGATAAGATGAAGATTTTTGCAGTGTAAATAGAAAAATAAATCTCTGGTTGTCAAAGTTGATTAATAGCACTTGAACAGTACACTTGCAACTTGGGGTTCATGAGTTGGCACTTCTTTATTTCTAACGTCAGCCATATGTACGGCTTTGACACGGTCTCTGCCCTCAAACTGTTCAAAAGCCAACTAGACCAGATTTATTTTGTACCAGAGAGCTCCCAGACGTGAGTGAATATGACAGAGTGTGTGAAGAGAGAGTTGTACATCAAGCTGCGATGAAGGGGTCAGACTTCACATACTGTACAGTATATATGGTTTAACCCTCTTTACGCTGTTGTCACCGCCTCATCCATTTGTTCAGAATGTCAATGTGAAATATAAAGGGTTTAAAAAAAGACATGAGGGGAGGAAGATGCAGATGGAAAGAATGACAGACAAATACTGATGGAGTGGTGCTTGCTGGGTTTGTTCCCGGTCGACATTATGGATCAGAGCGATGTATGGAACATTCCTGAGACAGGAAACGAATCAATAATTGTAACCTCTGTACATGACAGCAGAGGGGAACATTACGTTGATGTGTGTCACTTGAAGCTGCTACTAAGTAACTTCATGTCTCTATGATTTTAGTCCAGACCTACAAGGATTTTAACTTAATTGTTGTGATGCTGCACAATTGTATCAGTAGATCATCACTAACACATTTGTTTGAAGCATGACGTAGTGTGAAAACTGTGTGAAGAACCAAGATTAGAGATCAGATCAAGATAAGTTTCACATTGTTTTTGTGCCCATGTACACTAATTTTAAGCTTCCATATATCAAGTATGTAGTATTATTTTACACGTAATAAAATACAAGAATCCTAAGAATTGATAACCTTGAGGGTAATTGATTTTTTTCTCCAATGCAGAGCAAAGGGTGTCCGGTCACAGTTCAAACAGCAGAGAGAGAGAATACTAATCTGTGAACGTCAACATGTGAAAACATCGTAAGTTGATTTTTTTTCCACTATGTTAATGCTTTTTATGTGCTAAACTGAATTCAATAAATCTGTTGTCTGTGAACTCTGTGGTTCACTTTAATGTGAGAGTACGAAGATAAAGTGCAACTTCCTACATCGCTGCTGCACTTTGCTCCTTATTGCAGCCAAACATCCTCTTTATATTACTGTGAACCACAAAAGACCATGTCAAGCGAATGATATGAAAATATTAGGGCTGTCAAAGTTAACACCACTAATTTCATTAACGCAACTTGTGATCTTTAGGTTGTGGCAGGCTCAGTTTTAAAGCTAATGCTTGTCGGGAAGGAGGCTAAAATAATGCTCCTAAACTTACACTAAATTTGGCGAGGAAAAACTGGCATGACCATTTTCAAAGGGGCCCCTTGACCTCTGACCTCAAGATATGTGAATGAAAATGGGTTCTATGGGTACCCACGAGTCTCCCCTTTACAGACATGCCCACTTTATGATAATCACATGCAGTTTGGGGCAAGTCATAGTGAAGTCAGCACACTGACACACTGACAGCTGTTGTTGCCTGTTGAGCTGCAGTTTGCCATGTTATGATTTGAGCATATTGTTTTATGCTAAATGCAGTACCTGTGAGGGTTGCTGGACAATATTTGTCATTGTTTTTGCTGTTAATTGATTTCCAATGATAAACATTAATTTGCATAAAGCAGCATATTTGCCCAGTTCTATGTTGACAAGAGTATTAAATACTTGACAATTCTCCCTTTAAGGTACATTCTTGCATATTTCAGGCATAAGTTCTGTACCTTTTACCTCTGCTATTTGTCTGCCAACCATCACCTCTGTGTAATTCCTAACCTGCTATTCCCGTCATGTCCTCAGTGTTTACTGCCTCTCATCATCACCTGACCTCCACACCCGCCTATCAATTCCCTCATCAACCCCTCAGTATACAGCCGGCCCTCTTTCTGCCTCAGCATCGCAGCCCGCTTGTTCCTGCTTGTCTGGCTGTCTTGTTGTGACCCTTTAAATGCCTTTTTGGACTTTGTGCCTTCTTGGCCTTTTGTTCAGGTTACCTGTTCTGACTGGCTGCCTCTTACAGAACCACACTTTTGATCATCATCACAGTAAATTTAGCTTTTACCCTCCCTGTCTTCTTCTGAGTCATGCATTTCCTGTTTTACTGAGCCATTACAAGTTGTTTATCTTACACATTTTACTTTTCTTCTTCATCCTCCTGAAACTGAAAAATTATGAAAATAAATCTTAAAGGTGCTAAATACGGGATTGGGAGCCTTTCTACTGCCTCCGCACGGCTCTCAACATGGCGACGGTGCAAACAACGGCAACAGTGCTGACAGAGCTAACAGTGTTAACCTGAGGGGGAACTGGAGGGTGGGTACTACGCTTCTGCAACGGCGCCGTCGGTCGGGACCGCGTTATCAGTTGTAACCGCCGTATGAAATCAGTGTAGAGTGGTGCCCGTGAGCCAGCCAGTGGGGCACGCTCACATGCACAAACATGCACTAAAGCGCACATGTGGCCGGCCCGGCGATGTCAACAAAGCACAGAGAAGCTCTGATTACAACACACAGAGGGAGATAGACTTCATTCTCTGCTCAGGTAGACATTACTCCACTATATCTTTACTTATTACACCGCTTTGTTGAATACTCGATTCTGATTGGTCAATCACGGCGTTCTACGGTCTGTTATTTCTTTATAGCAATTCGTTATTTCTTTTACACCGTTGCTATGGGCGCAGTTCTGATGGCGGACTCAGGCGGACCATTTTTGTGCCAAATTATTGATTTCTTAAGTAAGTAGCCGTGTAATAAGCGGGATAATGTACAGCGAGCAGTGAAATAAACCCCTTCAGGGCTGTCGGGGTTTATTTCACAACAATGACCAGCTCGCTGTACATTATCCCTTACATAGCAAATAGTTTTTTGCTGCTATATTAATGCTCTGGATATCATATAGTGCACCTTTAACTTGAGTCTAGCAGTGTCTTTTTGAAAATTAAATACATTTCAGGGCATCTGAACAATAACATTATCTCACTGTCACCTGACAGTGACGGAGAAAAGTATTTGATTTAAGTGAAACACATCAACTTATCCCCATAAGGGCTCTTAAGCAAACAATCGTCTGAGGAATCAGACTTCCTGATGCTTCTCTACACTTTTTAAGAGTTTATATTCAGCTCTCTTAATATGCGATGAGTGGAGGAGGCTTGCATCACTTTTAGTTATTTTAGTTGCATGTGGAACACAGTGTTATTATTCTTGGGTCTTTGCAGTTGTCCTCTGTCATTTTTAGTACCACCCACATCCGCACTTACTGTCGTGTTTTGTGCAAATTACCAATATTTAGCGCTCTGATCGAAAATAAGTCACATTTCAACTTATGAAAACCTCCCCGAGAACTGAAAGAGCAGTCGGCAGGAGTCAGTATGACCTACTTCCCCAACTGAAACAACCTTCATTATTGTTGCATTATAAATACATGATGTTCAGAGCACAACGTAAAGAAAAATACAATCGTGGCTGTCCCATTTGCTCAGGTCTTCAAGAAGCGCTTTATTTCCTCTTTAGGTGTCATTAAGAACTGATACTCAAATAAATCCCAAATGATTGGATTCATATTGAGTTCTCCTTTTTGTTTTATGAAGGAATACTTTTGGTTGAGTCACAATTCTGCACTTTTGGACAGAAAAAGAGACACCTTTCGCTGCTAAAAACAAGCACATGGAAACAGCACCATCTGATGCACCTAAATTCTCTGTCTGCTTTCATCAAACTGCCGCAGAGAGGAGGCGACGACGGGAGCTGGAGACGTGGAAGGAAAGACAGAGGATCAGGAGAAACAGCGAAAAAGCGGTGTGAGAGAGAGAGAGAGAGAGAGAAAGAAAGGAAGCCTAATAACCAGCTGGAGACAGGTGAAGCAAGATGGCGCGAAACAAGAAGGCGAACCAAGAGAGAAATAAGAAGGAGATGAATCATATTTGAAGTCACAAATATAAGCCATACGGGCTGAACGCCATGAACATTTTGATTTTTCTCCAATTGCACCCGTCAATCTCCTCAGTCTTTTTCTGTGGGATTGTTCAGCTGTAGGTGGCTCCCTGCTTTGTCGAGACAACCAATGCTCAACTCTCTCTCTGTCACAGCTTGATTTGTGTTCTTTGAGTGCACTGTGTGTGTGTGTTTGTGTGTGTGTGTGTGTTTGCAGCGAGTCTCCTCCCCGCCTCCTGAAGACATCATTGACTTTCTAAGCGCGTCGGTTTAACTCCCTGAAAAAATCCTGGCTCTCATAAGTGACAGCAGAATCTCAGTGTGAGTGGAAAGTGAGTGACTGATTGGTTCGAATGTGTTGCAGGTTTTTTTTTTCTCACATATTGGGATTAGATCTATGAAAAATAGTTAATGAGTGGGATGCATATTGGCAGTTTTACTAGCCAAACAATAACACCTTCACTCTCGTCAAATCAGTTTGCATGTGCACTTTTCCTGCCGCCCTGATTATCCTCACCTGCCCCTGATTTTGCCATAAGTCCACCCTGTTTATATGCTCCCTTGTTTCCCCTGTTCCCCTGACAGATTGTCTTTATTCTATTCCGTGTGCTCATCGTTTTCCATGTTTTTTAGACCTCGCCTTGCTCCCTGGTTTTTGTTTTTTGCCTACTCCCTGTCTGGATTTGTTTGCTCTTCTTGGACTGTTTACCTGTGGATGACCACCTACTTTTCAGTAAACACCTAGCCTTATTGAAGCTTAACCTTGTGTCCTGTGTCTGCAAGTGAGTCTCTGTTCAACCCTGAATCGTTACAATTCCCAACAAATCTTTCGCCCAGTGCTCATGCTTGGAGCATTTTGAATAGTCAAACTGTTTTATGCCTAGTTCACAATACACAACTTTAGCCCTGATTTTCCACTCGCAGACAGTTTTTGGAGCTCCCAGACAAATGCTCCAGATCAGAGGCAAATCCGCGTTGACTCTGAACTTGAGTATCATGACCTGACACAATGTGAGGTCAGATTCATTTTTAATCGTGCAACAATTTTGGATGAAAAGTACAGACTTGGTGTGAAAAGGCCTATAATTACGGATAGAATTATAGTGAACATGAATTATTCCCCTTTTTGCTAGGGACCCCCTGGTGCCGCCCATGCATATAGGCTACAGGAGCACACGTGTACAAGAAATGGGTGGACTGCTGTGTGGGACGGATCTATAAACTATCATTCTTCATCCAGTATCCTTATAATGTTCTTTTGAAAAATACTTTTAAATGTTTTGAGCTGCTTTCCACTGATGTGCACCATGTGTTAGTTAACTTGACAAAGCTGGTAATATGTCAAGAACAGTACAATCAAGTATACAATACAATGTAGTGTCTGTATCCACCTCACCAGCTGTTTTTAAGGTACATTTTACACCTTACACAAGAATGTGGTGCCCTTCCAGTTTTGTCAAAATCGGATCAGTGGCTTCTGAGATTTCACATTTGACAGACGGATACAGCCGGATCCATCCAAGGGATCCAGATGGAAACAGACACACAGGTGGATGGATGGATGAATGAATGGCATGGGAGAAGACAAAAACCGGCGTGGTAAGGAAGGAAAGAGAAGGCGGCGTTGAAGAGGAAACTTTGAAAGTAAGCTGCCAGTTACTTCACAATGGAAGAACTGCAGCAAAGCCACAGCTCCCTGGAGAGAAATATAGTTTTGTTAACAAAAGTTACCCAGAAAAAGTAGTTCACGGTCTTAATAATGACTCAAATTTGCGATGTACAAAAATAAAAATCACATGGCTGCAGTACCATGGATTGTAATCGTTCGTGCACTTCACACGCCAACGGAAGATGTCAACAGTAACCTGAATACAAAACAACAACAACAACCAAATGTGGTTTTTCACTGGAAAACGTAAACTGTACACTTAACCACAACCACCAACATACTCCCATTGGCAGCCAGAAGAGAGAGCACCCAGTGATTTGAATCCACAAAGAGAGATCATATTTTGCCAATTTGTGATTATGTTGAATTAAATAGTTGAGGTAAACGGTTTAACAGTTGACTGTAAGAGAGAAATTGCATTTTCGCAGCCAGATTGGCATAATAGAGTGCTTCTGGGATGACGTATTTTTGTAGACAAACCCGGAAGTTAGAATCACATGGGTTCCCTCGCCAAAAGGCCAATGGGATTTTTCCATTGGAGTATTGCTGAAAATAAGCGTTTTTGATACTTACACATTGTGTTCCGTAAGATAATCTTCACAAATGAACACCACTTTTATGATTTTTGAAGTGTAAAAAGCTAATGTTTTAAACGCTATAAACAAACTACACCACAGTCACATGAACGCGAGTATAAACAACAAGGCTTTAAAGGTAGACGAGTCGGTGTGATGACGTTTAGTAGTCTCATTTAGCCACTTGTTAGCAACCGCCTTTTCTAAGACATATAAGAGCTTAAAAATTCCCGAAAATGTATGGATGTATTTTATATTGTAGAGAAACATGTTAAAATCTCTTCAGCTTGTGTTAACCACAGATCTTATATCAGGTATCTAACTAAAAACCCATTCAAAAAACCCATTGACTTTAAGATGAGGGGACCTGAAGTGCTATAATGCTAACTCATTTCTGGGTTTCAGGACTCTATGTAGCCTCCAACAATATTAGAGAGTAATCTGTAATGCTTTACCTATTGAGCTACATAAAAACATAAATCCAACGCAAAAGCAAGAAAATTCATGAGCATAAATGTAAGAAATAGGCCCTGAGGATGTTAAAGATGACGATCACTTCCTGCTCAGTATTCTGTGAATGTTTTAATTATTAAGAGTGCAGTGCATGGAGAGAATCATGTTGATTTTTCCCACGCTCTAGTCCGTTAGCCCACATCAGCATCGATCTGTGTCCTTGATTGCGATCACATTCACAAGGAGATGTTACTGGGAAAAAAAATATAAAGAATTCATAACGCACACAAACCTATTTGAGATATCGTTTTCCATTTCTGTTTATCAGGGTCAGTGGATTACACAGGGATAAAGTGTGTGTCCTTAACGCACATGTGTATACACACTTTCACATGCATACACACACACATAGGAGAACACCTTTATCGAGGTAGCTGGATTACACAGGGATAAGGCTCGACTCGACTTGATATTGACCCTCTGACTAAACACACAGTACACACTTTACATTTGCTCACACTGTGTACATACACAAACACATACCCGCATATAGAGCTGGGTGTGTGTATTCCACACACACAGGCCAGTTTATTCTTCCAGTATGGAAACCCAACAAACTGGTGAGGAACCAACTTCCCTGAGCACTTTATTAATGAATTCAAACAGCATAGCACCATCTAACCTAATGTTAAAAACAAAAAAAGCCAATAAGACCTTTAAGTGATTAAATTAAATATGATGCATATAACTCTGGCATTATGAAATGAAAATGTAATTAGTATTTTTTTTACCTTTTTTTTTAATTGTCTATGTATGTTAGTACTTCTGTATATGAACATGTGTACAATAAAGTAAGTATATAAAAATATGTTCAGAGTACTTTGATGACATCATGGAATGTTCCAAGTGATTTGATGACATCATGGAATTCTCCAAGTGATTTGATGACATCATGGAATTCTCCAAGTGATTTGATGACATCATGGAATTCTCCAAGTGATTTGATGACATCATCAAATGCTACAAGTACAATGCTTCCCCAACTTGGCTGTGTGACATCATCGAAAGCTCCAAGTGTTTTGTGATGTCATAAAGCAAAGTTTTTGAAGTTAACAAGTCTCTCTCAAGACAGAACCAACCAGTTGAAGTCAGACTCGAACTTGAGATCACACCTTTGTGATATTGAGAGAGAGAATTTTCAATCGAGGCGAACCACAGTTAGAGACGTAAGTTTTCATCAGTGACAGACGGCATCTACACCAGAACAATGTACCAACAGGAAATCTACGAGGACCGGACAGCGATCAGCGGACAACAGCTCTCTGCAGAGCTCCAGGCTGAAAAAGATCAGAATTATTATTTTCAGATGGTAATAGCTTCACGTGACATCGACCTGAGCTGTCAGGAGGAGAAGGTGAAGTGCCTTATCAATGAAGTGGTAAGACTGACGCTTCAAAACAGATCCCTCGAGAAACAAGTGGAGAATACTACGCTGCTTCAGGAGGGACATAGCACCCCGCAGGACGAGGTCTTCGTCGAAACGGGGTCCCTCCAGGAGCAAGTGGAGAATACTACGCTGCTTCAGGAGGAAAACCACATCCTGCAGGAGAAGCTGACCCAGAATAACATCGAAGTGGTCAGACTGAGCGTCCAAAACGGATTCCTCCAGGAACAAGTGGACAACTTGAATAGGCTCCCAGAGGAGAAAGACAGCACCCTGCGGGAGGAAATCCGAACCCTGCGGGATGAGGTTCTCGTCCAAACGGGGGCCCTCCAGAAAGAAGTGGAGAAAAGTACACTTCTTCAGGAGGAGAACAGCACCCTGCAAGAGGAAAAACGCTTCCTTCAGAAGCAAAACCACACCCTCCAGGATGAGGTCCTCGTCCAAAAGGGGTCCCTCCAAAAACAAGTGGAGAAAACTTCCCTTCTTCAGGAGGAGAACCACACCCTCCAGGATGAGGTCCTCGTCCAAAAGGGGTCCCTCCAGGAACAAGTGGAGAAAACTTCCCTTCTTCAGGAGGAGAACCACACCCTCCAGGATGAGGTCCTTGTCCAAAAGGGGTCCCTCCAGGAACAAGTGGAGAAAACTACACTTCTTCAGGCGGAAAATAACACCCTGCAGGTGGAAAATCGCTTCCTTCAGGAGCAAAACCACACCCTGGAGGGTGAGGTTCTCGTCCAAACGGGGTCCCTCCAGAAACAAGTAGAGAAAACTACACTGCTTCAGGAGGAAAATAACACCCTGCAGGTGGAAAACAGCTTCCTTCAGGAGCAAATCCACACCCTCCAGGATGAGGTCCTCGTCCAAACCCTCCAGAAACAAGTAGAGAAAACTACACTGCTTCGGGAGGAAAATAACACCCTGCAGGAGAAAGTGACGGATCTCAAAGAGGCTCACAAAACCCTCTTAAAAAAGCTCCAAGCTGAGCAGGAGGTCAGTCAGGGCCTCCGAACTGAACTCGAGGATCTCAGCGACTTTCACGACGTGAACGTGAAGAAGCATACCACCGAGCAGCAGAAAAGCAAGACCCAAGCCCACTCTCTCCGGAAAGAAGTGGCTCACTTATATGATGAAGTGGCAAACTTAAATGATGATATTCAGAAAAAGAACAGCAGCAACCGGCGAAACAAGAGAAGAAAGACGAAGGGTGAAGAAAGCCGAAGGGAGGAGACGCCGAAGGGTGAAGAAACCCGAAGGGAGGAGACGCCGAAGGGTGAAGAAACCCGAAGGGAGAAACAACCCGAATGGAGAAGAAACCAGAGGGGGGAACAAACCAGAGGGGGAACAAACCAGAGGGGGAACAAACCCGACGGGGGAACAAACCCGAAGGGGGAACAAACCCGAAGGGGGAACCAACCCGAAGGGAGAACAAACCCGAAGGGGGAACAAACCAGAGGGGGAACAAACCCGACGGGGGAACAAACCCGAAGGGGGAACAAACCCGAAGGGGGAACAAACCCGAAGGGGGAACAAACCCGACGGGGGAACAAACCCGAAGGGGGAACAAACCCGAAGGGGGAACAAACCCGACGGGGGAACAAACCCGAAGGGGGAACAAACCCGACGGGGGAACAAACCCGACGGGGGAACAAACCCGAAGGGGGAACAAACCCTAAGGGAGAACAAACCCGAGGGGAGAACAAACTCGAGTGGAGAACAAACCCGAAGGGACAACAAACCCGGAGGTTGAAGGACGCCGTCCCTAAATGAAACCACATTTGCCACAAAATGCGGTTTCATGTACATATATATATGCATATAGTGTAATATGCATATACATATGTATAAAGTGTAATGTGGATATATATATATATGTATATAATGTAATATACATATATATGTATAGTGTGTAATGTGTATATATATATGTATATAGTGTAATATGCATATATATATACAAAAAAATCATTAAATAAATAAATAAATAATTAAATAAATAATAATCATCATCATCATCATTTGAAGTTCAATAAGTCCTTGGACTTGTATATGTGTTTTCTACAGTTGTAGCGTCAGCCCATTTGACCATGGAGATGAGAGCGACGGCCGGCTCGACCGCACGTTACCGCGATAACGATAACGTTTCCTCCGAACTTTTTCGCACTTTTTTCAGGATAGTTTGCAGAAATTTTTCTGCATTTTTTGGGAAATTTTTCAGCCTTTTTTTCGGAAATATTTCAGGCATTTTTCAGACTTTTATTCAGACATATATCGGCCTTTTTTCGGACATATTTCAGACTTTTGTTTGAACATATTTCGAACTTGTGTTGGACATTTTTTGGGCCATATTTTGGACATACTTTGGCATTTTTCTGGCCTTTTTTCGGACATATTTCAGACATTGTTTTGACATATTTCTCCCTTTTTGTAAAGATATTTTTTCGGCCATATTTTGGCTTTTTTCAGCCTGATTTTCGGACACATTTTGGTCTTTTTTAGAAGTTAGCATGCAGCTTTAGCCGTGATGTCTAGCTCTGCTTTTCCTGTCAATATTTTAGTCAACATAAGATTGAAAATAACATGCTCTATATCATAAACAACAACCATACACTCTATTCTGGTCTAGGGCATCACAGTGGCGCAGTCCTGTGGGCAAAGAATGTATATTGCCAAGCATGAAAGTCAATTGTTCATTCGAGTGTAACATCAGCGGCCAGCAGCAAAGCTACGATTCCGCCATTTTGGACTGAAAGCGACTACCAGACGCAAGTAAAACGTCCGCCTAAAAAGTGCCGTACAAATAACAAATTCAACATTTTAGGCTATAAATATAATAAGCGTTTTCAGTCCAAAATGGCGGCAGCAGCCATTGTCAAAAAAACACTAGAGTTTCGCAACTTTGCTTCTTTACTCTTTGCCGCGGGTCTGATGCACATTCATTATTCTGAGGAAAATAACTCTTGATTTGGCTATTAGTGAACCTTAAAACTTTTAGGACATAATGATTTAAATGAGGGCTATTTAAGAATTTGTACTAAGAAGTTGATTTACCTCAGCGCCATCTAGCGGCGGTTGTCAAAAAAACACTTGTTTATCTCTTTGCTTTTATATACTCTTTGATTTTACAGCTACACAGTACACTGAGGGATGTGTCAATCAAACTGCACCTGCTGACTCCTCCCTCCCCCTTCATCCCGCCCCCCAGCTGATGAGCCAATCAAAGCCTGGCATACTACAGCCACCAGTTCGACTGTCTTCGTGAAGAACCAAAACAAACGCAATGTGAGGATCATGGCGAGGATAAGGAAACACTGCTGCGTCTAAACGACTGAAATTATCTGAATTAACCGAATAGAAAAAGAGGATTAGTATTGAAGGAGCAAGTACTCCAAAAGCAGAGGGTTTCGTTGTTAAGATATATTGATCCCGGGAGTGTTTGCGGCGCTTTCAAGTCCGGTACAACCGAACCAAGAGACTGCAGCTAACGTTAGCTAATTAACGTTACAGACGTTGCTACAGAAACGAAGAGCCAGCAGATGCTAGCGCTTAGATGTCCGATAGATAAAGGTAAGCTTTATTTGCTCTCTAGTCGTTGTTTAAGTTGCAGATGAAACTTGATAGCTCACATTTCGTGTGTGTTTTTGACATTTGTTTGGTGCGTTATTTGTACATGGATCAGCGAAAAGCCCGCATACTTTCTTGTTGTAATGTTGTTGACACTGTGAGCACACTAGCGTTGCTATTTTTTTATTTATTTTTATTTTATTGGTTAAAAGGACTGTGTGCACAGACATTAATTGTTTACATAGAAACAAAAAGATGGGTGCACCAGATTTAGCAGGGAAGCTAATTTCCATCTGTAGTCCTAAACACAGACACAATAGACACAATAGACACAATAGACACACTACATAACATCACAACAGGATCACAATATAACATCACAATTTCAAGTACAATCCAACATACAATAAATACATATAACACAATAATAAATATGACATACTTCAGTCAAGCAGCATTATCACAAATAAATACAGTACAAATACCCCCTGCCTAATATAAAGTGTGTCATGGGGCTGGGGGCTGAGATGTGTTGATGTGGGACAACCTGTGCCACATCAATGTAGAACTAATCCAAACAGATTTTTTGAGTTATGTGTTTGGCAGACTGGCCTTTGTGTTTTGTTGCTGGTATGGTACGTTGCAAATACAGGGACGGTATAATTATCTTTCTCCTAGAGCGACAGGCCGGTGTTACACCAAAATCTGTGACCACCGAAATCTGTGCAGAGAGATAGCAACACATGAGGTGACCCCACTGTAACGACACCTGTATAATAAATGAGGGAAATATGTGATAGAAAATGCACTAAACTAAATTGTTAAAAAACACAAATGTGTTTTAATATTTTTAATTTAAAGATATTTTCACAGAACTCTAAAAGAAAAGCAAAAGATCGGTACAGTGGGGTCACATTTTCTGATGACAGCCATCAGAAATGGTGACCTTATGTGTTGCTGGCTCTCTGCGGTCACAGATATCGGTGCAACACCGGTCCTGATGACCCCACTCCCCATGTGTAGTGTAGTACACTAATGAAAACATAGTACACACATAGCATACCACAGCTATTGTGTCCCAATATTAGCTAGTAAACACACTAGTCCTTGATTGTGTCTTTCCAGACAGCTTCAGCAAGTAAAACTGGTGATTTTTGCATAACATGATTGATAACATTTGTATGTAGATGAATATTTAAAAAAATGATACATCCACAGAGCTTTTAGAAAAGATGCCAAATAAAAGTATATAGTATGTAGTATTATTCTGATTGTGAATTAATCATTTTAAAAATGTTGGCGGGTCCAAAATGAATATTTTGTTTATCTATGTGGAAGATATCTGATGTTTGGTTCCCACTTCTAACAAGGCTTGTGAGCCAATAGTATATTGACGTTGGTATCACGTGGTATCTCTGGGTCGTCAGTTAGTGTGGAAAAAACAGATAAATGGCTGAGATTGACAGTAAGTGCCTGGCAATGACTTGTTGTGAAGTGAATGCAATGGTACGGGGGAGGGAGAATGCGACATCTAGTGGCTGAATGCTATCAATGTTATCAGTTGTACCTTAAAGCAATATGCATGTGGTCATATCCTTGTATATGCTTTTTGTCTGCCTGTAAGTGTTGTATGTGGGCTTGCGTGGTAGATGGTAGTTGCATCCACATTTGGTCACATACTGAGCTGAACAGGATGTGCATATTTGCATGAAATTGAAGGAGAGGGAACAGCACCAATGAGAAACATGATTTTTCACACGCTTGCTTCTGCTGGAACCATAATGCAAAATGCAGATATGGCAAAAAACACATTACCCACTGAGGCATGGAATTAGTATTAGCATGCATTTTGTGTTTTTTTTTTATGAAAATCTATATGTGGTGAATTTACTTTCAGCTTGTTATCTGTCATTTTCGGTCTGCTTTTCCATCATCACTTGACTTATTTTACTATGCATGTGTGTTTGACATTGAATCAAATGACTTTGTACACACAAACCCACACCCAGTTTTCCATTTATTACTGTTTTTCCATGTAAGGCTGTCTGTCTCTCTTAAACAGTATTTTGTTGTCTTCCTTCCTACCTCACACACACACATATGTCCCTTCACCTGCAGAAACACACACAGACATCCCCGAGGCAGAAAGAACTGCAAACTTTATGCCACTGTGGCTACCAAACACATTTAGTGCAGCAGAGTGTCTTGTAAATTAGGTTGAGAAATCATTATTGGAAGTCTGAATATGGCAGCGATATTAATCTGCTTTATATAACACATCGTGGTCTCACTGTGGGAAGATCCTCACCTCAGCACTCCGGACGGGATTGTGGATCGATTGCATCTCCATCTAAGATATTAAAGAGGGCTAAAGAATCATCACCTGGGAGTCTCTCCCGGGAAACGGAATATTTTTATGGACCTCTAATATCTTGGCGCATACTAATAAGCGTGCAGCTGACAGAAACATATTAAAGGCTCAGCAAATAGTTGGCTAACGACAGCTCTGGTATTGATTCAGATCCTGTGTTCGTGAGATTACACCGTTGTCACCACTAAATTTTATACTCTGTTGCGAGATTTCAGTTTTGCAGACCAACCTTTCTGATGAATGTCTGAACACAGGTCTGAGTGAATCCTAAGTAGGGCTGTTGCGGTGAAGGAATTTCCCCTGCGATGATAATGATTGGCTCAACAGCGTGATATGCTATATTATTGCCTTTTTTATGTCTTTGCAAATTACTTTATGCTTTAAATGACAAAGATGACACAACATACTTGTTTATTGTTAAATGCAGATCACATAAGGACAATGAGGCTAGGGCTGTCATGATTCTCCAAATCCACGATTCTATTTGACTTTCGATTTTAAGGCCACGATTCTATTCGATATTCGATTTAAACATGCCGTCGTTAGACTACGGAGTCTTGATTCGTAAAGATCAACAGATCATTGGTTTTATGCCCTGACAACTGTCATTTCCACTTTCAAATTCTTCTTTAAAAAGAGAACTGAAGTCCCCAAAAATTTGACTACAACAGTCTAGAATATAAAAAGCTGCATCTTTTCAATATCAGTATCTGTGTGACCCATCTCAGTACATAATCATTACAAAAACAAAACATAAACAAAAATTAATCATCTATCCTGCTTTTCATTTCCATGGTCGAGATCGGAATCCAATTTCGATCAATTTCCGATTTACAATTGATTCGTGACACTCCTAAATGAGGCACGTTTTTTTTTTTTTCAGCTGAGACGCTTTGGTTGTGTCTGGTTGCTATGATACGGAATATCGGCGGTAGTTAAAATGTCAGGAAAAGGTAGTACTTGCTCTGGACGAGGGAAGGTTGAAGCACGTAGGGAGAGAGGACGGACCGCCGGTTTATGTGTATTAATTTCTCCTCCATTGTTGTTGTTCAGCACTTGTAGATACATGTAGAATGTGACGGTTGGTTTTTGTGGAGTTTGTCCCAACCCTCCTCCATTGTGATGGACAGCTAGATAAAAAGTGACAGTGATGGGCACAGCATTTTACCCAAAGTTGAACATTTTTCAACTCACAGCGACCAGCAAAAAACACCAAACGTGCAGCGCTCGGCGCAGAATAGACACTCAGCGCCTCGTCACGCTGCTGGTGTTTGTAGCATAGTGTAAATACGCGGTGCTACCATTGCAAAGAATTAAAAAAAAAGACAAAATGTGAACATAGCGGTTGTGGCGGTTGCTTGCCTGCGGTTGGCTTGTCAATAGGTCGGTATTGCAATATTGTGGCTATGCGACAGCCCTAATCCTGAGTGACATTTCAGACTTCAGATACCTGAGTCCAGTCCAAGGTCCATCTGCTCAATTATTACTACAAAGACACGTCTTTCTCATTATTTTGGATCAGCTACCATATAAAAAGCAATACAATTAGTCATACTTGAGTCTGTTTCAAATCATGATGTGACAAAGAAAATCTCCTTCTGTGGAGAGATTGGTGGACTCCAGGGAACCAGAACACAAGAATGCGCTGACCACATTTTCGCATTTTGCAATGGACCATACCTGCGTATGACATCAGCTATCATGCCTCACCAAACATGCCAAACTCTGTGATTCATTTAAAATCTCTGTAGAAATGACTCACTTTCACTTGAGATTTTTACTTCAGTCTTTTACAACACCCTAATATTTCCAGACTGGATTGAGGTACATCTTTAAACTTCAGCAATGCAGATTCAAAACTTCTTTTCAGTTTCTATTATTAAAAAAAACAAATTTCGGCCTTGCTAGCAGACATATATGCGGTCTGAGTGCTTTCTATTTGTCTATTTCTATTTCTCTACCTACCTCTCTCAGACAGTCTATCTCCCCCTCTTTTCCTCGATGACCTGCTGTGAATTTATCCTCATACCCTCCTCTCTCTGGGATTATACCGAAGGCCATCCACTCCATTCGGCCATCCCAAAACCGGGCAGAGGAACAGCTTTAATT
Source organism: Sebastolobus alascanus (assembly GCA_916701645.2). NCBI lineage: Eukaryota > Metazoa > Chordata > Actinopteri > Perciformes > Sebastidae > Sebastolobus > Sebastolobus alascanus. The sequence goes on along the minus strand of CAKAOJ020000249.1, from coordinate 383,229 downwards.
GGCCCAGAAATAGCCAAGGAGACTAGGTTGGATCTAGAGGGGCAAGGAAAGGAGGAGGAGGAGGGCTAGGAGGAGCATGAAGGGAGGGTTTAAGGTTTTTTCTAGGATTTTAATGTTTAACACTGATGTTCCCATGCCTGAAGGAGGGAGTGGGCTCTGTCTGTCTCGCTTGCCCCTCCGGTGTCATGAATTATGTGTATTATTAGTATTAGGGATGTAGATTTGCATTATGAATACATTCTAGTCTATTATTATCAAGGTCACCAAAATACACTAGTGTTGCTGATACTATTTGAAAACCATGAAAAGTGATATTTAATTTATTTTTAAGCACGCTCATCTCATAAATTGTGTATTTTTAAATAGCACTTCAGCAGGCAGAGAGAGTCATTAAACTGGCCTTGTTTTGCAGCTTCATTCTTTCTGTATTAATTCTCTCAGGAGCTGTTAAAAAAAAAAGTTTTTTTTACTTATTAGGCTCTGATTTAAATATTTTTGTATTCTTAACAATAGATTTGGACTGCATAGTAATTACTAGGGGTGGGAAAAAATGGATTCACCTATGTATCGCGATTTTTTTTTTTTTTTTTAACAATTTTGAAATCAAATTTTTAATGCCAGAATGGAACCAGCCGGCCGTTGCGAGCTGAAACGAAAAAGTAGAAAAACGGTGGAGGGTCCGCGTAGATACAACCTGCACCTTCACATATTAAATCCAAAATGGTAAACACAACACATACAGTAAAGTATGGAAACACTTTGGGTTTCACACATTGACAGGAAAAGCAGAGCTAGACATCACGGCTAAAGCTGCATGCTAACTCTGTCATGGACAGGAAACGTTATCGTTTTGCGGTAACGTGCGGTCAAGCCAGCCGTCACTCTCATCTCCGTGGTCAAATGGGCCGACGCTACAACTGTAGAGCACCCATATACTGACATTTATGTTAAATGCATTCAAACGGCCCAGATGGAGCTGTTTATGAGTAGTGGGGGATGTGAAGGTGGGTGTTTGCGGAGGTACCGTCTCCACCGTCTTGTTGACATTGAGCTCCAGGTTGTTATCTGTACTGCACGCTGCCGGCTGTGACACAGTGTTCCTGTAGGCTGATTCATCATTGTCCTTGATGGACAGCTTGATGAAAGTATCAAACTGGATTTATTGAAAATCTTAAGGATTATAACATTCATGTTATAAATTTCCTGCTTTTTTTTGTATCATTACGCTCACCAGTAAAACAGTGTGTATTGTTTAGGCAACCATGTGATTACAGCATCCAGAGTTACGCTTCAGTTCAACATACATCCGAACCTGTGACGCCAGTCTGTTTCAGTAAAGACTCAATGAAGAGTGACTTTTTGGCTGTTTCATCGACGAGCTAACCGGATCTTGGACTGAATGACTGACTGAATAACAGACCAGCCGATTAACTAGCTGGCTGATAAAATGATCACACATTATCCCGCTGTCAATTTATCCAATCACGTCTCACCAGCTCATTAATCAACTCATTTGTAATCTGCTCCAAACAAGCTCCGAAACTACGCACGTCTAATTAGAGACACAAATGCTACCAGAAGTCTCCTAACAAAGACTGATGAACTTGTCTTGCATGCATACTGTCTGTCTGTCTGTCTGTCTGTCTGTCTGTCTGTCTGTTGTTTAGACCAGGTCAAATCTAAATGCTCTATTGCTCAAAAAAAGCAGAATTTCCTGTGACTAATAAGTATTTCTTGAAATAATTAAGTGCATCTGCATCAGGCAGAAGTTGTATATATATGTATATATATATATATATATATATATATATATATATATATATATAAAAAGGTGAAATCATGGTGTATTTAAGGTGCATTTAAATAAGGAAATACTGTACTATTACTTGTCTAAACTATTAGACACTTTGGCAGAGAAATTAAAATGTAAGATGATTTACAGGTCAAATTCTGACTGCTAAAATAATCAAAGGTGAGAATATGGAAGTTAAAATCTACATCAGTGGTTTCCAACCTTTTTTCCTATTATTGAGTAAACTGACGACCCCTGACTAAGGGACATATTTTATGGATATTTCATATTCTACTCAATGCATAACTAACAGTACAGAACAACTGTACAATTAACCCAAATAATGAATACAATAACTGCAGGAACTTTGTGTAAAACGGTCGATTTGGATGAATTTTGAGCAGATTATTTCCTGTGAATATTGCATCAGACATGAGTTTTCTGTTATTTTTAGGTACGTTTAATACAATTCTCTGTAGTGTGTATTTGTTTTTTAATTTCTAAAAATCATACATACTTTTTAGGCTTCTTTTTTTGACAAATTCAGTGTTTTCTTCTCCCTGACGCTTGGCCATTGTTCTATTAGCTCTTCGGTTGTTTTAACTGCATACTTTTCTAATGCAGGAGGAGGCTGTTTAGCAGAGAGGGAAGGCCTGTTATATCTTAAATAATAATCCAAACTTTAAAAATAACATTTTAATTTAGTTTTCTTAACAGAAATGAATGAAATGCTTAGATATAGGCCAACTCTATATTTAAAAAAAAAAAAAGTTGTCTTTCTCCCCTTAAAATCAAGAAAGCCTTGCGACCCCCTTTGAAGCTTTGGCGACCCCTAGTGGGGGTCTGGACCCCCAGATTGGCAACCAGTGTACTACAGTATGACCAGTCAACATGATAAGTTGCTTTTGTCCCCTGTATGCAAATCATAATGTACAATTAGATTCACAAAAGTACAGATGAGCTCCAAACAGAGTCAGTGTTTTGTTTATTTGCGGCTTGCTGTGCGCTTGGAGATCCATCCAGTTCACATTCAAGGTTCAAAACACTTATTTGTTCCCAATATTGTTCCCAGTGTGAAAATTAGCTTGTAGTAAAGCACTCGACACGGTTCGTAATTACAATAAAAGGACAAACGATGCTGAAATGTTTGGCTTAAACAAAAAATGAAACGAGACAAAAGCTGAGGTCGTGTGTTTGTGTGTGTGTGTTCTGTAACCTTTATTTATGCCGCCCTTTCCTTCTTCTCTCAGAAACACAAGTACCCTCTGTGTCCCCACTTCACTGGGAGGGACACACACACACACACACACACACACACACACACACACACACACACACACACACACACACCCACACCCACACCCACACACACACCAACATACACACCAGACAAAATGTCCCGTCCCAGGAGTGTATGTTTCCTGTTGAGTGGGATTACATGAGGCAGTAACCATCCCTCTCTCTATATCACACACACACACACACACACACACACACACACACACACACACACACACACACACACACACACACACACACACACTGATTATTCATAGCAATCTGGCACTCCTGGTCTAGATCCAAGTGTGTGTGAGTGTGTATGTGTTTAACACAAATTAATAAATAAACAGGTAAGCCCTTATCCCCCTAATCTCACCCCTCTACCCCTTTATATGTCATTCTCTCTCTCTCTGTGTGTCTCTTTAAACTGCCCACATGCACACTCACACAAATTTAGGACACAGTGAGTTCCCTCATGGGTGCTTTTATCACGTAAAACACAACAAAAACCATGAACCATGAACTCTGTTCTGCTCCAGTTTTCTTTCTCTCTCACACACACTTATATATGTATCATGAGGCTGATCCGGTGGATGCAAACACACACTAAGAAGCAGAAGAGACGGGATGAGGGAGAAAGAGCAGTGTGTTTGTTTGTCTTTCTATATGATGTATATATATGTGTGTGTGTGTGTGTGTTTTCCACGTGTGTGGCATGAGACAGTCCAGTTGGCTTCAGGTGGCAGCTTGCCTGCCGCAGCTGTGGTGGTTTAACGGCTCTTACTGGAGGATTACCGGCTCAGTCTGAGCCAGGCTAGCGGCCTTGTCAGCGGCGACAGTGGTGACAGAACGGTCTGTCTTACTCCAGTAAACATTCACTAAAAAAACAAAAAGAAATATTGAAGACGGGCTGGCAGAAAAGTTTTACCATAACTAACTTCTGTTGTCAAAAAGACATTAAGGAAACAGAAATGGAGCACTTATGAAATATGGTGCTTTATTGATATTTCAAGGTACTTCTAAAGGAATATCCACCGACTGGTCAAACATAGAACCTCATGTTAAGATATCTCCAATGCGGCTACACTGGAACGAATTCAACACATCAGTGGTGTCTTTCTAAACTGACAATTTTGCCACCTTCCTGCTTAGGACTAAGTTAAATATGTTTAGGTTTAGTTTAGGATTTGGAATTGACTTGGGACTTATAAGTGCTGACTTGGGACTTTTTAGTGCTGACTTGGGACTTTACTCGATGCTTCACAACCAAGATTTGAGAGTATGAATTCAAAACAATTAATTTGTGTCACCTCTGACCAAGAGCATCTAAAATTTGAATCTGGTTTGAGTCATTGAAGCCTATAAAAATAAAATATTTATGTGCTTATCATCTGGCAATAGTAATCTACTTCCAGTTAACAGGAAAATGTAATCTCCGATGCAAACAGTCCTTTGGAATTGCAATAACTCATTTAGCAAGCGTGAACTACTTAATTTTTTCTCTTCCATTAAACCCAACCAGTCAGACAGAATCATTCTGATGGAGCCATTTTGACTCTGCGAATTACAATGCAACAAAATGTGAAAATAAAAACGAAAATTAAAGAACAACTGTTAAAGAATTAATTAAAATTTTAAACAACTTTTTCAATTACCAAAGTATAAAAAAGAATCTAAATTAAAAGTGAAAACAAACAAAAAAAAACAACAACTAAAAGAACATCTGGTGTCTGGCACCTTGTATTCTACGTCTGCTTGACGAGGTGTGACCAGACGTCACGGTAACGACAGACACCAACACCTCGTTAGGCCCTCGTTAAGCTCGTTAAGGCCACGCTCGTTATGTTTTCTGCTAATGAGGCTGCTTGGAGGTGACTGAGCCGTGGAGGGATGTGGGAATGTGTTGTGTGCGTTGCAAATGCAACAAGCTTACATGTGGCCTTGGGAGGGATAGAGGGAGGAATAAGAAAGGGGGAGTCAGGGAGGGGGAGAATATAGAAGTAAAAGGAAGAGTGAAAAGAAAGAGATGAGTCGGTACAGGACCCAAACAGCTGTTTATATCTAGTACTCGCACACAAACAGAAATTCTGGAGCGCGAATTTTGTGTTGTAAATTGATTTCCAATAATAAATATATACATACATTTGCATAAAGCAAGCATATTTGCCCACTCCCATGTTGATAGGAGTATTAAATACTTGACAAATCTCCCTTTAAGTTACATTTTGAACAGATAAAATATGTGTGATTAATCGCGATTAATAACTACTAGTAACTACTACTTTCTCCTAGTATATGTAGTAGGATCCTTCCCCTTTAAATCCTCAGTATAGCTCCACTCAGCTTCAACCTGATTAGCCAGAACTGAAAACACCTGTGTGAGTGAACCAGGGGTGGAAAGGAGACAGTTCCCAGATTAAAAATAATTTTATATTCTGACAGTAAGAGCTGTCAATCATGTCATCATCATCTATGGCTCACAATTCGTGGTGGAGTATCCATGTTGTCTGACGTACCCTGCATGGGGGTGAGTGAGATCCTGTTTTTGGCTTTTCTGTCCTGTGATGTTTTGCACAAATCTATAATTTGGGACTCTAGCGCTCGGTGGCATGATTCAAGGATATCGGCCCTGAGGTTGCTCTAGGTGTATCTTCTTTGCAGCCTTGGTGAAGGACACAGTTAGTCAAGTGTTCATGGTCCCATAGGTGCTTGTAGTTGGGAGTATTTAAGGTTGTGTTATCATTTCAGTGCAATGGTGGTTTGTGCTGTGTACCTGAAATACATATCAGTGTTTGAATTATCCATTTATATGTAATTGGCCAAAGGGGAATATACCTGTAACACAGTCAGTGTTGGGTTTTGGAATGGGTCGCAGTTTTTTAAGTATAAACTGCTCTTTTATCACAGTTGTCATTGGTGGTTATTCTCAGTGTATTTTCTGAAACAAACTTACCTGCTGGAACATTTTTATGGATAGGAGCCATTCGTCACATCTCTGTCTCTCCCTCCAGCCACATTTCCACTTCCTCAAACCCATTCATGGCCATTCTCCTCCTGTCCCACCAGATACCCTCTGACTTTTTCTCCTGTCCCAGTCACCTCACTCCCACATCCAGCCACTCCCTGCTGCCCTGCAATAACCCCTTTCCCTCCAGTCCCAGTCACCTGACCTTCCCCAACCACCTGCTCAACTTTTCTTTCCCCATCAGCCCTGCATTTCCATGAATTTCCTTCCAAAGTCTCCTTGTGCTTCTTGCTTTTTCTTTCTAGCTTCTGTGATTTGTTACCTGAAACTTGGAATCTGATATTTGTTCCCAGTTTGAACGTCTGCCTGATCTTTTGGACTTTGGATTTCCTGCCTGCCCCTCTGGACTGGTGTGCCTGTTTGGACTGCCTTCCTGGTTTTGACCCTTACCTGCCTGATGATTCCCGTACCTGCCTGCAGGTAAGCTTATACTGTTCTTCACTTTGGCAATCAATACATCCCTGAACTTAGCAGCCATTTGATCTCCATTATCTCCATTATTTGTTCATGTACCTAATCTATCTAATCCTCATATTTCAGAGGGACTAGCTGTCATTTTGCTTGACTAATGACTTAAACAATTAATAGATTATCAAAAATGCTGTTTAACTTGCTGATGAGGGTCACAGAGTTAAAGAAAGTGTGTATTCAGTATGTAGAGTTTACCGTTTTGTATTGTGTGCTGTTTTGAAGATTCTGTGTTGGAGGTGCAGCACCCTTTAGAGGCTGGCGTTTCTCATTGGATTATTGACAAAAGCTCAAGTATTTTGTAGTGCATATAACCCGTGATTTTACCCAGCCCTGTGCTGAAATATATTGGTTAATAAAAAGTGGATGCTTACAGTAAGTCAGCTAGTGTTGCCAAGTTTTTTTTTTTTCCCAGCATGCAGCTGAAATGAATAGTAGACTCTGCATTAACAGAAGTTAAGAGGAGGTAATTATGAGAAGAGGCATGATTTAATGCAGTTCATCAATGATGCGTCTTTTTAAAAGGAAGGGATTTGAGTTCTGCAGGAGAAAGGTCTGTGTGATCTGCTTGTCCTCTGGCATCCGTGCCAAGCGTGGCTCTTCATTTGCTTTGTGCATTTTTGATAAGAGTGTGCATACATGGAGAGTCGCCTCTGTGCAGGACTCTATTTGTGCCCTGTTGTGTTGTGTGGATAAATGTGTGTTTCTCTGTCTGTTTGCCTCTTTGTGGCATTGGCAAACGGTTTTCATTAGTGTTTGGTGTGTGTGTGTATGAGTGCGCCGATGTGTGGGTGAAGCTGAACAAATAAAGCTAGTTTCCTCTTTGATTGTGTTCAGTGTCAAGCACTCAGTCTGTAATTAGCACACAGACAGCCATCTGTCCAAACAACCAGCTCAAAACAACTCCTGTCCTGCTCACTTTCACTGCTATCACAGCATCCATCCATCGCTAACTCTCTCTTTATTTGCTCGCTCTTCTCTCCATCTGCCTGTCTGCCTCTGTCTCGATCTATATATACACCCTACATCACACTCTGTCTCCTTGTCCCTATAGCTACCTTTTTATTTCTAACTCCATCTTTCTGTCTTTTTCTCTCTGTTTGGATCCAAAAAGTCCAAAACCACTTTATCTAAAACATTGAACCAAAACTTAATAGCTTGACCCTTTCCTGTCTTGTGATGGTTCGGTGTGCTCCACAGACTCTGAATAACCGAGAGGACCTAATATAACACTGTGACATTTCTAGCACAGAAGTAAACTGATGGCAGAAAACTGAAAAAACAGATTTAATGTGAAACATCACTGATCATTTGTTCTTGTCAGCCCTCCACATCAGTGGTTCCCATCCTTTTTCCTTAAGGGACCCCTTCTCTATCATTGAGTAAACTGACCACCCCTGACTAAGTTACATTTTATGCTTATTTCATATTATATTCAATGCATAACAATAACAGTACAGAAAAACTGATAAACTTTACAATTAACCCAAATAGTGTACGCAATAACTGCAGGAAGTTTGTGTACAACAAACGATTTGGATGAATTTTGTATTATGTATATTTTTTAAATTTTTAACAATCATAATTCATACTTTATAGGCTTCTTTTCTGACATATTCATTGTTTCTTCTCCCTGACGTTTGGCCATTGTTCTATTAGCTCTTTGGTTGTTTTAACTGCGTACTTTTCTAAAGCAGGTCGAGGCTATTTAGAAGGGAGGGAAGGCTCTGTGAATATAGCTTGTGTTCAGGTCTTCGCCGTGCCCTTATCCTTGAAGCTTTGGCGACCCCCTGTGAAGCTTTGGCGACCCCTAATGGATGTCGGGACCCCCAGGTTGGGAACCAATGCTCTACATCAAAGAGCACAGGCTTGTTTGAACATTCACCATAGTGCACTACTTTTCAACAATTTCTCAGTATCAGTCGTGATCTATTTGATCCTAAATAGATAGGATATAAACAAAGGCATAACGCATTTTGAATAAGAGGAACTTTTGCTTTTACTTTTTTTAGCAAGAAAAACTCACATCCATTGTGTGTGGGTTGTTTGAAGGCATTTGGGGAAATGTCGCCCGCACAGTTACTTCTGCTCTTACTGTTGAAGGCAGTCACCACAATCCCATCTTCCTGCTGTGCTTCAGTTGTATCAAAACCACTACGTTAACACTTAAAGGACCAGTGTGTAACATTTAGGGGCATCTATTGGCAGAAATGGAATATAATATTAATAGCTATGTTTTCTTTAGTGTTTAATCACCTGGTAATAAGAATTGTGTTTTCGCTACATTAGAATGAGCCGTTTATATCTACATAGGGAGTGGGTCCTCTCCACGGAGTCACCGCTGCTTTCTCTCTCTTGCTTCATCAATCACTTCCAACGTACACACTCTATGCACTGGCTCTTCTCCAAATGACCTCCGCTACTCTCACAACAACTGGCTCTAGAGAGGGACATTCGCGTTTTCACGTGCTCTCAAGCACGCTTGGCATACGGGAGAGGCTTAAGTTGGTTGCAATCTCCTCACCTCACCGCTAGATACCGCCAGATCCTACACACTGGACCTTTATGTCCTCCAAATAAAACAACAACATTTGTCGTGACTCTATAACAACCTCACCTGACTTCCTCCTTTTCTCCCTTCACAATTACTACAGCCACTAGACGGCTTTTTCACTTGAATATAAACACATGTTGTTTTATGGCCGTCGCTGTCATTTCTCTTGGGAGGCAGCTTGTTTACTCGAAAAGGCGTATGAATGCCACAATAATGTGCAAGGCATTTAGCGAGCAATATGTTCTCCCTTCTTGCTTTTGGCGTGTCATTTGTACGCCATACAGTCTTCCAACGTACCTCTATTTTTCCACTTAGAAGATATTTTTTTTAGTTAATTCTTGCTCATTGGAGTGAAGCATCTTTGTTCCTTTTTTCTTTGAGACTGTTGTTGTGATTAAAGGCATAAGCAAATAGTGACTCGAGTTAGGAGATGAGGTGGAAGTAGAAGATTAGCATAAACTGCGACACCTCATCTTAAAGTAACAAAGAAGATTGCATCTTAAAGAGCATTTTGGTTTTGAAATTATCCTTTAAATGGAACTTAAAGGGAATTTAACTCAAACTAGTAATTAAAGATTTAAATAATTGGAGCTGGAACATCGAACAAGTAGAAAGTCATTTCCCTGCAATCTTCCTCGCCATCGTAGTCTAATGACTTCAATTTAAACCTTTTCTAAGTTTGTTCAACAAGTCTTTTTCATTTTTTTTCTCGGGCTTCTCAATTATATGGTGCATTATCATTCTGTGATTGCTGCAGCAATTTAGTATTTAATCTGTTGTCAGTGTGGCAGTGAGTCAATGTACATCATTGAGGAGGAAATTATAACTTGAATGTGTAAAATGTGAATCACTGCAAACAGAAAGCAAAAATATCTATTAGAATAACATTGTGTTGCTGTGGCTACTAATGGCAGACTGTCACACACACATTCACACACACTCACAGGGGAAATGATCCAATATGACAATATCCTTAATTCAGTGTGTTAGGGCCAAATTGTCTTAGCCGAGTGTGTGTGTGTGTGTGTGTTAGTGTGTGTCTTGGTGCTCCTGTGGGGGACAATCACAGTGAAATGAGTGTAATTAAGTTGCCAGTCGCGGCGGGCTTCTGTCGAGAATTAATATTTACCAGCATCGTGTGTGTGTGTGTAAAAACTGATATTAGCATCTTCCTGATGAGTCACCTCCCACCCCCTTTCAGGTGGCAAACAGCGAGGTCCCCTGGGTAATCTGCCCAGCAAATTGGATGTTTGTTTGAATCGCTATCCAGCTCAGGACAGTGTGTGTGTGTGTGTGTGTGTGTGTGTGTGTGTGTGTGTGTGTGAGTGTATATGTGTGTTTGTGTGTGAGCTATCTGCAGCTGAATGTGTACATCTGTGATATTCTGAAATGTGTGATATTTCTCTCTCAGACTCATTCTCTCTGTTTGTCCCTCAGTCTCCTTTTAAAATGTGTCATTTGATTTGTTTGTAGCTCTTTTTAAACTGTGTGCGTTTATGAACAAAGTCTTGATTATTAACACTCAGAGGAAGCTATCATTATTACAATTATTATAAGGTCTTTGCTGATTTATCAATATACCGAACAAATTATGAACTTGCATTCATATATCTTTAAATCTTCAGTATCCCAGCTAGACTTCAAGCTCAGTTTTCACTATAAAATTACAGCACCTTTTATGGCAGCCTCTGCCATCAGTGTGTGTGAATGGGTGAATGCTGAGTGTAGTGTAAAGCGCTTTGAGTGGTCGGAAGACTAGAAAAGTGCTATATACAGTAAATGTAAGTCCATTTACTATTACGGCTGTCAAAGTTAACGTGATAATAACAAATTTGTTTTAACGGCACAAATTTTTTTAATGTAGTAATGCAACTTGCGGTTTTTAGGTTAGCGGGCTCAGTTTTAAAGCTAGAGAGAAGATACTGGTCATATGAAACTAGAAAACCTAAAGAATCCATTGGTACCAACCATGTCATAGTAGCTTGTCGTGAAGGAGGTTAAATAACGCTCCAAACTTGAAACTGGCATGGCCATTTTCAAAGGGTTCCCTTGACCTCTGACCTCAAGATATGTGAATGAAAATGGGTTCTATGGGTACCCACGAGTCTCCCCTTTACAGACTTGCCCGCTTTATGATAATCACATGCAGTTTGGGGCAAGTCATAGTCAAGTCAGCACACTGACACACTGACAGCTGTTGTTGCCTGTTGAGCTGCAGTTTGCCATGTGATGATTTGAGTATATTTTTTATGCTAAATGCAGTACCTGTGAGGGTTTCTGGACAATATTTGTCATTGTTTTTTGTTGTTAATTGACTTCCAGTAATAAATATATACATACATTTGCATAAAGCAGCATATTTGCCCACTCCCATGTTAATAAGAGTATTAAATACTTGACAAATCTCCCTTTAAGGTACATTTTGAGCAGATAAAAAATGTGCGATTAATCGCGATTAACTACTGTATCGACAATCATGCGATTAATCGTGATTAAATATTTGAATCGATTGACAGCCCTCAATTAGATACACTGTGATCAACCAGCAAACAGTTAGGCGATCACATGACTCAAACTCCCAAAGCTCATTAACAAGGATTAGGAGCTGATGCTGTAGATATACAATGAAGCATGTTTCTGCAACTGCTTGGCTTATTTCTGCCAGTTGGAAAATCATCAGCAAACACCTATATGACAACGTAGCAAGTGTGTGACGTCTTCGTCAAGTCACATGTCAGAAGATTTCATGTCTCGGTAAAAGACAGAACTGTCAATCATCTATTATATAACCTATTTGAAATGACACGCGTGACGTTCACAATTCATCCATGGTGTTGACAGACACCAACTTGTGAAGCAAATATTGACAATATACACACATTGAGCTGCAGATGTGTGCTTCAATACAAGTCTTTCAAAACTAATTAAGTCACACAAATCTTCTACAATATGAAAAATGAGGTGTAAAGAGTATTTTCTGCTGAAAAATGCTAATTCAATCCTTTTTACCTATTGATAACGTAAGATAGAATACTGTATTTTACAGAGAGATGATTTCGAAAAAAAATGGTGGTAATGTTGTATTCTAGAGTTTCTTTTGGTAACCATACTACAATTACAACTCCTTGCTACTGCCCTGAATTGTGTTTTGTTGAAGGCACACAGCAGGAATACCAAGCAAAGTAGAAAGAAATATTGAGTATTTATTGAAGTTGTTGAATCAGACAGTTGCACAATTTAATAGGGGGCGCCGGTGATGTGGACAAAATCTTTTATCAAGTTTGACAAGCTTTGTATATTTGCAAATGAGGAAGGCAACGTTAAAATGACTAATTCTGTAGTGGAGAGTGGTGTTAGGGGTTTCTGTTATTCCAACAAATAAACAGGATTCAAGAAGGACACACATTGGGAATATCTCTTTATATCCCTCCCTCTGTCAGTGTCAACATGTCTGAGCGCACATGTAAGAAACGGAGAGGAAGAAAGTGTTTGTGTGGGATGAAGAATGCTTGAGTAATCATCAGGAACCTTACGATCTGCGCTGAATCGCTTGTCCAACGATGGCTCTTTCTTGGGGCTCACATGCACGCACACACACACATAACCACACAGTTGGGCAGACAGACAGAGCGGTATAAAGACAGGCAGACACAGATTGAAATGAAACACCCACAAGGTTCATGGTGAATATCAACACTGCTGACAGCAGGGCCCGTGAGCATTTTCTTAGACTTTAAGCACAGGAATATCTGTAAAACGATATCATGAATCTGGAGGGATTGTTCATTGAAGTGGTGAAAAGCTTCTCATAGCGGTGCACTGCTCTGCCTCTCTGTGGTGCTGTCAAAATCTGCTGTCAAAATCTGACAACAAAAGTGCAGAAAGAAAGCATGGTGCATGTGAACTGGGCTGGCATTCAACCCAGAGGGGCGGCCTGGTGGTTTGAGACCTCCAGGTAAAAGGTCAGGGCTTTGGTGTCCAGTAGTGTGATAGAATAGTGAGATTTCTGCAGAGGTGTAAGCATCAGTATGTTACTGGGTCAGAGTAAATGAAGATTCAATTTTCGCCGTACAAAACTGTACATCGCAATATCTGAACATTACCTGTGCACAGACTGATACTACTAAAGTGAAGCAGAGCAAAGTTGGAGAGGTTTTAATAGAGGAATGTTAAGGTGGAATCTTCAAATTGGCCATTCGGTACCATATGTGCCATTTAGAATTTAAAGTTCTCAGGTAACTGTTAAACTAATTTAATTTAATTCAAATGTCACTATAGGTATTAATTCTATCAGAATACAACTGTGTTTGGCAATCAGACATGTTCCCATTCAAAGAAAACCATAACCCATTGGTCTATTTGCCTTTAGGGTGAATGCAGTACCACGAATCATCCACCAGATGGACGGTGTTTTCACATGGAAGGCTGAAGATAGGCTGTTCGATGCTGGAGGAAGGCAGACTGCAAATGAATACAGACGGCTGGAATCGACTCAGAAATGATCCAGAGACGTTGGAGTAGCCATTAGCGGCGTTGACATGCCCTCGAACACAACTTTTGATCACAAAACGGCAAAGGTAAGACTTTATGGTTATGTGAAGTTTATTTTTCTCTTCTTCGGCTGCTGGTTCAGTGAGTTTTTGTCGTAAAGTGATACGACTTATACCGTTGGAATCTGTGGAGTCTCAGCTTTCATAATGATGTCTGTGTGGGTAGCATGAAGTAGAAAAGCGCTAGCACCACTATGCATGCGTGCAACATTAGCGTGTTTTTGCTATATGCTCATTTAGGTTGCGTGGTGTTGGAATTTTGTTTCGTTTAGGTATAAATGGTTATCATGAGTTTTTAGTCTAGCTTTTCCCCGTTATGTGGGTGTGCAGGATGATTTAACATGTTCTTATCTGGTGTTTGTTGTGATGTGAATGAGATTAATCTGTTTGGAAGTGGTTCTGATATTGAAATCTCCTAATCAAACACTTGTCTGTGGTTGTACTGAACTGTGTACAGCTCTAAGTGGGCTGACACTTGCAAAAACACATAAATAATGGTAATGACCTTTATGAGTTGGTTAAATGGCAAATGTGAGAAATGACTAGGTCTATGAACTGCACGTTGTAGGGCTAAAACATTCCAAAAATTCCATATAGATTTGAGCTTTATTCACAAACATAAATGAGGTGTTTTGGTGTCCATGTTAAATGAGCATTTTGTGTTTCTCAGCCATTCAATTCAAAATAAGTCCAACTCTACACATGACCGTTGCACTCCTCTCTCCTCTGGATGATTGGTTGCCCCGTCACTCTGAGACGCCAGAGGTCATCTCATTCAAAGTTCTTCTCTGCCCCGGCCCCGCAGTGGTGGAATGAACTCCCCACTGAAGTCAGGACAGCAGAGTCGCTGTCCGACTTCTGCCAGAGGCTGAAAAACCACCTTTGTACTGTAGCACTCGACACGCTGTTAGTTGTTTGTATGGGAGGGATGTACTGTTTTTTATAACATCTATCTTTTGCTCCAAGGGACTTTGCGAATGCACTTAATGTAACTTTCCTTGGACAAAAGTGTTTATCAGACACTGCAAATATAAAGCAAAAACATAGACGCCATTGTTTACAAAAACGCTGAGGTAAGTCATTTTGACCATCAGCAAACATTGATTACTTAGATTTAGTTGTCTAATGCTTGTGTTAAAGGGGCTCTAAGTAAGAATCAGAAATTGCTTGTTAACAGTGACGCCGGTGGCCGTTAAGTCAGCGACAGTCAGCGTCCTGCGTCTCACTTTTTAGGTTAGGTTAAAACCTCTTCATACATTTGCAATAAAAAAACGATTAAAACACGTTTATACGTGCAAAAACTTAGGTACAGTCTCTTTTAAAAGACCTGACAATCAACTTTGCTTTTAATAGAAATATTTGTGCTTTTTGGTGGAAGGAGCTGCCCTTTTGTTTACATTAATAATGGATTACTCCTTAAAGAAAATGAAGAGAAAACTGATTAAAAGGGGAACTGTAGTTTCAACGCATACTCATCTGCATACAAATAGTGAACAACCTGGGAAAGAGCAAACATTTTTCTAAAGCACTTTATTTTATTTTATTTTATTTATTTGTGCCTCGCGGTCTGTCTTATTCAGATTTGGCAACATCCCTGGCTTAGAGTGCACAGCTATGTGTGCGCGTGTGAGCGTGAATGATTGTTTTGGCGACTTTTTGTGTGCCGCTGTATAGTCTCCGGACCTTAGTTCACAGACCTTGGTCAGGGCAGAGATAACTTGGACTCAGTTTTGGCAACTAATGTACAGAAAATAAATCCATCATGTCACTCTGACTCTGTTCTTCTGTCCTCCTCCTTTCCTCCCCCCCACATCCCACCTTCTGTCCCATCCTCCTCTCCATCGTTTCTTGATCTTCTACACCCTCACCTACTTTCCCCTCCCCATTTCCTCCACCTTTCCTCCCTCCTTCTCCCTCCCTCCCCTCTCTCTCGCTGTAATTGATAGCGCCCAGTGCTGTTATTTCATCCAAAGGGCCCTGTAAACAAAATCGTCTCTGACAGAACCAATATGGAAATCTCAGGCAGTGGGGCTACGAGTTATGGCTTGCAACATGGTGTGTGTTGGCGCGTGCATGAAACAGAAGGAGGAGCGCTTTTGTGTATGTGTGCTCATGAGTGTGAGTGTGAGTGTGTTTGCCATTGAGACTGGGAGGTGGTTGTCAGTTCTGCGTAATAAACTCCAGTGCAGCCAGTCATTAAGTGGAATGTGTGTGTGTGTGTGTGTGTGTGTGCGTGTGAGAGCTTATGTGTGTGTGATGTGGAGGGGGTCAAGGCCAAATTGACATCAAATGGTCTAAATTAGCCCCACTTGTCTCCATTGATTTACGGTGGGCGAGTAAATTGCATCTGCAGTGGGAGAGGAGTAGTAGGGAGGGGCTCGAGGTTTCTCTGTAATTGATCTCAGGCCGTGCGGTGTGTGTTCACGGTGACAGAAGCTGTACAGGAGAGTCAATTCAAACCTGCTGTCATCATGGCTGCGACACTTAATTCTAACCTTTTACTCCCTGGTTACATGTGCTTGGACAGAGGGGGGGTCAGGTGACTCCTGAAGCCATTCAAGTTATCATTAGTCTTTTAGAACTGATTCCAATCAGAGAAAAGGTTATACATGATAAAGAGAGATTTATAAGCTTTGGGATAGGGCTGCTCGAATATCATAATTTGCGTGCTATTGGTTTCATGCTAAGGTTTCGGACATAATAAAAAAATCTCACATACTGTTTTAGCGTACTAAATAGCATGTTAGTGTGGGATTTCAGACCCAACACCATTCTTTTTCTGGATTCTAAAAAATGAACAATGGATATTCAACTTCAATCTCGACCTGTGGAAAAGTTCTCTATTCTCCAAAAAGGAAATTTATGAAGACAACGCACAAATATAAATTGGCTTTTGTGAATATAATGCAGTCAACTTTGAGTACTTTGTCTAAATAAGAACAGTGGTGAATCCCTTAAAACTGTCTCATTTTCATAAGGAATGGATTGTTTGGAAGATGGACTCACTACAGAGGATTTGCGTGCGGTTTTTAAATCCACTGTAAAATTCCTTCCTCTCCAGACCCATAGACTGTATATAAGAAGTGGATGTAGTCACCGTGACATCACCCGTTGGTTTGTGGACTGCCGTTTGAAGCCTTGAGTTCGGCATTTTGGCTGTTGCCATCTTGTTTTTTTTGCAACCAGAAGTGACACAAGAGGGTGGAGCTATGTACAACCGAACGCTGAATGAGACATTTTTAGGCAACCAAAATGTTACAATTAACTTTCATGAACTGTAAACACACTGTAAAAGGGTTAAAGCTCTAAGACGAAAACATGGACAACTTCCAGACCGGACAACGCCGTGGTAGCAACCTGTCAATCACAAGGTAGCCCCGCCCTAAAGCATACCCTGCTTTATGGTCTATTTGACTCTAAATGGGACCATAATTTACGAAATAAACATCATGCTGTATTGAAGAAGACTTGAAACTAGCGATTGAGACCATAAACTCATGTTTACAATGTTTACTGAGGTAATAAATCAAGTGAGAAGTAGGCTCATTTTCTCATAGACTTCTATACAATCTGACTTCTTTTTGCAACCAGAGGAGTCGCCCCCTGCTGGCTGTTAGAAAGAATGCAAGTTTAAGGCACTTCAGCATTGGCTTCACTTTTCAGACCCGGAGGATGCCCACTGATCCAGACCTCCCCAGTAAAGAGGCAAGTTAGGGGATTATTGCTGGCTGAGAGAAAAATGATGAGGAAAGAGACAAAGAAAGTGAAAATTAAGAAAACATATCTGGTGGTGTGCATATGTGTGTGTGTAGCAGTCTGAAGTGACAGTGAGACTAAACATGATCTACATACAGTATGTGCATGTGTTTATGTTTGTGCTTATATGTAGCAAAGTGTGTGTGTGTGTGTTAAGTAAAGTGTTAGCCCTCCAGCTGTGTGTATCCGACTGTGATACCTTCACAAGTGGTCCATTTCTTTCTCTCTGCCTTTCTGTTTCTATATTGTGTGTGTTTGTGTGTGTGTGTGTTTGTGTGTGAGTGCAGCTCTGTGTCTGTCCCCAATTTCAAATTGAACAAGGGCTGTACGTAACGCAACACAGAGTTATTGATTCCCTTATACACATACACACACACACACACACACACACACACATTAGGGCTCTGATTTACCGTGCCTGACAGTGGTCTTGCTGTAGGGCAACAGAAACCACTTGGGGTGAGACAGAAAGGCGTCCTATGTCACTGACTCATTGCACTTTGACAACGCGTGTAATAGCAACACACAAGCTGTATATGGACACACACTCACACAAACACACACAGAGGCACATGCACTATATGGTTTATGTCTCACCCCAAAAAAAACCCCACACAGAGACACCCTTCCTCACACATTGGCTAAACATAAGCTATCATACGTATGATCAACACACATGAGATTACACACACACACACACACACACACACACACACACACACACACACACAGCCTCACACACACTCTAAGCCTGAGCAGCTCTCCTCACCAGCCTTAATTGGATTCAAATGTATTCAGTTTGCTCCACTGAGCAAAGAGATGGTTTTCCGACTGGAGAGAGAGACGGAGGGAGCCAGGGATAGAGAGAGAGAGAGAGAGAGAGAGAGAGAGAGAGAGAGAGAGAGAGAGAGAGAGAGAGAGAGAGAGAGAGAGAGAGAGAGAGAGAGAGAGAGAGAGAGAGAGAGAGAGAGAGAGAGAATTAGAAGTAAATAGGGAGGTTTGTCAGTGGCGGTCATCTTCCTCCAACCTCCGAGTGGAGTGTACCGACAGAATCTCTACAAGAGCCATTTGACCTGAGAGAGAGAGGCTCTCCTCTCTCTCATCGTCTCTCTCTCACCACTTAAATACGAGGATGAAAGTCGTCTCTACTGCAGCAAACAAACCTCTTTCTGCCATGCGCTCATACACAAACTCCATTTAGACCCAAGATCAGTATCTAAGGATCGCAATTTGAGTGTCTTCTCTCAGCCTGACCACTTCACCTTCCCCTTCTGAGTGCTTAGAAATGGATGTACTGTATCTGATGGAGTGATGCATACATAGCTGAGTACTGACCTACAGTCAGAGATAATCACAAAGCATCACATTTACTTTCCGAGTGAAGTGGAGTTCTAATTTCAGCTACACATCAACTTCATGATGTTTACTTGAACTCTACCTTCTAAAGACTTTATATCAGCACTAAAAAGGCCAGCTAATTATGAACTTAGCTTACCTTTCCATTAGTGTGTTTAATAGTTTTTTGTGCATGTAAAAGGTCTGCAGAGTTACAAAGTCCATGCCAAAGGGAGTTACTCTCCCCCACAGAAACACTGCTCCTGAACAGCCTGAACTGCCTTACTTGAAGTCCCGCCTTTTCGTAACGTAACGTAGTGATGTCACCAAGTAACACGTGCATGACGGCTAGATTGGCTCGCCCTCAACCAAAGCTAGTTAGAGCAGAGTCCAAAGAGTTTGGTTCAGTTGCTTCCATGCATTTATATTATATATGAATAACAATATACTGCAACAAGTGAAGGGTTAATGTCTAAACACACATTTGTGTTGTCTATCTATTCATTCCTCCATTCCTGCATTGTTTGTTCACCATTTCATATTTTAGGAAGATGAGACAAACGGCTGTTAAAAGTAAACAAAACACAGATGGTAACAGAAGTCTGTAAGAAATGCCCACAAACCAATTAGGATATGATATACTGCTACATTTTTTGCATTAGAAACATTTGCATATTCACTATGGAAGTTGGCCTCTTTATTCAAATGGCAATTCATTTTGCAATTGGCTATTCAGTGTGTAATTTGGCCATGCAATTTGAAAATGCATTTTGCAACTGGCAAGTCAGTATGCAAAGTGGCCATGCAATCCTCAGTTCAGTTTGAATTATTTGGATTAAAAATTTAGATGAAATCTCACACCATACATTGACCAACATTTATTCTTTTTTACAAGAACATATAACATAAACAAACATTTTGATGAAGATCCCTTATATTTGGTTAATAAAGAATTGGGACCAAGATATAGCAGGACATTTTACAGTTGATAAATAAACTTATTCTCTGGTGGACAAACTTTGTAATGATGACAACAAAATATCTTTGGTATTTCTGTACTACAGTTTTGCGTTACTTGTTGGCAAACATATGCCGATATATTGATATATCTATCGGCCCAGCTGATTTACCTGTCAGGCTCTAAAGTGAACATGTACAGTATGTAGATTAGTACCTTTCAGTTTTTGTTTCCATAAAACGTGTGTGTGCTTAACATGATGTAGGAGAAACTGCTGATTTTTTACAAATCCATTGGTAAGCATTTTCAGCACCACGGAACTGTCCACTTGGCAGCTTGTAGCAGTAGTCTGCAATGTCAGGCATCTTAAAGATCCAGTGAAATGATTTTAGGCATGGCATTTCAGGCTGAAAAGAGCTTGTAATTCCCATCAATTTTACTCCTCCAGTCTTCAGTGAGTTGTTGGTGCATGATCCTGTCCACATCCTGAGGAACCACCTAGTATAAATAATTTTGTCTTGCAACAGGAGATGGCAACATTCCTTTATTTGACAATCAAATTGGAAGTTGAATGTTTAAATTAGACCAATTAGGCTTTGATTGAACTCCATAAGCTTCTGTTTCTGTAGGAGTATAGAGATAATTTGTACGTGCACTTGCTCAATTGACCTCTTTAATAGATTCAACAGACATCCCTGTAGCCCTTCAACATTACTCATCATGTATAAAGAAACCATATTTCTCCCACTAATCACACCTGTACAATTGCTGATGGGTTTTGAGGTTCCAGCACTAAATATTTGTATTCTATGTTAATAAAAAGCCTGCAAATCAGCCAAAACCTCCACAAATACTGTTGACCAGTAGCAGTTAAAAAAATTACGATACCAGTACCGATACCAGTACCCTTAAAGTGATACCGATACCAATAGAGTACTTCATTCGATACCCATCATGTGAATGTTAAAACTGTTAGCTCTGTCAGCACTGCTGCCGTTTTTAGCACCATTTGCGTTGATTGGCTGCGAGCAAACCATACAAATAGTCATTTTGTTTCTAGACCTGGGCACAAAAAGGATCGATTGCAGATATCGTTTGACTGGAACATTTTCAATGCTACTTTGTACTGGGTTATTTCGGTCGATACCAAGCCCTATTGACCAGTGAGATCATTCAAACCTGCGGTTACTGAGAGAACATTTTATATATAAAAAGGTTTCAGTTGAACAATTAAAGAGAGAGGTTAGATTTCTGCTACACTGACAGCGGGGAAACTTCATGTGCCCGTGCCCTTTGTTAAGCAATACTGTGAAATGGAAAATGTGATATCATCGGGCCGGATCTTTCACACTAAGCTGTGCAGACCTGCTTCTGGTGGGTCACTGCATGATGTGAGTAGCATTAAGTCTGACTGGACCTGGCTCCCTGGGTAGACGTTCTCTGCTTTTTTCTGCTTTTTCTTGGAGAAGCTGGATGATTTTGGGTTGTGTTTGGAAAGGTTTGTGAGTCTTGAAAATGGTTCTTAATCTTTCTGGCTCAGGGCTCCCCACAAATGAATACTTTGCCCCCTTTTTGGTTATCAAAAATGAACATTTTGGCAATTATTCCCTTCAAGATCCAAGGAGGTTAAACTTCAGCTAATCCTGGCATCTTGCTTTCCAAATGGAGAGCGAGACAAGCTACAATGAAGTGTCATATTCAAGGTTTAGGAAAAGAAATGGAATAAAAAGATGATTTTGGAAGGATAATTATATCTGTACATGTTGACAGAGGGGTGTGTTTCAGCAGGACAAGAGCGATATGAAGCATTTTCTTTTAAAAGATGAGTTTTCAGCCTGCGACAGGAGGATGTGAAGTGACTTGCAGCGCAAAGGTCATCTCACCACTGAGACGCCATAGGGAGAGAAGCTGAGACGGGTGCAGCGATGACCACCAGTTTGTGCTCATGGCTGAAGTGTGCATCTGACTAGAGCTCAGCATGTTTAAAGGTGAGGAGTAAAAAGCGGTTGTTTCCTCGGTCTGTCTTTTCACCTGTCGCACATCTGCCTGAACTCTAGCTTCATATTTTCGATATTTTTTGCAGATGAGGATTTTGAAGTAAACCAAAATCACTTGATATTTTGCTTGAATGTGGCGACAATTGTATGAATGAAATCCTGTCTCTGAATTCACAGTAAGGAGGAAAAATATGGGTGCATTTTTGATTTTATGAATCAGTGTTTCAGCACACACAGAGGAAGGCAAGATGTGCGGTTGATTCATAAAACTAAAAATGATTGCACCAAAGTGAGTGTGCGGCTTTCCCCACCTTACTTTGATGTTAACCTGCACCCTTATTTATTCCTCTCAGCACTCTGTCCACTAGCTTTTACCTTAAAAATGAGAGCAACACTTTTGAATAGTTCCTCTTGGGAATGGACACAAAGTTCAGCAACCATGCAGTAAAATGTAGGACTTCTATAATTAAGGAATCAGCTGTATGAGACTGTATGAGAAGAGCAAAAGTAGAACAGGTCAGTGTCTGTGGTCAGTCTGGCAGTGAATGAGCACAGCAACCAGCCGCTGAGAACCAGCTTTAGAAGCACATTATTCTTCATTTATCACATAACATCAATTCCAGGTTGTATTTGACGAGTTGCTGACATTGCAATCTTTGTGATGAATGCCTTCTTTTTGGTGATATAATGAATATTTGCCTTCAAGCCTTCCTCTAATAATGACAAAGGGGAAAAGAAAGAAATAGTTCAATTCATTTGCGTCTGGAGTAAAGAGTTGGGTGTCGGCATCTGTGATGGCTTCAATTTGGGGGTCATAACATCACATTTTTGGATCAAATGTAGGGCTGCAACTAGCGACTGTTTCCAATGTTGATTAATCTGTCTGATTATTTTCTCAATTAGTTGTTTGGTCAATAAAAATGTCGATCAGTGTTTCCCAAAGCCCAACATGATGTCCTCAAATGTCTTATTTTGTCTGCAACTCAAAGATATTCAGTTTTCTGTCATAGAGGAGTAAAGAAACCAGAAAATATTCACATTTAAGAGGCTGGAATCAGAGAATATAGACTTTTTTTCTTAAAAAATTACTCAAACCGATTAATCGATTATCTAAACAGTTGGCGATTAATTTAATAGTGGACAACTAATCGATTTGCAAATGTAAAACAAACATCTAAACGAACCAGTTTACTATATTTTACCAGAATAATTTTTTTACTCTTACTTTGAAAGTTGTAGTCTTTGTTTTTTGTCCCTTTGGGGAATTATCTGAAATTCTTTTCATTCTGTCAAATCTCCTCCAAACAGCCAGTGGGGCCACACACACTGTATTTGTACAAATATTACTTTTTACCGCATGCTTGCTGAACTAATGCTTTGCTTCGGTTGCGGCCCCAAGAGGAATATTTCAGTTTAAAAAAAAAAAGAAAAGATCTTTCAGGCTTAAGTCACAGGGAATGCTGCTGCTGCGGCTGTGGCTGGCGGAGAGAAAAAAATAAATTAGATTGTGGGAAATTAGAATCGTATTTTCAAAATGCACTGATTTGGTTGTGGTCCATAACATGGACGGATGGCGGTTTGTCTAGACGTTATAGGAAGCAGTTGGCTTCTGACTTGGAGGCCAGAAAAATGTGTGTTTGGGGAAAGTGAGTGAACAACGAAAGAGGACAGGTGGAGAAAGAGTGCAGGCTCAGTCAGGCTCACATGGTGGGATCACAGAGAAGAGACAGGAGAATAATGTGGGATGAATGCACCAACACATGAGTTTTCTTCAATGACAATCACATATATATACTGCTAATTAAACCTGCAGTAGGCAGAATGTTTTTGGCATCATTGGGCAAAAATATCATAGTAACCTTTTAGCATATTGTAATTCAAGTGTTCTGAGAGAAAACTAGACTTCTGCACCTCCTCATGGCTCTGTTTTCAGGCTATAAAAAATCTTGGCCAATCACAGGTCATTTCAGAGAGAGAACAAACTAGGCAGCGCTGATCAAATATGAATCAATATTCTGTTACTGTAACGCCTATTTCTCGCCTCAAATGTTTTCAGAAACATCTTGTAGTGTATACTGTGAAAGAAAGGGGGGGGATTTGAGCAACTCCTTTCAGGCTACAGGATTGGATATTTGGCTAATCAAATTCATTGAGTTTCTTACACCTACTTTATTTTTTAAACTTAAAGTGCATTTGATGAACTTCTTCACTTGTTTGTCTCTTTCCTCTCTCTCCCAGTCTTTCAGTTTCCTGCCTTTTCCATTGTTATCCCTTTTGTTTGTTTGTTCTTCCATCTGTTAAAGCTTCAGTATGCAGTATAATTTTGGCATCATTGGGCAAAAAATCCATAATAACCTTTCAGTATATTGTAATTCAAGTGTTCTGAGAGAAAACTAGACTTCTGCACCTCCTCATGGCTCTGTTTTCAGGCTTTAAAAGATCTAGCCCGTGATGGGAGACTTTGGCCAATCACAGGTCATTTCAGAGAGAGAGCGTTCCTATTGGCTGTGCTCCGGATGGTGGGCGGTGCTTGGTATTTCCTCAACTGATGACTGCTGATCGGTCACAAACGTTCTCATTTTACAGCTAAACGGTACACTACAAGATGTTTCTGGAAACATTTGAGGAGAGAAATAGGCATTACAGTAACAGAATTGAGTTTGACTGTTTGATCAGAGTTCGCGAGTGATTGAGAGCTGCTCAGAGACAGCAGACTCCAAATCAGCTCTGATCCTCTGGTCTGTGACATCTTGCAGACGCCATTAGGAGCACCGGAGGACACAGTGGCACATGTTTTTTTTCAGATTACCTGTCTCATACACTTCTGTCAGGATATAGTGACTGTTTTATAATCATATTTGCTCCATTTCTACCCACTGCAGCTTTTAGGACAGGATTCATGCATGTGAATGGATCAGTGGGGTCTGTGAATGCCACCACTTAGTGTCCCTTCTTTAGATGTGACACTAGGGGGGGCTGTCGCTCCTTCCTGTAGAGCCCATGGAGTCAGACTGGCAGCGGAGCTCACGTATCTCCGTCTCCGGAAATCCTCTCATCCCTCCGCCGACGGACTGATTTGCAATTCAATAAGTCACAATGTCATCTCTTTAGCTTTTACACATTTAGCTGACAAAGGGAAGCAGGCACGCTGCCTTATGAAATATCGCCTCGGACTCAAAGAAGACCTTAATGTTCTCTCTCTTCTGGCTTGTTCACCCCCCCCCCCCCCTCTCCCTCTACACAACACACACACACGCACACGCACACACGCGTCCCATCAATAGAAAGTGAATGAGTTTTATTACAAGGTGCCTGGTGTGTCACATTTTGCAGTTGTACAAGCTGTCACACGCCACTGGAAGCGGATGTGGTGCGTGTGCGCGCGTGCGCATACACGAGAGCTCGTGCGAAGGTGGCGTCTATCGATTACAGAGAGAACAGGTGTAGCGTGTGTCTTTATATGAATAATGCAGAGAGAGGCTTTTAAAGGATAAACAACACGTGGACGCGTGCGAGCACACACACAGCTGACACACACACACACACACACACACACACACACACACACACACACACACACACACACACAGAGAGAGAGAGAGAAATAGGCCTCTTCTTATGGGATGTCTGCTTATTTTAAACTTCTGTTTGAGTCCTTTCAGCATCAAAAGCTGCAGTATGTCTTTCACCTGTTTCCCACAGACTGATTTACACGTCTTTTGCTTTCAATTATTGGCTTTATTTCAGTCTTTATTCCTGTTTATTTTAGTTTTCACTCTTTATTTTATTTTGAAAAAATACCCATATTTGAACAGTACTTCTGGATGTGTTTGCCCCCTCCAAAATGAAATGAATAATAAAATAATAAAGAATATAAAATGATGAAAGAAATGAAAAAAAAAATCCAAATAAATTCCTGCACCCTCCATTGGCTGCTCAGCTGTCGCTTAAATCCCCAAATCCCGCCCCCACCCCCCCACCCTCCTCAGCCCCACAGCCTCCGCTGGCCCTCCTCCTCCTCCTCCTCCTCTTCTTCCTCCTCCTCTGCCGGCTGGTGGAAGCGTCAGACCTCCTCCTCTCCTCTCCTCTCCTCCCTCCATCCCGCGGACGAGTGTATACAGCCTCTCAAGTTGAACCCAGACGCACACATGCACAGCAAGAGGAGGATAGTCGGAGGACAGACAGACACAGGGAGGAAGGAGAGCGGACGGAGCTGCTGCCGGGCGAGCGGAATTTGGATTTTATTTCATATTTGCGCCTGAAGTGACAGAGTTTTCTTGGGTTTTGTTGTTTTCAAACCCGCCTATTGAGTGGACTTTTTAATTCGTCGGGGGAGTTCTTCGTCCACTCTGCTGGTCTGTTTAAACTTTGGAAGACAGAAAAGTGCGTTAAAGGACGAGACATTGAGGTGTCCCGTTTGGATAAATAACGCAGAGGAGCGCACCGGTGGAAAAAGCTCTCCACGGGGGAAAACGGCTTCATTCGTCGGTTCTGTCTTCAAGGAGACACACCGCAGACTTTTTTTGCGGGGAGGATTAAAAAAGAAGCACCGGAATTTCCCATTCTTTTTTTTTATGACTGACTCCAGGAGGATTTATAGTTTACTCCATACCTCATCTGCGCGGTGACTTTAGGTCAAGCACAGCGGGAGCGCAGTTTGGTCAAATTGAGATTATTAATGGCACCGATGCGGTAGTGATCCGTCCGGAGGGGAAAGAGATAATAAATTAAAAGATCCCCTTTTGTCCGTCTTGTGAACAGTTCCGGAGGTTTTTACCGAGAGGAGGGATGGAGACGGTCCGGAGACGAGGAGGCGCGCCGGTGGGATGTCGCCTCTGGGAGACGGTGCTTCTCCTGCTCCTGTGGGAAGGTAAGAGATGCGGATGCAGGCGGAAACTTGTTGTAAATTGTCGTTTTAGTTTTTGGTTCTGGAAATCAGGAGCGGCACACCCACTCTCAGTATGCTTTTAGTTATGTTCTCCTTTTTGTTTGAACTTTTTGTAGTCCCGAAGGCATCACGGGTTAGTGCGTCATGCGTATTATAATTATTGGGATGTTTCCCTTGGCTTTTTATTGTGCGTCAGTGTGCGCTTTGGAGATGGGGGGATGACGATTAAGGGAATCCCAACTCAAAACTCAGTTTACCCACATCTCCATCCTCAGAGCGATCAACGTGACAGCATTCATCACTAACAAGTGTTAAACTGGAACAAGCTGCACGAAGTCCTGAGACTGGAGGTTATATCTGCCAGCATATGGAAATTTAAATGAAGCAACTTCATTTTTTGTGTGTTGCCAAATGACTATCGATTAGCCCTTATTCACCTTGACACCTGCTGTATCCGTGCGTGTGTGCGGAATAATAAGTAATTGACTGAGCCAAAGCGTCAAATGACAGATGCGTATTACTAACTGCCTGGTGCCATCTGAGACACCCGAACCCCGGCCAGTCGGCGGCTAAACCGGCCCGTGTGCCCGTTTGAGTTCTCGGAGAGGACTGACAGACTTGGTGGCAGCGTTTGTCATACAGAAATAAAATTAAAACTTGTTCTATGAATTTGGGAAAGACTGACTGGTTGCGCATGACCTCTTCTGCGCTCCTGATCCGGTTTAGAGATGAGAGTCCCTGTAAGAGTTGATCTGAAGGGGTTTATCTTCCGCTGTCCCCTCGCCCCTCTTATTAAAATGTACTCATGCACTGAGAAAGAAAACTTGATATTATAATAAGATTCTTTCTTTGTCTCCACAATTATCTGAGAAACAGGAAGAGAGGTCACCCATTAAAAACATGACTTCGTTAAATGACTCGTGGTGCGTAAAAAAACAACAACATCGGGCACAATTTAACCGCTTTTATGAGATCAAATGAAGCTGTGAGATTATTTTATTTAGAGCGTGTTTCAGTCTGCTCAGATGGCGACTCGCTGTCTTGCTCAAGAACACTAAAACAGCGCTGAGATATTCTGAATTCAGGTCGGGCAACACCACCACCACCACCAGCACCACCCACGTACTCCCGGGAGAAAAAAACAACGAAGAATAAGGCTGACAGATATTTTGGGTTCGGAGCCCTCTGTGTGCGCACTTGTACGCCTCCGTTTTCCACACACACACACACACACACACACACACAACAGTCCTTCAGCATTAGTATCACATTCCCCGCGAGTGTATTCTGTGTCTGTGCGCGCGCGTGCGCGTGTGTTTTAATCAGCTCCGGTCACTCGCGGCCCACTGAGCAGTTAACAGTCGCTGCGTTGTGCGCCCCGGAGCGCGCCGGTCGCCGGCACACGGCACACCGACAGGAGAGCAAACAGCTGTGGCCGACAGAACGGCTGAGTAACCGTTAGATTAAATCAACCAAAACGCTTCCTCTCTGTTGCTCTCCTCTTCACACCTTCTCTCCTCCTCTTCTTCACATGGGATGAAATACAAAAGACAGAGTTTGTCTTTTGGCCCAGGGACTGTCTGACGGTGCAAAATGCTCTTCGACTGCTGTTTTAGGAGCTCCCTTGGTAGTTATGATGGCCAGCACCTCTCTTTTCTTGCTCTATTTCAGTACACATGCAAGGTCCATTCCAACTTGGCTGTGGTTTAACAGTTTTTATTGGGCATTGGGGAGCTCTGGCTCTAATGCTGTAATGGCCACCTAAGGCAGTTTAAAAACCCAAAACACAAACCACTCTCTCTCTTGTGCATTGCCAAATTCAATGTGTTGTCTTCCTCGGTGCATGTGTTTCACTGTTCAGTTGTTCATGCATTTGCTTGTGCCTGTATGTGTTTGCATTTACAGGTGTAGTCACACAGGCCCTTAGTCACCTGTGTTTGTCTGTAACCATACTAAAGCTGTCATCTGTACCTTTTAAAACATATATTTCTCGGTTTCAATTTCTCGTATTGTTTCCGGCATTTTTTTTGTTCTAAGCACCACACGTCACCGCACCTCTAATCACAGAGTAGCCTTTCCAGCATCTCCCCAGTAGTCCCTACTTACGCCATTGTCTCGTTATTCCCTGAGTGGCGTTTCTATTTTCATGTCGCTCCATTTCATTGTAATTGCATCACTCTGTTATTTCATCACGCAGGTCGTCTCCAGGTTGTCATTGTTGGTTTGTTCAAACGGCGAGCGGCGTCAGAGCGATGCCTGTTCAGAGGCAGCAAACAGTTGTGTTGGAGGTTCAGAGGCTGAGTAGTCACCGGGGGGGTCATGACGCGGCTCTTTGCTCTCAGCAGCAAGTCTGTTGTGGGCGGCTGGCTTGGGAGTTCCTTACACATGCTCACGCAAATCAAACATAAAGTCAACACGAGTACATTTTTTATTTATCACTTAGGTTATAAACTTTAGCTGCAAACGTTGTTGATATTCGAGGGCTACTGTCTGACTCACTAATCCGCTTTTTTAATACTAATTTACTTTTATGTACTGTATTATTAATCAGTGATGTTAAATGTGATGGACAGTTGTATTTTTTTTTCTTCTACTTTTTTTAGTTTGCTTTTTTTCATTTCCTTATAGGTGTATATCTGTGTGTTTGTCGCATGCATGTGCATACTGCATCTATTTATATCTGTATGTGTACATAATTTGGCTATTACTGCTACTCTTATATAGCTGGATATTTAGCTTATTGCAGATATATCCGTATCGGCTCACAGGCCAGAAATAAGTAAAAAGAGAGCGAGAGAACTGACAATTTATTTTTAAAATTTCCCGCTCAGTACAAAAAAAAATATAAACTGGGGCTGTCAATCGATTAAAATATTTAATCGCGATTAATCGGACATTTTTTATCTGTTAATACTCTTATCAAAAATCAATTAACAGCACGAAACATTGACAAATATTGTCCAGAAATCCTCACAGGTACTGCATCTAGCATAAAAAAATATGCTCAAATCATAACATGGCAAACTCAAGTCCAACAGGCAACAACAGCTGTCAGTGTGTCAGTGTGCTGACTTGACTATGACTTGCCCCAAACTGCATGTGATTATCATAAAGTGGGCATGT
Source organism: Sebastolobus alascanus (assembly GCA_916701645.2). Classification (NCBI taxonomy): domain Eukaryota; kingdom Metazoa; phylum Chordata; class Actinopteri; order Perciformes; family Sebastidae; genus Sebastolobus; species Sebastolobus alascanus. The sequence continues at coordinate 353,502 of CAKAOJ020000249.1, read as the reverse complement.
CTGTAAAGGGGAGACTCGTGGGTACCCATAGAACCCATTTTCATTCACATATCTTGAGGTCAGAGGTCAAGGGACCCCTTTGAAAATGGCCATGCCAGTTTTTCCCCACCAAACTTTAGTGTAGGTTTGGAGCGTTATTTAACCTCCTTTGCGACAACCTAATATGACATCGTTGGTACCAATGGATTCATTAGGTTTCCTAGTTGATATGATACTAGTATCTTCACTCTAGCTTTAAAACTGAGCCCGCTACAACCACCAAAAGATCAGTTGCGTTTAAGAAATTAGTGGCGTTAAAACAAATTTGTGTGCGTTATTATCGCGTTAACTTTTACAGCCCTAATATATAACCAAAATATTGTTATTGGATCAATATCTATACGGGGCCTGTGCTATGCTCTTAAAGCATGTCTAAGGAAAATACTTGTTTCTAATTGGCTGGCTGTGATATTTAAAATCTGCACATCGTGAAATCTCAACAGTCCCGGTCAACGGTTTCACTGACGTTCTAAATTAGAGCACAAGCGTTTCCAACCGATTACCTCATTGTTCAGTAGCTCTCTTTCATGCCCTCACCTTTGTTGAGGTTTGCCTTTTTTTTTAAACGTGTAGAGAAGCCGTGTGGCAGATTGTACTTTATGTGTCAAACGCTGGAGAAAAAACCCCTGCAATATTCAAAGTGTGTGTGTGTGTGTGTGTGTGTGTCTGCCTGTGTGCTTGAGCGCGTTTTGCACTACACTGCTAACCTGTAGTAGAATGTCAGCACTATGCACCATTACTCATGCAATACAGAGCATTAATAATTACTGATGTAAAATCACTGAGACACACACACACACACACACACACACACACACACACACACACACACACACACACACACACACACACACACACACACACAATGGTCGTCTCTCAGCCTGTCCTTTACAAGCTGCTCTCTCTCTCTCTCTCTCTCTGTGTCTCATTGTTGGTTTCATTCATTGGCTCGCTGACTCACTCGGGCACACACTCGTATGGGCACATGCGCGTGCAAACACACACACACATTTACAGACACACACACATACAGCACATCCAAATACACACACACACACACACACACACACACACACACACACACACACACACACACACACACACACACAGAGGGAGCTTATTCTCTGCAAAATAAGTAATAGAGGAGATTTAAAATCAGACAAGGGACATTTCAAAGATGGAAAATGTGAACTTTTAACATTTTCTCATGAATGCAAGAGGGAAGGAGTGGAGGGAGGGAGGGTGGGGAGACAGAATGAGATGTGAGTGTGTGTGAGGCTGCTGAACAGCATGATGTTAGCAGCCAGGTCGCACTAAATGGCGTATGAATGACACGGTAATTCGCAAGTCATTTTTTGCGTGCAATAAGGACGCCATTCTCTCTTTGATCTCCAAGCCATGTGGTCTGTACTGACTGCAGTGTAAATGCATCTGCTTAAATATGCTATGCTCTGAGCTAGTGACGCAGAATAAAAAGTGGCAAAGACTGATTATGTGGGGGCGGGAGGGGAGGTGGACGGGTCCAACAAACACAGGACTTTGAACCAGGAGTCTGGTGTTCGAGACTGGTGTTCTCGCCTCAAAGTGTTGTCGAGTTATTTTGAAGTAACGCTTGTGACTTTGCGACGTGTTTTTAGTGATGCAAGTGAGGTGTTTTCAGTGCTTCTGTTACGCTGTTTCTGTAGGTATTTTACTTAGTTTACGTACTTATTTGAAGTCCAACCGTGATGTTTTTCCTAAACCTAACTAAATGGTTTTGTTGCTGCCATTTATACGTCTTCCCATGAGATCGGGTTTGAAAATCATACTCACTTCAGCGTGAGCCTCTTTCTTTCTGCCTCGGTGTCACAGACCACTCACATGGTCTTTTTGTCATGGTGACAGTGAGAGGACGGAGCACAGAGAGACTACTAGAGAGGGTCATAGAGACACCGGAAAACAAATTGGGTGGACTGGAAGAAGCGGGCATGAGGCAGTCCTCACTCCCTTGCTGCCTCCTTCGTCCTCGGTCATGAAACTTTCAGCTTTTTCCAGTATTGATTTTTCTGTATCTTGTGTGTTCTGGATATTACAGTGTGACTGCAAGGTTGCCTGTTTGGGCAAGTAGAAGAGAGACACTCTCTCCTCTTGCAAAACATATTGTCAAGGTGCTCCTGAATCTGGAAAAAAACCCTCCACTGCAACTGCTCATGTGGAGTAAAAGTGAAATGGGCACCTGTACAGGTTTGACTGTGTGTAACGTCAGGCTGGAAACCTGCACTGTGTCCCTTCCCTATATCACTCTGTTTTGGCAGTTAGTATACAGAAATTTAATTGACATATTTTTTGCATTAATTGGAATGATACACAGATTTGTAGTGTGCAACATGAATCAGATTGCAACTTTAAAAGCCCTGACAAAATCGAAATTGATGTTGGTTTGTTGTGTCTCGGCTTTAAAAAGCTGCCGCTGATTTCAAATAAAAAAACCTTTTTACACATACCCAGTAAACGTGTTCTTCAAGGTTCTCTTAATTCATTGTTTTGTTTTCTGAGTTGTCAGCAGCACCGTCTTACTACCATCCGCAATATCTTCACCTTGTATCAGCTGCGAGTACCTCTTCCATTTCAGTGGGCCAATAACGTCCAACACCACGCTAAAAAATAGATTGATTTTTCGCCAGCTGGCATTCATAAGCGTGGTTCATCTTGTCATTTCTCCAGTATGAAAAGAAAAAAACACAGATAGTCTTAGTATATACTGGTGTACAGCTGGAGCACAGGTCTGGTAAACTGTAGTTTGTTTTCATGTCCTTTTGAGCGTACATCCACTGCTTTTTCCTCTGTTGAACCAGATTTTATTACGTTTTTTATATATTTAGTTCATTAGGAAACCCAGGATCATATTTCTGTGTATATATTCAGTTTTTCTCGTTGTCATTTCTGCATGAAAACCTCACAATTCTTCCTCCATGGAGAGAATTGGTTTTCCATGCCACTCGATGGGTAGTACGAGTGTATGCACAGTCAGACACACGAGACCACTCAAACACACGGAGACACACACAAGGAGCTGGATGATGGGGTAAAGAATTGGCTCTCATCGTCATAAGGAGACCAACTCTTCCTCTTGTCATCACACAGAGGAGGAGGAGGAGGAAGAGATGGAGATGGAGAGATTGAAGAAAGAGAGAGAGGGAGATTTTCTCCTCCCTTGAGAGGGTATTCATCCATATGTCCCTTCCTTCTATATCAGTAAATCTATAGAAGGATACTGTCTGCTGCAGGGCCCGGACATATTTACACTCACACACTCACACAGTCAGACACACATTTTCCCTCTCTGCGTACATATGATAGATGCAACAGAAGTATTAGGGAACCACAATGTGTAATCATATACTCACAATATTGTTGCCAAAATAAAAAAGCCTACAATCTAACTCAAATTATGAAGTAAATAATAACTCCCTATTTTCAAATTTGGCAAGTTTCATGCTATTATCTGTGTACGCATCAATTATTTCATAATTTAGCTGTCTGTTGTAAATAGAGCAATAATGTAATTAGTGCTTATTGGCTTATATTTCATGGCTTAGGTAGAAATTAATATGTTTGAGTTGGCAAATATGAATGTTGAACAAATACAGCGATGAAGCTTTTTGGCTTTCCAAAGACTGATTCTAAATCACAGTCCAAATTGCAGGAGGTTCATATCTCTGTGAGAATGATTTTAGACCGTCGGATAGAGGACTTTTTATGAAGTGAGGTCAGTTTGGCCACTCTTCTTTTCTTAAAAGGATTCATTTAGAGTTAGTAGTTAATTAGGAATTAAGGATTCAGTCTGCTTGAAAAGAACTAGGTCACATGCTGAATGATCCGACCTCGTCCAAAGGAAAGGCAGCGGTGTAATGTAACAAAGTAAAAATACTTATTTAGTTTTTATATTTCTGTCAACTTTCACTTTTACTCCACTACATTTCCTAAATAAAAAGTGTACTTTTACCCCGATACATTTCCCATAAGTATCTTCATTACTTCGTTACTATTGCAAGCAAGCAGGTTTGGCGAATCCGTGATCCTAGCTTGCAAGTTACATCATTCACATGATGGGCATCCAGGCAGACTGCATGTGTGATCAAACTCCCTGTGACTACGAGGGAAGGAAAAACTGGATTTTGTTCTTTAAATCCTTTAAGTTGTGAATACCTGAAGGTGAAGGTGGTGTTCATGTTAAGAGAAATAAACTTCATAAATCTCAAAATCTTTGCTTTTTTATTAACAGCATTTACTTGTACTTTTACTTTCAATACTTAAGTACATTTAATATCAGAAAATTACTTTTGATACTTAAGTACAGTAAATATCAGACACTTTAAGTCTTTTACTCCAGTAATATTCAAACAGGTGACTTTAACTTCTACTGAAGTCATTTTCTGGTTAGATATCTGTACTTTTGCTCAAGTGTAGCTTTCAGGTACTTCATCCACCGTTGTCCAAAGGCAAAGTCTTTATATCAGTTTCAAACAGCCACACTTGAAAGCGAAGCTGAAAGCCTGCCGTCATCGCCTCCTCCTGGATGTACTGACTCCCTGATCTCTGCATCTTTTGCGGGTCTTTGAAGTCGCACTGCATCATACAAATGGTGATGACACACTTTTGGACGGTCTTTCCTCTAAGGCATTAGTGATGTTGCACTTGGTTTCACTCAAGACACATGATCAAAGTTGTTTTAAGAATGAAAAAAAAAAAAGCTTGAAGTTCAAATCTTCGCACATGGGAGCAATTCCTGCGTTGACCATCAAATTGTCTTGTTTCAGAAAGTTACAAAAAATGTCATAAACAGGCCCCCAATTCTGACATATAATAGGTGTATGGGTTAGGGGGGTTTAGAAGCTGTCAGGCAGCGCTCACACTGACTTCAGCCCTGCGTTATAAAACACAGCTCTCATTCATTTGAATGGAGCCAGTCTGTCGGTGCAGAGGGAGTGCTAACACAGGAGGCTCCGGCAGAACAACAATGCAATGCAATGTGCTGCATTGGCCAAGTAAATACATGCAAGCACACATTCCTGGTAGACTTTGTAACATAAATGGCATATTTCTATTGTTTACGTCGCAACTGTCTGAACATCAGACATCGGACAATCTGATGAGCGCTGAACTGAGGACTTTGAGGTTACATTTTGGATTAGAGCAAGAGTTGAGATCAAGCGTTGTTTGAGATACAGAAAGAATCTACTCATTTTAAGGAAAGTAGAAGAGTTTAAGATTTGAGGGGGAGAGTGGGGGTGTGTTTGTGAATGTTTTTAGTAGGAATCCAAGCTTGTTTCTGCTCCGACAGTCACATCTCCACTCTGTTTTATTCACTTCATTTTATGGAGATATTGCATTGATTTTTTTGTACTTTTTACTAGTTCTGGGCATCTGTTCTGTACATTTTATCCTCATGAGTGTATTCTGCTCTACTGTTTACATCTCTGCTATTAAAAGGATATACAGGCGGTTACTGAAAGTCAACGGATTAGTCTGAATACTTTGTGAATAGTCCAACTTCCTCAGCACAAGCCTGTGTGTGTGTTCTCTGTATACTCTCAGTGACCATTAGACAGCCGGGTTTCAAAGGCCTGTCGAGAGGTTTAAGGGTCTTGCTAATGAGCAAGTCATTTTCCTTCAGATTAGCATGAATAGCCCGACTAATTTTGTGTGTGCGTGTCTGTTTGTGTGTGTGCGTGTGAGCGCTACTGTAGGTCCAGAAGTCGTGTCTCAGGGGTTTAAAGTTGAGCTAATCAGCAACACATTTCCCCCTACATTACTGTAGCTTCACTCGACTGGTTAGCCACGCTCTCTCTGTGTGTGTGTGTGTGTGTGTGTGTGCGTGTGTGTGTGTGTGCGTGCGTACGTGTGTGTGTGAGAGAAACTGAATTAGCTGATCATTATCATCATGACACAATGACTCAGAGGAGACTAACAATGGATTAACATTAGTTTAAATTTTTCTCATTGAATTTTGATTGAATGTAATTTATCGGTATAATATGCAGTAGTGTGTGTGTGTGTCTGTGTGTGTGTGTGTGTGTGTGTGTGTGTGTCCCTATGAAAGCGTGTAAAGGCTAAACTATAACAATTGCCTGCGAGTAGCTGGACAGCTAATCTTCATCAGAGATGAACCATACTTTTTATAGTGTGGTATCTTTCCCGTTAATATCCCTGGGAGTTTTGGACCATTGTGAGCAATATTGCATTTATGATAATTTTAGATTATTATGTGGGTTTTGAATAAAAGACCTTGATTTTCTAGCTTTTTATGTGCTGGATTTGCCAAAACAGACAGAAACAGTTTCTCAATTGGAATTTCCCAGAATATTTACTGTACAATGATATACTGTATGTCCTGAGCGATAGTAGAGAGAGATACTGTGACGGAATATTTGATCCATATTGCCCTCAAATTTAAAGCTGAAAATGCAGAAATTTACACTAATTTTCATATCCGTCAAAACACCCATGTGACAGTTCATCCTGTAAAAACTGATGCACTAAAAAAGGCGTCAACCTCCGGGTCTGAAAAGTGAAGCCAATGCTGAAGTGCCTTAAACTTGCATTTTTTCTAATAGCCAGCAGGGGGCGACTCCTCTGGTTGCAAAGGAAGTCTGATTGTATAGAAGTCTATTAGAAAATGAGCCTACTTCTCACTGGATTTATTACCTCAGTAAACATTGTTTAGAGCAGGGGTGCCCAATACGTCGATCGCGATCTACCGGTCGATCGCGAAGGTAGTGTGGGTAGATCGCATGGAATTAAAAAAAAAAAAAAAAAAAAAAAAAAAAAAAAAAAAAAAAAATTAAAAAAAAAAAAAATTAAAAAAAAAAAAAAATTAAAAAAATAAATAGACGTCAGCCTATCTCCATCCTCACTATAAATTTTCACTTGATTGACATACAGGGCAGCCAGTCTGACATCTGATCTTTTCTGACACATGGGTCACCACGCATGCGCAAACAAGCGCATTTTGTTTGTTTGTTTTACTGGAGCCAGTCGCTACATTCATGTGCTACCCTTTTCGGGAAGATGCTGAGGTTGATTCACTCGCATCAAAAATTGCAACACTGTTTCACCTGAACTCATCTGGAGTGGAGGATGAGATTTTGACACTACAAACTGACATTCAGCTTAAGTCCAGGGCTCATGGACAGTTCTGGAACTTACTCACAGAGGAAAAGTACCCCAACATGAGGAAATGTGCTACCTCCATGACTGCATTATTCGGCTCCACTTATTTATGCGAGTCAGCCTTGTCCCACATGAAGATTATTAAGTCCAAATACCGTTCCACCTTGACTGATGATCATTTGGAAGTGTGCTTGAGGCTGGCTATCAGCAGCTACTGTCCGGACTATGCATCCCTAGCTGATTCCATTCAGTGCAAGTCATCAGAGTAAGGTAATGACAAAAAATGTACAGAGTTATATTGTACAATATGGGTTCATGCAGTTATGCAAGGTACACCAACATATATTGTACATATAAAGAATACTCAATATATTTATAAATAAATATATGTTTTGCATTTTTATAGTAGGTAGATCATTTTGACTTGGTCATTTTATAAGTAGCTCGCATGCTGAAAAAGTGTGGGCACCCCTGGTTTAGAGGTTAGAGAGTTTATGGTCTCAATCACTAGTTTCAAGTCTTCTTCAATACAGCATGATGTTCATTTAGTAAATCATGGTCCCATTTAGAGTCAAATAGACCATAAAGCAGGGTATGCTTTAGGGCGGGGCTACCTTGTGATTGACAGGTCGCTACCACAGTGTTGTCTGTGTTTTCTTTGTAGAACTTTAACCCTTTCACAGTGTGTTTTCAGTTCATGAAAGTTAATTTTAACATTTTGGTCGCCTGAAATCGTCTTCAGCGTTCAGCGTTCGGTTGTACTTAGCTCCACACTCTCGTGTCACTTCTGGTTGCAAAAAAACAAGATGGCGTCAGCCTAAAACCAAGATTACGGACACGACAAAAAGTACGTTTTGCAAGTTAAATCATGTACGTAACTTAAAGTGAGCTAATGTTGAGTTTTGTTTTCACACGGGACACAAACGGCGGTCTCCTGGATGCCACCCTGACCGTGGAGAGAGTGAATGGACGGCCGGAGCAGTTGCTCTGAAGATGGGTTTACATTGGAGTTAATTGAAAGCCTGGAGCGTCTCATACAGACGCTGAAGGGTGCCTTGTGTGTCATTATTAAAACGTTATTTGATGACCTGAGAATGAGACCGGGCTGGTAGAAGAGTAGGAAAAACGTATCGTAGTAATCTTGGTAGATATCTGCCTGCCGGTACTCGACAGTTTTCAGTTCTTGGTGCTAAGGACACATAATGGTTGGTGCCGCCCTTTTGTAAGCCAAATTTAACCTGTAACTTCCTTTATCCAACCAGTTAATCCATCATTCTTTCCTCGAGTCTTTCCTCGAGTCTATCCTCTCTATTTTTTCTAATTTCCTCTCGGCCTCTGCATTCCTCTCGAGTATTAATCTATGACTGATTTGTTTCACCTCATCGAAGTGTTAATATTAAGCTGGCGATCTGAAGCCCAGCTCGGTCTTTCGATGTTTATTTGTTTATTTATGTTCTTTCATCACAACACTATTTTTCTCTGACAAACATGTGAGGAGCAATAACGGGGTTTAACGGGCCACCGCTTAGCAGGCACACGAGAGGACGAGACAAATGTCTCTGTCTGCTTCCCTGCTCTTTGCCTCCTGTTTCTTCTCAGCCGATATTGTGACATTTTTGCTCATTTAATCATACGGTCATCAATCATTCTTACATTTAATCTGTCTGTTTCTTTCTCTCCCTTTTTTTCCACCCATCTTGCTTTATCACACTCTCCTTTCTCTCTTAAAGAGCATTTTCTGTCCCTATTACTTTTCTCTACTTCTTACTCCATCACTTTACTCCCTGCCATCGTGTCTCAGACTTTGTCTCACTATATTTCTTTTCCTTTCTCCAAAATGCAATATTTCTCTCCTTGTCATCTCTTCCTCTGTTCCTCTCTCCCATCTTTTCTCTCACTGTCTCCCATCAATATTTTCCCACCCGTCATCCCCATTCTCCCCCCCTCTCTTTCTCCATCTCCGTCTCTCCTTTCTGAGCAGCTCTTAACCAGTCCTTTGAGAGTGTGTGAGCTGCTCGGCCTAAATGATTTTCTATTACCGCCGCCTGTTAACAGCGCTCCATTTGATCAAGCTAATGAAATTGAAAACTTTCATCTCAGTCAAATTGATTTCAAACCTGAAACCGCACGCGGCCTAAAAAAAGAAAAAGAGAGAGAGAGAGAGAGAGAGAATGCAAGAGCGTTGTGTTGGTGGAGCATGACATTCACTTTCGACGCGCACAGAAATCAATTAGCCTGTATGTCGTGTTACTCTTGTCCTTGGGAGACGGAGGGAGCAAAAGGCCTCGTCTTCAACTGTGTGTTTGTGTGTGTGACACCATGTATGCAAGTTGTACATGCATTGACCAATATTGAGTTGTATTTTTGTGCTTGTGCGTCATGGGTCCAAATGAAGTTTGCTCTGATTTAGATGATAAAATGTTAAATACCAGTAGAGTAGTGGATTCCTTTTTGTTCAGATAGACAGACATTATGAAGCAGCAGTTCCAGATGTGCCTCACAGGCGTGTAAAGAGATTTTGTTTGTTCGCTCTCGCTCTCCCCTCCCAGACATTCGATCCAGAAGCCTTTCCATCTCAAACTATAACAGCCAAGCATGGATCTAAAGCAGAGGGATTAGTTTAGTTAGCTAATGGCGTGGACACGCATCTCGATTGTGGAGCCAATTTGGGCTTCATGACTGATTGGACTAAGTTGGACCGAGTCCATTACAGTCTGGGCCCCGTCTCTCATGTTTGGAGAGAAAATCATAACTCTCATCCTACCGACTGGGGTCCCTGCAGGTCTACTTTTTTACTAAATAACCTTTTTTAATCATATTTGCTCCTTCCGCCCACTGCTGTTTTAATTGGTGTTTTTAAGAAGACCAATGTATTGGGGTCCTAGGGTTCCCCTAGTCGAAAGCACCCAATTGCAGCCTGTGCAGTTAAAATATTTAAAATAGAATAGACTGTGTCAGTCATTGTGAAGGAGACGGATACAGATGCAGCAGACACACATTTCCTCATGTGCTCCGTCTACTTTCATTGTACACAATATGCTAATTAACGGTAACTTTCCTAAAATAATAATAATCTTTTTTTTTTTTCTCTACAGATGACATTAATAACATAACACATTTCTTCTACAAACATTAGTAGTTAACATTTTGCTGTGATGGTTGTTTCTTACAGTAGTTTCGTTTGTCCGAATGTTAAATAGGTCGGTAGGATGACGGTTAAGGATTCCAATAATTTTCCCTCTGATCACGTCCCTGCCTGTTGTTCTCTTTAAGATTATTTTAACCATGTTACATATGTAACATGTTAACATGTTGATTAACATGCATGTTTTTTATTGTAAAATAGTGTGTTGAATTATTTCATAATCCACTTCATCAGTTTTTAGTGCAGAGCCACCTGACAAGTTCTCTCCTCTGAAGTTCTCTGACCTCTCGCTCTCCCTGCTAAGTGTAGAAATACAAACGGTTTTCAATTTGTGTCTTTTTCTGCTTTCTGCTGTACTACCCCCTGATTTCGGGGATTACCTAACGATGCATTTCTAATAACAGTTACTTGTCGCTGTTCAATATGAGCTCCTTCCTTTCTGACTTTCAATATTAAAAATCAGTGTATGTTAGGGTCCCCGTTTAAGTTTAAGTATCTGATGATCCACAATGTGGGTGTGTTAAAGGAAAACCAATGATATATGAAGGATGGCACGGTTGCAGCAGGTGAGCCAGTCAACATTTTTCACTCGTGCGTACATTGTGTTTGCAGCGCACGTCTCCTTACAATTTGTAAATACACTGTTTTGACTTCTTTGTCTGTAAGTAATCACAGTCTGCAAATAGAATAAATAAATATTTTATTTATTGAGTTTCCCGGTCACATCCAGTGAATGAATGTTTTTTTTTTCTTTGGCTTTCATTGTTTGTTATGTGTCTTGTCAGCTCTGGGCCTATAAAGGGTTTATAAAACGTTACCTTTATGTTGTGCCAGGAGTCCAGTTTCTTGATTGAATCCACTGAAAAAAATGTAAACAAGAGTAGTGAGGTGACCGATCATTTAGAATAAACTTCCATTTGGGTTGATATGAGGCTCATTTATAAATGAGGTAAATAAGAAACAAAATCACTTGGAGAAAAATAACCTAAACAAAGAAAGCCGGGTTGTTGCTGCTCTGCAGCGGCTCTCACAACCTGGATGTGACGCCAGAATAACGCAGGCCAGAGTCAGAGGATAGTAATGGGTCTTTCCCTTTGGCTGTGCTGGGTCAAACCATGCTGCGCTGATTTTCTATTACCAGTTTTAGCATGCAGAGTTGTGCCGGGCCGCGCCCGAGATGAACCATCTCAGGAGTCGGGTCAAAAGGGTGTCTTGTGTGTTGCGAGATTCAACTCATGTCTGTGCAGGAGACCAGAGACAAAGACGTTTTTGAAAACCCAACATTTCCTGATTTTGCAGCTTCATAATAAAGCTTTTTAAATAACAAAATAACAGGAAACTTTTATTGTGAAGAATATAGGAAATGAAATGTGTTTATCTACTGTTTTACAGCCGCTCCTTTGACCACTAGTCACAGCCATGATGGGTTACACACACCTTCAAGCAGGTAGCCCTGTTGGAATGGAGATGCAAATCCCTGCCGTGCCGGGCTGACGTGTCGAGTCAAACCGAGTCGAGCCAAGCCATCACGTGTGTTTGGAAAAAAGGGGCTTAATAGTCTGATGACTAACTGACCTGAATTTGGCTCTTGGTTCCATCTTTCATCACTAGAAAAAGTATTGGGCTTATCAAATAATCTCATCTTGGGTAGAAAGACTCTTTGATCTTTGACCATTTCTGTCAGATTGCTGTTTGCACAAGATCTGCTTCTGCAGTAGTTTCATACATGACTGAGATCTATGTTACACTTTGCATATAATTGTTAGACAAAGTCGCAGAATGTCAAATAAAATAGGCTAAAAATGAAAAAGCGTATAAAGTGCACAGTGTCCCAAAGTGCTGGAGCAGAAATTTCACCCCTCAGGTCATCATCAGTGCTAAACAGAGCATCAAATCATGCACATTTTTTTTTATTATTTTGGATGAACATAATGACTGAATTTAATATTTATTTAAGATATTTTAAGGGCTTTGAATGTAGATGTATTTTAAGCCTTAGTAGAAATTGGTAGACATGCTGGCAAAACAAAGTAAGAATGGTGCAAAGGAGGTGAGAAAGAGGCCCAAAGTGAACCAAAGGTAAAACAAAAATGACAACATGGAGTGAAAAGTTGCGAGTGGATGGATAGATGTGAGTGTTCTTTCCCCGGGTCCCTTTTTGGCTCAGAGAAGCTCACTGGTGCAGTCAGAGGAACACAAGCTGTTCTTTGGATGGGAGTGTACTATGTATGGATGCACAAGTATTTTCATAGGTGTATGTTTATATATATATACGGGTGTTTTTTATTTAGTTTGTGCTCGTGTGTATGTAGTTCAGGGGCCGTGGGCTTTGGATATTTGGCTCAGGACGGCTGCAAACACTTGATGGCATTAGCTACAGTCTGAGAGCGAGCGAGCGAGAGAGAATGGAAAGCGTTAAGAAGAGAGCGTTGCAGAGGGAGACATTAAAAGGCCAGTCCAGGCCACGATCTGGGCTCTGTGAAAAAACGGGATGGAGAGAGAGAGAGAGAGATGAAAAGAGGATGAAAAAGTAGCAGTGTGAAATGAGACTTTGGGCAGCGGAGAGAAGAGGGCAAGATTGGAAAGAGATGAGAGGGAGAGCAAAACAGAGGAGGAGAAAAAAAGGTAGCGAAGGAAGGAAGGAAGGACGGAGGGCGGGAGAGGCAAAGAACAAATTACAGGCCAAGAGAAAGAACGGAGAGAACAGAACGAGATGAACAGATTCAGAAAACAAAAGCATGGGAGGGACGGCTGTTTGGTGAAGGGAAAAAGCTGGAAAGCAAGGGTTAGGGACAGCGAGAGATTTAACATTTCATTCTGTGTCGCTCTTAGCCTGTAGGCCAGCATTACAGTGGAGATTTCCGCTATTTACAAAGCTCCCCGTGGCTGCAGAGCTCCATCTACATAATGTTTAACATGCTCAACTCGGCTGCGCTCTGCCCGTCAAAGGAAGACGGTGTAAGGATTTCGGGCATCAATCCCTGAGGCCTGCCAGGAGGCCGGGGAGAGGGGGGGGGGGGGTGAGGCTGAGATGCTGTAGTAATAGCCAGTCACAACACACAGTAATTGAATTAAACAGCTAGCAATAACACGTCCACATGAACCGTTTCAAAAGTTGTGCCTTTTGAAAGTGTTATCACTCGATCGTATCTCTGAGTTTGACTGTCTCGCTTAAACAGCCGAGTGATTTGAGAGCAGCGGACCATAATGCGCGAGTTTTCCCAGGTGTGAAATTATCCGAGAGCTTGTTACCTCTGATTATCAGAGCTGATTACGGGCTTGATCACTGCACAAGAAAAGTTAAACTCTTCTCTTTACAATTTCAGGTTCATGAACTTGACGAGGCAAGAAAGGAAAAAAATGAATGTAGCTGCTTTTCAGAGATAATCTAACCTGGAGAACATCAGATTTCCTGTACAAAAACTTACTTTCTTTAGAACATCTATCTGCCTTTTAGAGCAGCTGAACTATTTCTTAGTGAAGTAAAGGACTGTTACATTACCACCGATTGATAAGACGCTCTTGGAGATGCAAAATTTGCCTGAGATGTGGCTGAAAGAAGCGGCACTAAAATGACTGAGGAGAACATTGACATCTCAGTGAGATTTGGCATCAGGCTGTGCTTAAGAAATGAACAACTAGAGCTGCATCTGTTGTAGATCACAGTGGCAGCCTGGTGATTACAGACGGTGACTCACTGAAAGAGGCTGTGATTACCACACAATCTCATAGACCGTCTTGTTCAGCCTTTGTGGAGAGAAGTTGAACCACAAATTTGACCTTTTCCTTATTTGTTGCGAGTAATGGTCTGATTATTTCTGCCTCTGTAAGGCCCTACATGAATGTCAGTAACGATTGAGTGTTTACATGATCCACGCGCAGATCTCATGAATGTATTCAGGTCCGATAAATTGATCAATCTCATTGATGTTCATGTTAGACTAACAGACCTCCCTGGTCAAACAAAGAAGAATATGAGTCTAAATTGGGGTTTTTACGTCAGTTTGCGACACACGGCATCTTCCCTGTTTATGGTCAGATCTGTGCATTGTACACAAACCAACTAGCCAACAGTTTGCAGAGATGCATGCCCAAAAGAAAAGCCCACATTTATGGTCGGAAGGAGAAACACACCTACTTTTAAACATTATAAAAGACTTCGAGATCAGCAGGTTTTTGGACACGCACAAATATCGCAACACCGACCTTTTCAAGAAGGTGGTTGAAGGAATGAAAGAGGAAGGCTGTTTTCTCGGTATGTATGCACGGCAGCATGTAAACGGGAATATTAGTGGAATATTAATTTTCATTAGCCATGTAAACAGCTTAGTAGGAACATTGTCTTTTTAAGAATAAGGGCAAAAAACTGAATATTTTCTGCATGTAAACGTAGTTTTCCACAAACATTAGAAAATGATGCACTAGACTATAACAAGTTACACTGAGTGGCTCAAAGGGAGAACTTCAATATGTGTGTTTAGTGGTTAGGAATTTCTTCAATACATTGACGGCCATCTCCAACACCTTTTTGTGTGTTTGTTTTGTATCTGCTCTTTTAAATACATCGACCAGTCCTTCTTCACGAGTTGTGCGTTTGCGTGTATGCATGTTTTTTTTCCTTGAACAAACTTGTAGTGTGTAAAGGAAATGTCTTCAATACATTGACCAGCTCTTTTGTCCCTTGAGTACTGAGCAAGTGTGTGTGTGTGTCTGTGTGTCTGTGTGTGTGTGTGTGTGTGTGTGTGTGTGTGTGTGTGTGAGAGAATAATGTGTTGGGAAAGACGTTGTGTGTTTGTGCAAGTGTGTATAATGTGTTTGCTCACCAAGTCTGTGTGTGCCTCTGTGTGTCTTTAAACCAACATGGCTGTGTGCTTAGTGGGAGTCTTTTCAGGACTTTGAGGCTCCACTATTTGTTAAAGCGGGAGGAAGCGATTAGCTGCCCGTTAACAAACCCCCTAACGAACCCCACTAATGAACCCTGAGGGCAGCTCTGGGACGGCCTCGGCATGCCACCGTAATTAGACTGGCAAATAGGAGCTCGTTATGCAAACGAGTTTGAGTTAATCTGCATATCTTTACCTGAGACACTGGCGTTCTACTGACAACTGTTTACCCAAAGGCAGCGAGGAGGAAAAGAGGAGAGGAGAGGAGAGGGGAAAGGGTAAGAGGAGACGAAGGTAACGGAGACTGCACAACAACAAAGAGTTGAACAAGTTTAACGTGCGACGTAGGATGTGTTGGGAGCAGCCATTTAGAAAACCAGTGGATGGGGGGATGAAAGGTAAAGAGAGGGAAGGGAGCTGGAGAGAGGACAGAAGTCAGTGCTGTCGATGCTTTGTACTTCTTGTTTACATTTCAGCCAATTTACTGCCTATCTCGAGTGATGGATCAGTTTGTGTAAAGGTACACACAAGCGTCCTCCTACAAAGAAATTGTTTCTGGTTGATAGCTTGCCCAGATTCCCAGAGGAGCAGTTATGCACATCTTTTAAATCGTGATTACAGTTTTGTAATCCTGTTCCTTGTGAAAATGCTGATTGGTGGAACAGAGGCCAGCACTCAACAAGTACCTTAAGAAATGGGGAAAGCATGTGTTTTTTTCTGTGTATTCTCCACTATGTTTTCTGCTTTGGTAAATGCTATATTTCCACCTAGTGTGGGGCTGTATTTGTTGTAGTTTATATGGTTATTATATTGAAACAAGACTAAGTCTACAGTCTAGTGAGTCTACAGTCATGCTAGCAGCTCGGTAGGCATAGCGATGCTTTGAGCTAAATGCTAACCTCAGCAATCTAACATGCCTACATTATCAACGCTAACATGCCGATATTTATAGGTATAATGTTTACCATGTTCACTAAGTTTAGTGTGTTAGCATAGTAACATTCGCTAATTAGCACTAAATATAATGTACAGCTGAGGCTGATGGGAATGCCAGTATTTTTGCAGGTATTTGGTCATAAATCCATTTAGTAAGAGGTGAAAAAGGCATCAATATGAGTGAAATTCTGGTTATAAAAATATCAGTTGAAGAACAAACCATGTAGTTTCACCATATTAGCCACTGCCAAACATATTTTGCCCCATGATAAATGACACTAAAATGTTTTGAAAAATGGCTGCCAAATAGGCGCCCTCAGGGGCCAAATATGCAGCGCCCCGATCACTATATCTTTTCATAATATAAATAAACCTACGTCTGTGCCAAATGTGTTGCTTTTATCGCAAAATGCACAATTGTTCTGAGTATTTCAGCTTAGCTGCCCCACTATTTAACCTGGTGTAACCTCATGTATTACTGCTTAACAGATAATTTATGCTACTCCCTACTGACGTGGTTTTAAAGCTACTGTTATCCAATTTTTGCTCTCCAAACTTCTTAAAATACACATATTTAGGGAAATCAAAATCAACCCCTCCTAGTAAGCTCAGTTTTTGGACCTCGGTATTTCTAAAACCCTGCGTTCGTCCATGGCCGCTTGACTCTAAATCTCCTCTGCAGCACTCTGGTTTATGAGCTTGGACTGAAACTTTCACTTTTTTCCATAGGATCGAACATAAGTCCTGTCCTGTTCCGGGATGAGCTATGGTGTTCTGTGAAGCATGAGAGACTTGTTGTGATTGGTTCTTGGCTGAAGTGTGTATCGTCCTGGCAACGGTCTCCGGGGTTGATGGGTTTGACCTCTGTGTGGCAACGGGGTTGCTGATGGATCGCTCGCTACAGCCAACACACACCCAGTGGCCTGCTGCGGATATAGATACTGTATATTTATAGTATATACTGTTCTGTGAGCGGCGACTTCTGCTTGTGGGCAGGAAAGTTTCAGACGTCTGAGCGAGCCGAGTGTGTGTGTGTCTGTGTGTGTGTGTGTGTGTGTGTGTGTGTGTGTGTGTGTTTCATCTAACACTGATGGCTGTGTTTTTGTGTAATCAGTCTATCCGTTTTAATAGTAGATCAAAGAATAAACCACTTTTTAGGACCGTAGTGTGTAAGATAGCACGGTAGGTGTGTATGTGTGTTTGAGAGAGTGAGTTGCTGAGTGTGAGTGTGAGTGTGAGTGTGTGTGTGTGTGCGTGTGCGTGTGCGTGTGTGTGTGTGTGTGTGTGTGTTTGTGTGTGTGTGTCGGTGTGTGTGTCGGTGTGTGTGAATGTGTCTTTGGCTCATTAGTGCAGTGGTTCAGAGGCGATTATTTATCGTCATGTTACCCAGCCTGCTGAGTTGTGGCACAGTCAGCAGCCATCTTTATTACACACACACACACACACACACACACACACACACACACACACACACACACACACACAGACACAAACAGAGCTACAGGAGTTGTAGAAGTTATTACATGTCCCCCTGTGCTTTGTACATGCACACACACAAAGAGTCATGTGAACACACACACACACACACCTTTCTACCTTATCTTAAACCCCTTATGCTTTAATACAAACATACTCCCATGAACACACCTCCCGTTGCACACACACACACACTCTCTCCTCCCAGCACAAACACACACACACACACAGCCTGGCTCGCTCTCCCTCTCCTCTACCCCTGACTTTGTCCCTGTGACCTTGGGCGAGTGTTGCCAGTGGCTGCTGCTGAGATTTCTGCGTAGGGGGTTGGAGGGCGGATGGAGAAAGGCTTGGCCAGGGATCACACAACTTTCATCCCTCTATCCATCCGTTCGTCCGGCTGATGAATGAGAGAAAAAGTTTTCCCCCCTCCGTTGACAGATGGCCGTGGAGTTTTTTGGGGACTCATGAGGAGTTCATTTATAATGAAGCTCCTCTTTGGATTCCAGCTCGAAACAACATCATTTATTTTCAAATTATGCGTAAATGCAGTTTTCAAAAAAAAATTGACTATGACTGATCACAGACAAAGCTGTTGTCGGACTTCCAATTTTTTCCGCATGCCTGCTGAACTGCTGCTGCGTTTGAGCTCCGTCCGCAAGAATAATTGAACAACTCTCTCACTTTTCAGCTGTTTGATGTCACAAGGCATAGTCTGGTAACTAGACAGTCATCATTATCATGTACAAGCATGAGAAGTAGAGAGTACTGAAACATGAAACGTTAAACAGTTCCAGTCTGCAGAAAAAACACTAATCATAAAGACTGCAGCTTCATAACCGTTCTGCAGTACTTTGCATAGCCAGTTTATGAAATGAATCACAGGAGGCAACAGAACAAAGTGATGGATCTTTAGACTGACTGTAAACACTATATAACAACGTACGAGCCGGGTCGCACGGAAAGACGTGTGAATGACAATAATGCGCAAAGCAAAAGTGTTTTGCAATAAGAACGTCATTCTCGCTTTTGGCGTGTCATTTACAAGAATGCGTCCACATGAATATGCGCTCAGAGCTGGTGACGGAGAATAAAAAGGGAGAAAGGCCGCTTATGGTGGGTGGGAGGGAGGAAGATGGGTCCAACAAACACAGGACTTCCAACCAGGAGACCCGTGTTCGACACCGGTGTAAGCTATGTTATGTTTATGACGTGTTTTCCGTACTGATGTTACGTTGGTTCTGTACGTATTGTACTTAGTTTACGTCCTTATTTGGCCAAACAGGACGTTGTTCCTAAACCTAAGTGAGTGGTTTTGTTGCCTCCTGCTGGTAGGCTACTGCACCTTCAGAAAACAAATGTAATATTCATGCCTCGGCAAGGCAAAACATGACACTGACACGCTGTCCTCTGATGGACAGACGGGTCTATTACATACTTTGGCGTAATATGGGGTTGAACATACAGATGGTTGAGAAAAAAAGGAAATGAAGAAACCTGACAAATGCAGATGCTTCCCTACAGGGCACCAGGGGATCACTGAGTGATTTGAGAATGAAAATAGTATAAATTATATGCCATGGCCTTTGCATTACTGCATCTTAACCCAATTAAAGACCTATGGGAGATTTTAGACTAACGTGTAAGTGGGTGGCAAATGACAAGGGACTGTTTTGGTGGCGATCTAAGAAGACCAGTTTGAGTAATTTAGAGTTTTAAGGCTTATTAGAAACACTGCACAGTGATTTATGATACCGTGAAATTGCTTTTTTTACGACAAAACGAGAAGTTATCACAGCAACGATCCTTTTATCCTCCCGCTGTGATGATTCAGTGGTAAATGGTAGAATCACGCTGTTCAGGTTACAGAGATATCTACATGAAATGTGCCCTTGCACAAATTTGATTAGCCATCGTGACATTGCATTACATGAAAAGTTGAGCCGAGTTTGACTTTAAGGCAGGAAGATCCTGCTTCTTTTTTTTTGCCTCTTTGTTTGCAACCCCAGTGGCCAAATGTGTACAGTTTGAATGAGGGGCTGCAGTTTGTCATGTAGTGCTCTTGTCAGTGTGACCTTGTGATATTGTTCGCCACTGCCATCAGACCCCAAATGATGAATGCATACAGTATATCTTTTGGAAGAATGGTGTTTCATCCTTTCCACAGAGTTCCAGATACAAAGAGTAAAATCTGTTTCAAGGAGTACTAAGACAATTAATGTAGTTTTCCCAGGCAGCAACCTCCAATTCTGAAAAGTGAAGCCAATGCAGATGTGCCTTAAACTTGCATTCTTTCTAACTGCCGGCAGAGGGCGACTTCTATACTGTGATTGTATAGAAGTCTATGAGAAAATGAGCCTACTTCTCACTTGATTTATTACCTCAGTAAACATTGTAAACATGAGTTTATGGTCTCAATCGCTAGTTTCAAGTCTTCTTCAATACAGCATGATGTTCATTTAGTAAATTATGGTCCCATTTAGAGTCAAATAGACCATAAAGCAGGGTATGCTTTAGGGCGGGGCTACCTTGTGATTGACAGGTCGCTACCACGGCGTTGTCCGGTCTGGGAGTTGTCTGTGTTTTTGTCCTGAAACTTTAACCCTTTCACAGTGTGTTTTCAGTTCATGAAAGTTAATTGTAACCTTTTGGTTGCATAAAATGTTTTATTCAGTGTTCGGTTGAACTTAGCTCCACGCTCTCGTGTCACTTCTGGTTCCAAATAACCAAGATAGCGACGGCCAAAAAACTAAGGCTTATTGAAAGAGGTTGGGACGCGGTCTTGATGACGTGTGACATCTCCTCTTTTAACCCTCCTTGCAAAAATCCACGATGGCGATGCCCAAAAAAACAAGATGGCGACGGCCAAAATGCCAAACTCAAGGCTTCAAAACCGTAGTCCACAAACCAGTGGGTGATGTCAATGTGATTATGTCCACTTCTTATATACAGTCGATGCATTTTCTTTTAATTTCTTAATCATCTGTCTAAAACAACTCGACGCCCCTCTCTCTTGCATCACTGTGGGGACTTATATTCACTGTGGCTTTAATGACGAGGCCTTATATGCTGGAAGTGATGAAATGAAGTCATGTTAAAGCTTTAGCTGAGCTCATGCAAAAATAATTGGTGCTGTTAAGGCAATAAAGCAGATTTTTCTGCAGTGTTGAGGCCACCAACCTCATAGCATTTCCTCATTTTGTGCCAAACTGAATACGTTGATGAATTATTGAGGTAAATATGCGACGCTACACATCCACCAGCTCCAACAGATATCTGTCTGGCAGTATCAGTCCACAGTCACACAGCCTTATAGCCCACACAGCTGCTGGCTGCCATTTTGAGAAACAGCTGACATTTGCCTCCTCTCTCCATCAGATACGTTACTGGGCATGGGCCTCTGACATTTCTGACTATGTGTGTCTGTGTGTGTGTGTGTGTGTGTATGTGTATGTGTGTGATGAGTTACTTGGGCATGCCCCCTTGACATTTTATTGGATGCTAATGGTATTCATTGCCATGGCAGCTGGAAGGGAGGCGGGCATGGCTGTCTGTGTGTAAATGGCGCCTGTCGCTAACCTGTAAGTGTGTGCGTGTGTGTGTGTGTGTGCGTGTTGTCAGACAGGGGGAGGTTACTGTGACGCACAGTGTTGGATGGAGTCAGCATTACGTATGTGTGTGTGTGTGTGTGTGTGTGAGAATGTTGACAGAACGATGTGTCTTTTCTAGTCTTTGTACCTTAAATTTG
The DNA here is from genome assembly GCA_916701645.2 of Sebastolobus alascanus. Lineage (NCBI taxonomy): Eukaryota > Metazoa > Chordata > Actinopteri > Perciformes > Sebastidae > Sebastolobus > Sebastolobus alascanus. The sequence continues at coordinate 332,123 of CAKAOJ020000249.1, read as the reverse complement.
TGCATGTGTGTGTGTATGTGTGTGTTGGTGTGGGCAGTCGGTGGTCTTCAGTCCTCATGTGTGTGTGTGTCTGGAGGGCAGGGAGATAAAGGTGCCTGTTTTTTTCCGATAAGGACTCCCACCTCCACCTCTCTATCCCTCTACTGTTCTACCTCTCTCCTCCTCTCCAACCTTCTACCGTTTTCCCTTTCTATCTGTAACCGTAGCGACACCGCCGTCCCTCTCTCTTTCTGTCTTTGTGCACGTTTCTCTGCCATTCTTCCTGTCTGTATTCTTCTTTTCTGCACTCTGGACATTCCTGTGTTGGATGAAATGGCGATACAGTTGCCCAAGGCCCATCTGAACATTCAACCAGACAGAAGTCATTTTATCATACTATATATAAGCTAATGGAAAAGAAGAAATATCTAAGTGACAAAGTTATTTGACTTATACAAGAGATAAGTTACCTTAAAAGAGAAAACCATAGCAGAAAAATATTATTATTTTATTTTATTTAATTTGTATTATTATTTTGATTCTGTATTATTAAATTAAATTAAATTAAATTAAATTAAATTAAATTAAATTAAATTAAATTAAATTAAATTAAATTTATTGTTGCAAAAAAAAAAACAGCAGTGACTTTAGGTGGTACAACAATGATGACAACAGGGGGAGAAATACCCAAGATGTTTTATTATTAATGAGATGAAATACTGTAATAGGGCTGGCCAATATGACAATAAATATCGTCAAAATTATATAAAAATGGCTGTCATATATATTTTTCTATATTGTTTCTAAAGCAGAATAGGCACACTGACAGCTGTTGTTACCTGTTGGGCTGCAGTTTGCCATGTTATGATTCGAGCATATTCTTTATGCTAAATGCAGTAACTGTGAGGGTTTCTGGACAATATTTGTCATTGTTTTGTGTTGTTAATTGATTTCCAGTAATAAATATATACATACATTTGCATAAAGCAGCATATTTGCCCACTCCCATGTTGATGAGAGTATTAAATAGTTAACAAATCTCCCTTAAAGGTACATTTTGAACAGATGAAAAATGTGCGATTAATTTGCGATTAAATATTTGAATGGATTGACAGCCCTAACTAATATACATTTTACATGTACATATGTCATTCTGCTTTTAAATCTAACCTTTAACACCTAATCTGCTACATGGGAACATTAAGTTTCTACTAATATTAGGCTATACTGTATGATAGTGAATGTTAAGAACAGGCAGGTGTTATAAAACTGAGCTATTTAACAGCCTTAAAAAGTACCTGTCACGGTGATGTGCTTCACCATCTGCTTTTCTCTGCTGAACGGCTCTAATTGCAATAATGTCACACCTTGCTGATCTCCATAAGGAAAATGTTTCTCTCCTTCTCCCTCAGAGGTCAGAGTCAGCTGTAGTAACGGATGATAAGGATTCAGTTAGAGATCTCAGCCGGGCAGGTGGGTTCGAACCGTTTTAAAGAAGGTCTTCCTGCTCGCCCCTCCATCCCGTTAATGACTGTAAATCTGACATACAGTACATATAGATAGAGCGGTGAGGGATTAGCCTGTAAGTGGTCCTCTGCAGGAAACCAGACGGGAGCCTGTGGCTCTGCAGTGCGCTCTGATCTCCTCTCTCTTTCTCACTGTGCACCCTCCCTTTCATTTTAAAGTGTTAAACCAAGAAAGAAACACTGGCTGAAGGCTGTGAACATACAAGTTGTTGCCAGTGATTAAAACAATCTATCAAGTTTTACCTTTCACCCTCTCTAACTTCAGTTCACTGCCTCTTTTCTGCATCGTGATACTGCTTCCCCCTCTCTCCTCTGTTGGACATCTGTTCACTAGCTGGAGGAGAGGAAGACCCCTCCATATGTAGCTCCCCTCTTCCTCCTCTGTCTCCTGCCCTACATAAAGTATTCCTTATTTTATTCTCTCTCAGTTTGCTCGCTATTTTAACTCATTTATGCATCATCCCTCACACCAACCTTTGGCTTTCTCTCACTGTGACTTTTCTCCACATTTCTCCTTTTTTCCATCATCATATCGACGGGGTTTACATCTGTTTTGCTCTCTGTCTTCAGAGCTTCACTCTTCTTTCTTTCTTTCATTCATTCATTCGTTCTTTCTTTCTTTCTTTCTTTCTTTCTTTCTTTCTTTCTTTCTTTCTTTCTTTCCCTGTCCCTTTCAACTGTTCATCTCTCTCTCTATCCCTTCCTCTGTCTCCTTTTCTCTCTCCCAGCTGGCTGTTTAAGAACTGTTTGCCATCTGATGTTCCTATGAGAGGTAATTAAAGCCTGAATCACAGACTTGTGTGTGTGTGTGTGTGTGTGTGTGTGTGTGTGTGTGTGTGTGTGTGTGTGTGTGTGTGTGTGTGTTGGAGGATAGAAATGGATTAATTTCATAACAGTTTTCTCCAGGCTAGCTGGAAAACGTTTGGGAGAACCCCCGCCAACATCACACGCTCATTCCATCAAGGGGTTTTCAGGAGTCATATCATACCTGAACTACTCATTATGCTTTCTAATGAAGTTGTATTTATTGTGCTTATTATCAGCACACATCTAAATGCATGTAGATATCAATCGGTAGAAGGGAGAGAAATCATTTATATAAGATGCTGTTACGAAAGCAGCTTTTTAACCAGTTAATCAGCCATTAGGGCTTTCTGAGCTGTATCACACTGAGAACAATTAGATATGGAGTCATAACATGAAACCATGTGAACTTCCATATGAAGTCAACTGCAGCACCACAACACACATAATATCCGTGTTTCCACTGCGTGGTACGGCTCTGCTCTATTCGTCTTGACTTATTTTTGGAACAAGGTCCTTTTCTCTAGCCGTGTTTCCACTACAGATAGGAGGGATTCTCAGCTGATCGCCGTAGTGACGACACGTGAAACTGCCGTGATATCATCTTCAACAGGACACTCGCTGAATCATTTCAACGGCAACCAAACAGAGTAATGTCTGCACTTCTTCAATTGTAGGGCGTAGTGTGCGGCGTAGTTTTGCGAGCTGCCATTTTTAAAAAAAAATCTGGGTCGAGTGAATTAAAAATTGCTGTCGCTATTGACGGCAGCTTGGCTATTTAAAAATGGATGGTTCGTGCAGGATGTCCCGTGCATACTTGCCAACCTTGAGACCTCAAAAATAGGGAGGATTTCAACATTACGTGGGGCTCTGGAGACCCTCCCCCAGAAAAAAATTGAGTTTCAGAGACTTTGTTTCCTGCATTCTGGTGACTTTTTAAAGAATCAAAATAGCTAAATAATTAGTACACTGTAACAGCATTTTTTATCTTATATACTTTTAATCTTACTTGTAATTCTTAGGAAGGAATACAGAATAATTAGCAGTTTTCATTCATTCCTTCATTCATATTTTGGCCCTGCTTGATTATCTCTCCATTTCCCTCTGCCTCTCTCCCTCACTGAAAGCCCTTTCACAACGTGACAACGACACCACTGCGCTCTGAAACTCATTATGTCCAATGACTCGCGTTGCGCCACGGCGGCTTTTCACTGCGTCGGGCAAAACCCAACTTTGGGCGCTGCGTGCTGTGATGTGCGCTGAACTCAGCAGCTCAAACCGCGTTGGAGTGGTTCTATGGTACCATTCACAACTTTTGCTAATGGAAACGCAAAAATAAACATTCTAATGTGTAACGAACTGAACTGGACTGCTTGGTGGAAACGTGCCAAATGAGAGCTTAGCACCAAAGCTCTTAAATTTGACAAAAATGAATTCAAGGATATCGTTTGTATTTTAAGATGTTGCCTAAACCTACCTATTAGGATTTTATTTTATGGCTCAATGCCATGTTGCCTGCTTGGGCCGAGACTGCCTTGTAGTAATACATTAATTTCACTGGACTACAAGCAACGGTTGAATTATTTCTGAACCATAAACAGCCTAAAACACTAGGAGCGTAGCAGCAGAATGGCTCCAATAACTCAGCTGTAGTTAGGAAGATTGGCTTCAGGCTGCACTCAAGGAACACACATCACAGGCCGCATCCATTTCTTATGTATTGCTGTCATCTATTCTTCTCTGTCTGCCTGTTTCTATTCATCTCTGCCTCTCCTTGTCTCTATTTCTCTGTATCTCCCCATCGCCGCTGCTCTCTCTTGTCTCCCACTTGTTTTCTTGTTTTCTCACTCGCTTGTCTTTCTGTCATTAGTTCCATTTCAGCCACACCCACACAGCTCCTCTCCTCATCCATCACTCCTCGCCGCTGGTTTTCTTTCAGAGTGTGTGTGTGTGTGTGTGTGTGTGCGTGTGTGTGTGCGTGTGTGTGTGTGTGTGTGTGTTTGTGTGTGTGTGTGTGTGTGTGTGAGAGAGAGACGTTGAGTCAGAGGAAGATAGAGTGAGACAATGTGCGTCTGTGTTGTTGTGTTTCATCTGTTTTATGGGCGTTTTGTGTTTACTTTGAGATGAGAGTGTGTGAGGAAGAAAAACAGAGACAATCGTGTGAAGTGTGGGTTTCCCCCAGAAGGCTGCCCGGTGGACTCGAAATGCAACATTTATTCCACTTCTTCATTATTTACTACAAGTTGACACAAGTTAAACACAAGTTAACAAGCTAATAAATGGGTTCTTTGCACCCTCCTCTAACTCTCATTCTTTATTTATCCTGCAGTGGTTGAATGAGCACTTTCAGCCATGTCGCACTTCACATTTATCCAATTACACGTGTTCACACCTGGGAGCTGCCCAGTACAACCACATACAGCCTCTGACTGTTCACCACGGAGCGGCTCCAGTGGAGCAACCGGGGGTTAATTGCTCTGCTGAAGGATTCATCACTAGTAATTGTTCAGGGAGGTAAAGAATGTTTCTCAGTCACCTTTCTGCATTCAGGCTTTAGAAATACAACTGCAATTTGATATTTGTTTTTTTCAGACACAAACTTCTTTTAGACACACTTATCAAATCAAGTATTATACAGTAGTGTATTGGCAAGAATCTGGTGATACGATACCTATCATGATAAAGAGGTTACGATTCAATATATTGCGATACTGTAATTAAGGCAATATATTGCAATTTTTAAAAAATTTAATTTTAGAAAAAACGGTCATATTATAAAGAACACACCAGAAATAAACCATTTTAGCATAGGCAAAAATAACGTATGGACTCGTGGGTACCCATAGAACCCATTTTCATTCACATATTTAAAGGTCAGAGGTCAAGAGACCCTTGTGAAAATTGCCATGCCAGTTTTTCCTCGCCAAATTTAGCGTAAATTTGGAGCGTAATTAGACCTCCTCCTCGACAAGCTAATATGACATGCTTGGTACCAATGGATTCCTTATGTTTTCTAGTTTCATATGATGCCAGTATCTTCACTCTAGCTTAAAAACTGAGCCCGCTACAATAAAGGTTAACAAACAAAGGTTCATTAAAAATCGAAACAGAGTTTTGGAGAATCAATACAGTGTCGCACAACATAATATTGCCATAGTCATGTGTATCGATATTATCTTGCACCCCTATTATACAATCTCGGAATCCATCGGCTATCGGTATGATGACAAGTGATTGGTCAATACTACTCGGACTACAAACGGAAACCAGAACGCTTCCAATACCAAAATCTTGTCCCGTTGCTTACAGATTCTACATCCACATGCAGATATCTGTTAATAGAAATTAAGTATTATAGCTTGATCCATTTATTATTTAAGCTGACCTTTAACTTGAATTGATTTATTTGTTGTAGTTTGTTCCAGAATAAGAGCACTATATCAATTTGCCATGTTGATTGTTGGCATTTTAGTGAAAATTGAATTGTGAAAAGAAACTCCAAAGTGTTCCCTGTGGTATAGAGCAGAGCAGAGTCCAAGGTCTTTTTTTACCAAGACAATAATGTGCTACTCGGTCGCTCAACCACACTGCAGAACCCAGTGCCCAGTATTTTCTTCTCTGCACAAGAAACCACACAAACAAAATCACAATGCAGAGAGCAGAGACTGTGTATGGCAGAGACCCAGGGTGGGTAGGAAAGGTATCTGCCACAGAGAGAGTGGGTTACACTTGTATTGCAACATTTTGATTGGGCTTTGAGTATGCATGATGACGACAATGATGCCGCTAGAGGCTTTTCCTCACCGCAGAGAGTAAAACTCTAGGTTGAAACACTATATCCTTGTGGGATTTTGGTATATTAATGTTAAAGTTTTAAAGAGGCGCAAAATAGTGGCAACTGTCAGCCGCAATTTGTCGAGCCCCGGTTGGAAATGGTTTAAAATCGATGGCAATTGGCATGCCTAGAGAGAGGTAAAGAAGAATGGCTGCAGAGAAGGAGGCGAGCGGGAAGGAGGGAAAAAAAAAGAATATTTGGATTTTAAGTGAAAAGAAAAGACTGAATAAATAAATGTCAGGGACGGAGTGAAGCAGGAGATGAGAGGCGAACTAAGATCGCAGTTTATCGATCGGAGGTTCCTGTATTTGTTGGCAATGTTTGAGGATTAAAACACCTTTTATCTACAAGGAGAGAGGGAGATAAAGCTGCCAACTGTACAGACATCATGATATGAGAGTGGGAGAGAGAAGACAGTGAGAAACAGAGAATGAAACAGGTGATAGGAATGGATGTGATAAAAAATAGTACAGATAGAAAGGAGAAAAAAAAGGGGAGAGGATAAGATGCAGCGGATGCAAAAGAGGTAGAATAATGAAAGATTCAAAGACAAGATAATACAAAAAAAGAGGAGGGAAGGAGAAAGGGACTAGATTATAAATGGTCTGTGGAGATGTTACTTAAAGTTTTAACAGCTAGATCTCCCCTTCACACACACAAACTCCCTGTCATTTACTCTATTGTGACAGTGTGTTTTTGTGTTCTATGTAAGTTTCTGTATGTCATCTTTTAGTGTGATTGTTGACAGCCGATTTGACTGTTATCAGGTCATTAAATGGGTGTTATCAGTGGTTATACGCCTCAGATGTGGCTCAGTAGGGCCCTGCTACACCTAATAGTAGATTTTGTCATCTATTCACATGCTTGATCACCGAAAGAAGGTATAAAAGAAGACGACAGTGACCTCTAGCGACCGTAGTATTTATGATAGGAGCAAAAGCGGTGTGTAGACAACGTGAAAAAAACATAGGACAGGAAGTTTTACTTTCACTTTTGAAACATAGTTATTTTAAGCCAAAACACAATGTTTTCCCCTGAATTTTGTTGCCTAAAACTGAAGAAGTTGTAGTTTTGTTTGTGTTCAAAACTTAACATTTCATGCACTTTTACAACGTGTTAGAATGTGTTTTAAGTTTCACTTTCACTTTTACAACATACAGTAGTAGGCCCCTTCTGATCCACATCTATGAGCCTTATAGCGACTGATAACGCACATTTAATGGCCTGATAACAGTCGAATGGGGTGGATGATATGGTTGCATCCGGGGTTATAAAATATGTCCCAGCAGCTCCCGAGGTGGGCAGGCCCAGCACTTCCTATATTTTAGAAATGCATGATAACATAATAATAATATAGTTCAAAATCTGGTGCAAACGCTGCTCATAAAACACTGTATTCTGAAAAGTGTGCACAATGCAGCCAGCTAGCTATTAAATTATTCCTTAAGTATACCTGTGACTGTCACAAGCACTGAAACAAAGAAAGAAAAACAATCCCTTGGAAGCTCTATGCTGCAGGAGAGAACCCAGATGAAGAGAAGACAAATGTGAACTTAGTGAAGTGAAACTGGCCAGACTTTAAGATATACAATCACAGACTCTGACGGTAAAACAGTAAACAGACAGGCAGACGTTAATTAACAAGGTGGTGTCGAGACTCTGTCACAGGAACAGATGGGAACAATGACAGGAAAATTAACTGGAGCTTTGTGTTGGCCATCAGCGGTGATGCTGACCCAGCAGTGTGAACACCGGCGAGCACCACGGACAGCTCCCGCATCCCTGGCGGTCCCAGGATCAGCACCTCAGACAGCGGTCGTGACCCACTTTAGTGCAGAACGTTATAAATGAGAGCTGTACAGGAGTGCAGGGGAGGCTGTTATAGAGACTGTAGGCTCATCAAATAAAGCTTTTTACGTCTAAACATATATATTTTTTCGATCAGCAGCGTTAATTTATGACACCCAGAAGCATCCAGAAAGATAAAATCATATCAACTGTAAGGAAAATGGGTCCATATCAACTTTAAAACAGCTGGAAATTGAGTCATTAGCAGTTTTTCATTTCTTTTATAGTCTGCTTAATGAATTTTATTTTATTGTGTTTCAGAAACAATAATTCATTCTGGGATTCCTTTCAACGGCTTTAATGCAATGCATACCGTTTTGAATGCAATTATGATCGTAGACATATTGAAGTGAATATAAAGTGGATTAGGGTTGAGGGAGGCATGGGATTTGTTTACTGGTTGTATAATACACAAAATCCTTCAAATGTCCATTAAAAGATGTTATACGTGAATATTTCACTACCCATGCAGAACATTTGTAATCACATTTTCACTTAGAGCTTCAACGATTAATCGATTAGTTGTCAACTATTAAATTGATCGGCAACTGTTCTGATCATCGATTAATCAGTTTGAGTAGTTTTTTAAGAAAAAAAAGTCAAAATTCTCTGATTCCAGCTTCTTAAATGTGAATACTTTCTGGTCTCTTTACTCCTCTATGACAGTAAACTGAATATCTTTGAGTTGTGGACAAAACCAAACATTTGAGGACGTCATCTTGGTCTTAAGGAAACACTGATCGACATTTTTCACCATTTTCTGACATTCGTGTTTTCAAGTTTTCGCGTCGGCAACCGTAGTTCTCCTACACGCTTGGCACACAGGAGAAGCTTCAGTTGGTTGCAATCTGCAACTTCACCTCTAAATGCCACCAAATCCTACACACTGCACCTTTAAGTTTTGTTTCTGTGTTAATGTTTCAGTCATTCGGAAGCACTTTGTGACTTTCTTTAGAGGTACTTCTGCGTACTCTACCTTGCCTTGCTTTCTCACTGAACTGAGATCAAAAGCTCACATTGTCTTCTGTTAGAGTTACAATCAACTCTTCTTTAAACCATATTATTTAGTTTATCTGTTCATATGACTGTTGCAGATGAGCAAAATCCTATTCCTCAGTCACATCGCCATAGCATCCCTCCGTGTGGCATAAAGCTGCAAAGCTATGAATGTATGTCAGTGTTGGTTTTTTTTTGTAGAAACTCAGTGATTTGTATACTTTTTGCCTAAAGTATGTGAAACTGCGGGAGGAAGCGACTCAGACGGGGGGAGATGAAGAAGAGGATAAAGTGAGCAAAGGGAAGAAGGAACGCGAGGAACGGAAGGAAGGGAGAATGAGATTAAGTGAAAGAGAAAAAAATCCAGAGATACACTCAAGAATCGTGCGAGTGATATTAGCCAGGGTGAAAGTGAGGACAAGTACTTTTTCTTTTCTACCCTTCTGTCGTTTACTTGGCAGAGCAGCTCCTCTGATTGTTCCAGTTTGGCAGTATCACTTTGTACTCAACCTCTCTTTTTCACTCCCTCTCCAAGTTAATGTGGAAAAATAAAAGAGCACTTAGTGGTTGAAATTTATGACCAGACAAGAAAACACTTTTTTTAGGTTGCATTCTGTTTCTGTGCATAAAAAGAGATCAGTGCCAGTAGAACAAGTATTACATAATGCTTTTAATAAATACCAGTTTGTGTGTGTGAGCTTGGAGAAGTTAAAGCAATACTTTAAAGGTACAGTGTGTAGGATTTGCAACCAGAGGAGTCGCCCCCCTGCTGCATATTAGAAAGAATGCAAGTTTAAGGCACTTCAGCATTGGCTTACTGGTTACACACTCTACCTTTTAAACATAGTTTTTTTTCAGAGTATCAGCTGGAAAGCAAACAGTGTACTAACACTGTATTTAGCCAGGCATCATTTTTAGTGTGGGTGGTACATTGTTGGGCATAAAATGTTTTTAAAATGTTATCATTTTAGTTATAATTCAGTTTGACACATGAAATCAAAACATCAAATTAAACTATAGTGCTCTCTTTTTTTACTTTATTTAATTTACCTTGAAATGGTTCGGGGTGAGCTTGGCACATTCAAAATCATGTCACTGAAATAAAGCATCTTTTGACTAACTGCTCTCCTCTTTATAAACATAATAATTCCCTTTTTCATAAAGAGGAACCAAGACCCAAAACCGCTCATCACAATGGCTGTGACTCTTGCCCTGTAGCTTTTTTCTGCTCTATCATGTGGTGCCATCGATCTGCTTGAACGTCACACCATTTTCACTGCATTGCAAGTCAAGTGATCAAAGTCATGGAGGTAACACAAGGTGAAGTGTGAGTAGTTCACACTGTAGCTGTAGAGGAAGATGGCTGCAGGATACGAGGCTATCACCGCAGACTCCCCACCTGTTTTTTTTTTTTGGACGACAGACACTTTTTGTAGATATGTACTGTGTGTGTATGAGTGTGTGTGTGTGTGTGTGTGTGTGTGTGTGTGTACGTTTGACCTCCCTCGTGATTCACATGTTGTGCCTGTACTCTCAAAGGGGTGGTGAGATTTGATGTGTGTGTATGAGAGTACGCAGCGGAGTACCATCGCAGGGCGCGCTGCTGAGGGAACAGCTGTCAAGGGAGGGGCGCGGGTAATGATGGCCATGCATCACTGTGTGTGTGTGTGTGGTTGGAAATGGTGTGTGCTCGTACGTCATTCTTCCATGTCTGTCTGTAAGCTGCTGGGTGCCTCCAGACGTGTGTGTGTGTGTGTGTGTGTGTGTGTTTTCTAGCCTTGAGTCTGACAGTCTGTCAGAAAAGCTTTCTAATTGTGGTTAAAAGATGGCAGGCCAAAGTCAGCCTAATTTATCATTCACCTAGTACACACAGAGACACACACACACACACACACACACACACACACACACACACACACACACACCAAAGTAGGTTATGTGATTTCTTAGCTGTTATTATCAGACAGCATACTGGTGTCTGAGGTGTCTGCGTTATATAGAAACACACTCTATATATGTAAATAAGTATTTACCGTATAAATAAAATCAGTGGGTGTCTATTTCTTTTTGCACAGAGCAAAAAGATGAGAAGGGGAGGGAGAAGAGAGGTGAAAAGGAAAGGATGGAGTGAGGAGAAAAAAGGAAAGGAAATGGAGGAGAAAGCAACAAAATGGAGTGGAGGAAAGAAGGGATGAGAACGAAAGAGCTTAGAGAACAAGATGCAAACTAGAGGTGGGAAAAAAATCGATTCACCTATGTATCGCGATTTTTTTTATTACGATTTTGAAATTGAGTTTTTAATGCCAGAATCGATATATTTGCTTCATTTGAGTCTATGTGGAGGTAGAAGGAAGTTACCGCTTTTATTGTTGTAGTCTGAGTAATGTGACGTCATATCCGTTCTGTATCAGTCAACCAAAACAAACCGCAGCGAGCCGAAATAATACCTGACAATGACTGATATATTTGACTTCAGGACATCTCTGACTACGTACATGCTGAAAATCAAACATTTTTACTGTATTAATTTAGATTTTTCCAAAGTAAAAGTCCCTAGAAGTGTACGATTCAACTTTTTCACCATGGTCTAGTGTTGAAAAAGTTAACTAAAAACAAAAAATCGCAATAAATCGCAATAGCGAATCGCAATACATGTAGAATCACAATACTTAAAAAAAAAAATCATATCGAATTTGCACCCAAGTATCGTGATAGTATCGAATCAGGAGATCGGTGTATCGTCCCAGCCCTAATGCATACAGGATTGTATTTACAAAAGGAAAGGAAGGAAAGGAGAAAGGCAGGAAAGACTGAGGGAGTGAATAAAAATAAAAATAAGGGAAGAGAAAAGGTGAAAGAAGAGGAAAATCAAGGAGAGAAAGGTGCGAAACAGGAACACGATGAGAGAGCAATGAGAAGCGGAGACCAAAGTAAAGAGAAATGATGAAATGGAGGGAGAGGAAATAAAGGAAAGGCAGCAGAAGGAGAGAAAGGGTGCTCATCTGTGTTGGCAGCCTGTCAGCCCGCAGAAGAAAAAGACTGTTTCTAACCCGTTCTTTCACTCTTTCGTCCTCCCACCCTCCTTCCGTTTCACTGATTTGTCCCCTCATTTCTCCTCTGCTCTGTTTTGGGCCTGTTGGCTTGTTTGTGTGTGTTTCTACATTCATGTCTGCTTGTGTTTGTGTATTTGGGGGCCTGTTCATATGTGTTTTTTTTGTATTTTCATGATGTTTTATGCATGTGTGTATTTAATATTGATACACTGGTGGTGTTTAAAGTGATGTGGAGGGATGTGACACAATCACATTTCAGCATCTGAGTGTCACACTTTCCCTGCATCCAAATCAAATTCAGTTTCCTGCCTAAAATGTCTCTCTCTCTCTCTCTCTCTCTCTCTCTCTCTCTCTCTCTCTCTCTCTCTCTCTCTCTCTCTCTCTCTCTCTCTCTCTCTCTCTCTCTCTCTCTCTCTCTCTCTCTCTCTCTCTCTCTCTCTCTCTCTCTCTCTCTCTCTCTCTCTCTCTCTCTCTCTCTCTCTCTCTCTCACACACCCACGCACGCACCGTAACACATGCATAAGGTCGCCGTTACACAGATAGGCAGTTTGTGTCGGCGGGTCGTCACTCCACCATGGGTCAAGATTAAAGGATTTCCTCACAGAGTTGCTCATCCTCCGGCAGGGAAGAGGAGAGAGACGGAGCGAGAGGTTTATGGAAGAGTTACTTTAAAGTCCAGACAGTGGAGAGATCCGCAGGCCTGTCTGGGTACCTGCTGGGGACAGCTAACTAATGACACTACCTGTCTGTTTTAATCACTGTTATTACAGCATTACTAAGTTACAGTGGAGACATGGAAATATGTCTTAAAGTGGCATCATCACTGCACAAATGTAGCCTGCTGGCTTTTGGCATGTATCTCATAATTATAGGTGTGTTTTTCCCTTTTACCCAAGTTGCATCATTATAGGATAACTAGTGCAGTGTCCGTTCAGATTGCTTGGCCCCGAGTAGTTCTGCTTGCACGGTTGTTGAGAACCGCAATATCGCTACTTGTACCCGCAAAGTGTGAAGTTGATTAGATGAATAGTTCTTGAGATATGCGAAGGGCAGTCATACATACATACAGTACACAGACAGACAGAGAATACTTCCTTTCTAGTTCGATGATGCTGCTTGTCATGGTCACCCAGACATCATATCTACACATGTCCAACAAATGTGGTCGCAATAGCACCAAGCGTTCAGGAGATATGACATTTTTTGAATTATAAGCCCTGCCCACAGCATTTAAGATAACTTTGAGGGCCAGCTATAGCAAACCTTTATGGAACATCAACAGTCCAAAAAAGTTACTTTTTCCAGCTTGGTCTAGAGATATTCTGAACCAAATTTGGTGGCAATTGCTCAAAATATGTAGAAGTAGCAAAAAATCTGATTTGGACACAATTCAAAATGACAAAGAATTAATCTAGACGCAAATGGGCGTGGCTTATATGGATAGATTCATCTGAATTTGTTTTTTGAGACTTATGGTTAAAAAGTTACAGGATAAAACGTAGTGCATTGTTATAGCGCCACCATCTGGCACCACATTAGACACTGCACTCCATGGGGTCTCCAGGCCGGAGTCGATGCTGTGCTCTGCTCCTCTGCCTGCCTGCTTGCCTTCACTCACACACCGGGCTCGTTCTCGTTCTCGCTCAGCTGGCTCCACCTCTCACGTGCATGCGCGCACACTACACACTGCAGACGAGTTAGTTTAGCTCTGAGAATATCTAGTGAATGTACAGTGGAAGTTTGTGCAGAAATAAATGCTGCAGCTCCTCCAGACCAACAGAGGTTTCCAGTGTCTTGTTTCCTGAAGTGACGGGGCTCCGGAGCGAGTAAGGTTATCGTCTCCGACCAAAACTCTTGTGTCACCCCTGTTCCTTCTGATCACGGTCGGGAGGCTGAAGCAGGAAAAGTTAACACTAGTATCAGCATTGATTCATGGAGAGACCTTCGGCTGGTCAGCTAACATTATTGCCAAGCAGGTGAAAAATAGTGATACTGTGTTTTTAGCTGACATGTGTCGCCTCACTGTTTTGACTCGTTCATGTCTTTGTAGAGCGAGCACGAGCGCGAGCAACAGGACGCTGACTTTCGTTGACTTAACGGCCACAGGTGTCGCTGTTAACAAGCAATTTCTGATTCTTACATAGAGTCCCTTTAAATATGTGGACAAAAAGAGAAATGTGCGTTGAAAAAAAGAAAAAGTGGGAACTTGCCAAGGGAAACGGTGCTAGAATATGACAACAGAAGGGAGAGATCTGGGCAAAAGGAGGAGAAGATGAGTGGAGTGAAGAGAGACAGAAGGGAAAGGAAGAGAAAAAATGTGGCGATGTCAGTTACGGAGGGAATGCCCTGAGGTTGAAAAGAGAGTAGGTAGACGGGGAGAGGTGTGAGTGTGTTGAGCACATAGGCTGGAAATGTCTGTCAAAATGTGTTTTTTTCTCAAAGTGTGTGGTTGTGTGTTAGAGGTTAGTAGCTGGGCATGGATTCTGTCTGTGTCTCCACATGTGTGTGTGTCCAGAGTCCAGAGCTGCTGGACATGCCAGTGGACTGTTGTACTTTGCCACCGGAGGAGGATAACTAATCCCCTGAGTGTGTATGTGTGTTTGTGTGTGTTTGTGTGTGTGTGTGTGTCTGTGTGTGTGTGTGTGTGTGTGTGTGTGTGTGTGTGTGTGTGTGTAAGACAGGCAGCACTGCAGGGCATCACCTTGGCAGAGGTATTAAATCTTTTTCATCCTCTTCACAAGCTGCGGGGAGGACCAGGAGACAGATTTACTCACACACACGCACACACACACACAAACACACACATAACCGCTGTGTAGAGCACACACAGTCGTGCCGAAAACAGACATTCTGCATACTAGTATGAGACGCACACACTTATTCACATGCCCAATCGCATTACTACAGTCACACACAGAGAGACAATGTCTAACAGTCTGCTGGTTTCTAACTTAACATGCTCCCTAAGCTGTCACTGTGTCAATGAATCACCCCCTCTGACTCACACAGCCAGCAAGTGGAATCCAACCTGGCATGTGCTGCTGCATATGCAATATGAGCTGGGACATCGGTGTCTGGTGGAAAAATGTCTCCCTCGCGTTGTTATGTGGTTCTCCCTCTGATTTGATCTAAAAGCCCCCTGGTTATTTGCGCTCATAAGCGTCGTAATAAACTGATCGACAGATGTGGTCGTTGTTCTGAATGCTGACTGAGTTTACTACCACAATAATTGTGTTGTTGTTTTCAGTTTTATTCTTTATTAAGCTATGAAACGTTACAAGGGGCTGGTGCTCTGATTAGAAACAGTTTTTTTGAAAATAGTTTTCTTTTGTTTTTGAATACTCTGCATTGCTCACAGGTAGAACTATGGTGCATTCTGTCCCTTAAACAGTCAACAGCACCACAAAATAACAACAGGTACTAGCTTCATGATGCTCAAGAGTGAGTTGAGTGAACACACGATGGATAACTGGAAAATAGTGTGCCAGGTTAATATCCATCTATAAATACATCTATATGTAATGGCTTATGGAACACTGTGCAAAGGACACATCATTCATGTCCTCCACATTCAGACAAAAGAAGGCTAATTTAGACAGGTCTTTTCGGCCCATTATGACGTATCCAGTCTGGAGATTTGGCCTAATGTGTTTGCTTTATTATAGGTTGGCTCCTCATGCCAGCTCTTTCCTGCCTTTTCATCCTGTGCTTGTTGGGAAATGCTCCATCCGTATTCACTGAAATGAGTAGCTGCAGGATGAATGAATGGTCGGGAGATTGACGTTTTGGTTCAGAACGTATGCACATAAACTCATCTCATTTGTCCCTGGTGGATCATTTACTGCATCACTACATGCTTTAGCATACGCTATGTGACAGCAGGCACAGCAACTGGTATAATATCACGAGGAAGGAAATCAGGATTTGTTGCAGCTCTGGAAGTCGATGTTAAGTCATTTTAAATGCACGTTGACAAGTGTGGCAGTTTTGTGTAGGTGAAATATACCTGAAATGTGTTCCACATTCTCAAAGGATGTCTTGGGAATAGACTTAAGATTGGCTGTGTTTTATTTCTATAAGATATATGAGCAATGCGGGAGTTTGGAGTGTGTTCAGTGGCAGTAAGGGTACCAGGCATTTGAGACATTAGCTGGTTGCAGGTTTGAATCTATAGCTGGGTTTCAACCAAGAAGTTCCTGGTAAATTTAGTCCCGGGACTACTTTTCAAGGAACTAAAACATTCATTCAGCCCTTTGTTGTCTGCATTTCCATAGCGGTATAAAGATCTGTGAAGATTAGGCAAATTATTCGGCTGACGCATGAAAAAGCAACATGACATGGGACGAAGGCTGCTGGTGGTCGCAGTGGTAAACACACTCTACAGCCTGCAGTAAATTTAAATCTGAGCCCGCTACAACCTCTGAAAGATCGATTGCCTTAATGCGTTAAAGAAATTAGTGGCGTTAAAACAAATTCGCTTTAACGCGTTATCGCGTTAACTTTGACAGCCCTAAAATAAACATCAGGTTTTGTCTCACTGTGACACCATTTACTGCTACATAGTATTTATGCACGTTGGATGTAATGGATGAAATAGAGCACTTCCTTGTGTATGAATGAAGCAGTACACGAGTTGAAGCAGTGGTGCTGTGTGAGTGTTTCACCAATCAGCGATGGACGGTCATGCCTGCAAACTCCACCCCAAAAGTTCTTGTACTTTCAGAAAGTACTACCCCCCGACCAGGGCCTTTTTTGGGGGTAATATGTCCCCGTAACTTAATTTAGACCCTTGTCTCTGTGGTCAAAAAGCAATGAGTTCCTCAAAAGGTTCCTAGTTCCAGGGGAAAGTTCCAACGGTCGAAACGGGGTTTATTTGGACCAAACACAACCATAAACATGAGTCTGTTGCTTAAGCCACTGGATCAGCCCAGTGGTCAACAAGGACAGACATGAAGGACATGAATGTGTGTAACCAGATGGTTGTAACCTGCGTTGCTAAAAAAAAAAAAGCCAACAGGCTCCTCACAACCCCGCTGCCTGGATGTCGTATCACTTCTTGGATTACTGCCGAAGGTCTGCATTCAAATCTATGTGGCAGAATGGTCAGAGTGGCGGCCATATTTATGTGTACCGTTGCCATAGCAACGGTCGTAGCGGGCTAACGTCCGTATAAATTAAACCGACTTGCGGCATGTCGCGGACTCACTGAGGTGCGGTTTTGCAGTAACGGCTAAAATGAGCAGTGGAGCAGTAACGTTAGGAAGCACAGAGAGCCAGAGTAAATTAATTGAACAACTTAAAGGTCCAGTGTGTAGGATCTGGCGGTATCTAGCAGTGAGGTGAGGAGATTGCAACCAACTGAAGCCTCTCTCGTGTGCCAAATGTGTTGGAGAGCTACGGTGGCCGACATGAAAACGTGAATGTCCCTCTCTAGAGTCATTTGGAGCAGAGCCAGTGTGTAGAGTGTGTGTTTACGTGGGAGGTGAGTGGTGAAGCAAGAGAGAAAGAGCGGCGACGACAGGAGCGAGTAACGTTATCGACTCCAGCCCAAGCAGGAAAAGTTAACAGTGTTTGGTTTGTCCGTTCTGTAGAAACATGGCAGTGCAACATGGCGGACTCCGTGGAGAGGACCCGCTCCCTATGTAGGTATGAAGGGCTCATTCTAAGGTAACGAAAACACAACGACTCTTAGTTTCAGGTGATTATACACTAAAGAAAACATACTTATTAATATTATATTCCATTTCTGCCAATAGATCCCCCTAAATGTTACACACGGGTCCTTTAAAGCAACATAACTAACAACAATCGACATTTTCTTTTGTACTAGTGAAATGACCACAGAAAACAGTTCACTGTCCGTTCTACTCCTACTCTATTTCTATGTTTCAGGGTGATGAGGGCAGTCATCCTGTTCAGCCAAAGGTCAGTTAGGGTGATGAAGGTTTACTCTCACTTTGATCATAAATAAGACCAATGCGACAGCACGGGTCTCTGAAACTTTCAATTTGCCTGAGTTCTTCTCCGAGCTTCACCATGCATATTAAATAGTGTTTGAAGAGGCAGGCGTTCAAACTGCCAAGTGTACCCAACTGTGCTAATAAATGCTGGATTAAGGCTTTGGATTTAGAAGTTTACTGAGGATTCTCTCTGTCTTCTGCAAAACTTCTGCAAAATTGAGATAAAAGTGCTTATTGTTGAACAAAGTGACATGTATTTTAATTATTTAATTGGAGGTGTGTTTATTTACTTGGACCCTCATTAGCTATCACCACAGCAACAGTATAATAACATTTTATTGAATAACAGTGAAAGAGTGGGCACACACACACACACACACACACACACACACACACACACACACACACACACACACACACACACACACACACTGAATCCCTAGATACAAGATGTGCGTGTTGAGCTCACCAAACTGAAACAGAACATCACACACACACACACACACACACACACACACAAAAAGCCTCCAGAGCCAAAACATTGATGGATTTTAAGGATTTGCCATCAACAGCGTCCTCCTCCACCTACAGTAGATGCTGCTGTGTGTGTGTGTGTGTGTGTGTGTGTGTGTGTGTGTATGTGTGTGTGTGTGTGTGTGTGTGTGTGTGTGTGTGTGTGTGTGTGTGTAAAGCTTGACAGTGTGTTGGTATTATTTGGAGCAGTACTGGAACCGAGTCGCTCTGTTGGAGGGTCCCACAGGACGGCATGTCCTTACCAGCAGACACACACAAAACTGTCAGCACAGTATCAAATCAAACTGAGACGTCCATTTTAAAGGAATCCTTTTACATTTTGGGGAATGCACTTATTCACTTTCTTGCTGAGAATTAGATGAGAAGTTTGATTCCTGTACTGTATGTTAAAGGGATGCTCCCTCTTAGTCGATTAGGCGACTAATTGGTCTTAGTCGACTAAGATTTCTTTGGTTGATTAGTCGTTTTTTATGTTTTTTTTATGCTGAATGACTTATTTCGAAGGAACTCATGAGCACATCTCTGGTAAACACAAGATTTAAAGTGGTGCTTTTGTGTGATTCTTTGAGGAGAAACTCTCGTAAATTTGTCATTTTAATCTCAGAGAATATCTGAGTTTTATTCTCGTAGATTTACGACTATAATCCCGCAAATTTGTGACTTTTTTCTCGTAAATTTGCCATTTTAATCTCCGATAATATCATTTTTTTTTTTTGTAAATTTACGACTATAATCTCGGAAATTCAGGGCTTTTTTTCTTGGAATATTACCCCCCTCCCCTGGCTCTGTAATTATTATTTTATTTTACCTACAATGGCCCTATAATACAGTGTCCATGTCAACAAATTACAGGCACTTAGACGTTTTAATTTTTCAAACTGTGACTGTGACAGACTGCGTAACATGAGTAAAAATGTATTTTTTCCTGCACATTTCTACATCAAAATGCGGACGTCAAGATTTCTGAGTGACTACAAGTCCACCAACATCTGTATAATGGTCATGTTCAGGAGACAATCCCACATTTACAGTAGAAATTACATGGTAACCGTGGCTGTGAGGTAATTGCTAATCTAGTTGGCAGCTGCTTGTGGAAAACACAGAGGCATCCTCTTGTTCTACATTGTTCTATCTCCACCTGTGTCTCTGATTTGCATATTTTGCTAAAATCTCCCTCTTCTTTCTCTCTTATCTTAATGCCCTTTTCTTTCAGTACAAGTTTCAGCATGCTAACAAGTGGAGGGGGGGATAGAGGAAGTCTAAGAGGTGATTAAGACAACATTGGAGGTAGTTTCTACCTGCTGGGCCTCCTGCTGCGTTATCAAAGCTGGCCTTCTTGTCTGTTGCTTTTTTCTCTCTCCTCAAATCTCTGTTGCCTTCTGTCTTCCCCTCCACTTTTCTCATTTCCTTTCATCTCTCCTCCCCTTCAGTCGCTTTTTTTCATTTAGTCTCATTTCCTCTTTTCTCGTCGTCTCCTGTCCTCTGCTTTCCTTTCATGTCTCTTCTTTTTCTCATCTCCTACCCTTTCCTTTATTCTACCTCTCTTCTATAATTTCCCCTCCGGCAACAACAGTGCTTACAAAAAAAAAAAGAAAAAGTGAGGAGTCACAGCCTGTGTGCGCCCCAGCACTTTGATGCTCCTGCGTTTTCTCTAAATCTTGTGAAGGCTGGAAATAATGTGAAGGTTGACATAAGGTGATGGGCACTCAGCTAGAGTCGCCGAGCCAGTCGAAGCCATTGTGCAGAAAAAAACACCAATGGGGTTGTTTGATTTCGAGCCACTAATCACTGTTGTCTTGGGCAACGCTGAGCCCTTGACACTGTGATGGCGCCGGTCCCAAACAGTGTTGAAGGGGAAATGTTGTTGACTTAGCACGCATGCTTGAGAAGTGCTCCGTTAAAGCTATCAGATGAATGAATTGTCCACACTGTGAATTGGGCTCAGTCAAACATCTTTAGCAGTTTTCCATCTTAGATGTGGTATTCTTCTGTTACTCTGCTACAGATTGCTCTGCTGCGATTGTAGAGGGGTTTTTAGAGGTAACAAAGCACAGTGAGGAAGAGGAGGTAGTCGGCCTAAAAATTAGTGAGCCGATGAGAGCATAATCCCAGGAAAAGACCACCCTGAATGACCAGAGTATCAAATTGAAATCATCCTCACCTTTACAGCAAGACCCAATTTGGTGTATAAATCCTAAAAGAAATGCCAGTAATGTTGCAAATTAGGGCTGTCAATCGAATACAAATATTTAATCCTGATTAATCGCACATTTATCTGTTCAAAATGTACCTTAAAGGGAGATTCATTCTACAGAATATTAACATTTTTGATCATTTCAGTCATTTAACAAGCAAAAACACCAAATATTGATTGGTTTGGCTTCTCACTATTTTTTACCTTTGGGTTTTGGACTGTTGGTTGGACCAAACGAGTCAATCTGAAGATGTCAACTTGGCCTCTGGGAAATTGTGATGGGAATTCTCCCCTATTTTCTGTCATTTTTTATATAGACTATATGTTTAATCAATTATTATTTAAAAAGTATTTTAGACGTCAATGAAAATAATCAAATTTGTTGAAGCCCTACTTGCTTTGAAACATGAGAGTGACATAGCGATAATTTAGTTGGAACAGTGAGTAAAGAAACACTGACACTGACTGACAAAGTCAGCAGGATGTTGGGGAGAGATTGGGGCTGAAAAGGGAATGAGGTCCTGAGAGGGAGACAGATATGTGAATGCAAACACTGAACAACTTATCTCCGAGCAAATCCGAGATAGAGACCGAAAGACAGACCGTGGGAGAGAGACGGGATCAGATAGGGGGGCGAGACAGACCCTGATGAGAGCAGGCGCAGATATAAAACTGTTTAAAATATACGAGATAAATGAAGACCGAGAGCTAATCAGTGAGGCATGTTGGTAATGTGTGCAGTGTTTACAGGGGTGTGTGTGTGCATGTATATTTTTAGCTGTGATGATGAAGCTCAGTGCATCTGGTCCCTCTAGCCCTAGGGAGGCCAGAGCAGCCACATACTCACACACACACTCATGCACACACAGTCTCAGTCAACTTTATTTCACTTACTTTCAATGTCGCACTTTCGTCTGATAGAAACAAACACGCTTACATTCACCCACCTATGTGTAGCTTACATACAGTACACACTTAGATTGATATAATCACACGTGCACAAACAATACGATCACTTACCCAAGGCATGCATGACCGCATGCACGAGTATTCACAAAGTGCCTAAAAACACACACATACTGTGTCCCGGCTCTCTAAAGGTGAAGAAGCATCTCTTTCTTTTTACCCTTTTTGTTTCGTTTGTGTTGTTGGCCTTTTTATCCTTTTTTTTTCTTTCTTTCTGTCTTCCACTGTTGCTCTATCTCTCTCTCTCTCTCTCTGTCTCTCTCTCTCCATCTCCATCCTCTCTCTCTCTGTCTCTCTCTCTCTATCTCTCTTCCTGAGAAAAGACTTAAAGAAAACATTAAAAACTTTTAGAGGTTGTCTCCAAGGTCAACGTCACTGTTAAGTGAGTCACGCATCCGTCCCAGGTAGATCACATACTCGGATCATCCACACTGACTCTAGCATAAACCCTATATTGAGAGATAGTTGGTGACTAAAATTCTATTTTATGATTAATACTGTGTTAATTGAACCTTGGTAACTTTATATTACCTATATATTCAGTAAACAATCAAACCAATAAATAAAGATATGATTAACTACACCTGAAAAGCTTTAGTTTACTTGTCTGTAAAGTGACCAGCAATTATGAAGTATTATGATACTTGACCTTATAAATCGTTATAAAATACTAAATAATGTGTTATGATTATTATTATAACGCATTATAAATATTTATGAGAGCTTTACAGTGCTATAAGCAGATTATAATGCAATATACGTATATTTTAATAATGCTCTATAGACGATGTAGATAGCGCTACTCTCAGGATAGTTTATGTGGAGGTGTTAACATGAAGTAAAAGTACACAAATCTACCAGATACACAGTTGTCTCTGGTATCTATCTTCGTGTTTCGTGGAACAGTAAAGCTAAACACTGGGCAAAAGTTTTCTCCAGAAACCTTGGTGTATTGACCTTCAAGCAGAAAAACATTGTGGCACAACAATATGTGATACCACAATGTCTCTGCTCTGTTTCTATGCTTTCTCAGGAGACTCTTTCTTTCTCTGTCTTTCTCACGTAAAGAATCTGTAGAGTACTGGCTTCACTCCTACAGTGCATTGCCAAAAAAAATTAAAAATACACGTTACACAACATACATCATGCATGTGCACCGAAATGATGCCAACGGAAACAAAGCATCATAAACAGCTCATTGTTCAACAGGATTTGTGCGATCTGTGGCACTGATAAGGAAGAGATCTCCATCTAGTGTACAGAACTTTTTAGCTGTATCGTGCACTGTCTCTCGCTGTCTTCTAGAACGTCTGTCTCCCTTCCTGTCTTCCTCTGCCCTTCTGTCCCTGGTCGTCCCTCCTTTCCCCCCAGCTCCTCTCAGTTTTTGCTGTTAGCCTCCTCCCAAAGGGGGCACTGAGAGAGAGAGCTGGGAAGAGGTGGTGGTGGTGGTGGTGGAGGAGGGGGGGGGTGTTTGTGTAAAAAGCAAACCGTCCCTGAGTGGTCCACACAGACACACACACACACACACACACACACACACCCACACACACACACACACACACACACACACACACACACACACACACACACACACACACACACATTTGCTGATTACACACTTTTCCCATTGTGCCGTGGGGTCACTTGGTGTTTGAATGGAGCGCTGTTGTGACCTTCACACCGCAGCTCTCTATCTAAAAGTTACAATGGCACCTCAAGGTGCTGAACTTTTTTTATAAGGAACCCAAAATAGAGTGAAGTAAAAATGTTTTTTTGAGAAAGACAGTCTGTGACTGTGAGGAATAACCAATTACAGGCCTACAGCAACTTAAGAGCAATATGAAATCTATTATAAATACCTCAGGTTCTATACATGTATTGAACATTTTAGATATTTGAATACACATTACTTGATGATCTTTGCATCCATATATCCAAGCAGTGTTGGCTTATTCTACACAGAACCAGAAATGGTTCAAAACAACAGTCTATGGGGCTTCAGTGATCCACTTTTATTTTCAGTGAAGTACAATTTGTTGCTAAGCCAACAAACCACCTACAGACTGTGGTTTGGCAGCGCAAGCTCATTAAACTGCTTCAGTTCTGTGGCACAGAATTAACTCTCTGGGACTGATAGCACAGAGTGGCTGTAAACACGCGTTCTGCTCTCTTTTCAGGCCTCTTTTCTACTTTTCCATTCCTCTCTTGTCCACTCAGCCAACCTTGTATCCATCCATACATTTCTATGTTCAGTTCATCATTTTTATGCCTCCGTGCTGGTGACAGCAGTGGCCCGAGGCTTTATGTTTTCGGAGTTGTTCGTCCGTCCCATTCTCGTGAACGCGATATCTCAGGAACACCTTGAAGGAATTTCATTACATCTGGCACAAACATCCACTTGGACTCAAGAATGAACTGATTAGATTTTGGTGGTCAGAGGTCACTGTGACCTCACAAAAAACGTTTTTGGCCATAACTCAAGAATTCATATGCTAATTATGACAATTTCTCACAAATGTCTAAGAGGATAAAATGATGAAGTGATGACAGATTGGACTGTAGACTGTAGATAAAGATGGACGACATAACAGCTCCCCAAAAGTGAAGCCAAAACATCTGGATCGCCCCCTGGTGGCTGGCTGCAGTGGCCAAACTAAAAAGTCAAAGTACACGTCAAATACATTTTTCCCGAAGATTGTTTCTGTCATTTTAGGTAGTTCTTATCACGCTGATTCATGTTCAAGTGTTCATTTTTCTGATAAGTTTGTTTTGAATTAGTTATTTGATGCTATAAAAAGGGGGTGAGACGTCATGATTGACAGCTGTGATTCTCTCTTGCTAACAAACTGCGGCCGTGCTCGGCTCGCGATTGGTTCGGGCGGATGTTCCGGCGGGACCTCGATACTGCGGCTCCACTGCCCGATTATTATTGTGCAGACTCTGGCAAAAAAATGACGTCAAAATCTGAAGATGGCAGCTCCCGTATCCGGGATGTTTTGGCTTCACTTCTGTACAGTGGGAGGAAGTGGAGACATGTCGTCCATCTTTATATACAGTCTATGGTTTGGACAGACATGGATGTAAACTGCAACTTGACTGGTTGGCGGAGGCGTACAACCGCGAGGCGGTAATTCTAGTTCTTATCTTTATAGGTTTTTGGGAGCACAGCTCTGCAGTTCGTACCAATTTGTTCCCCAGGCAGCGTAGTAGAAGTTACACAGCCATGAGTCATCACTACATTAGTGAACATTTCATAAACCTATATACATTTCTAAAGTCAACATATTGTATAGTTTCATTCAGCAGATCTTAAATACTCATTTCCACACCTCATCCTGAGCTCTGAAAAAAGTGTTACCACATTTGTTTAAGTCCTGGCAGAAATCCTGTATGGGTATTAGTAAAGCAGATTTGGATTAAAATAAAGAAAAGCATGATAAAAGGATGTAAACAGTTTAGACTAGAGTTTAGAGTTTAGACCATGTTTTCTTCAGTATTGATCCAAGAATCAATCTCTCTCTCTGACCTCCACTTTTCTCTCACTCTCCAATAAATTCTGTTCAATAACGAATAAATGATCTTAACCATCTTGAATGACATCCAACCTGTAATGCAATATGTATTTTAGTGTGCATGTTTGTGCATGGTGTTAATAAATTAAATATAAATTAATAATTAATTCATTCATTAATTATATAAACTAAATAAAAAAGTTTAAGCTCAACCATGCCAATGCACAAAAGATATAATTTAAGGCTGTCAAAGTTTACACGATAATAATGCGTTGAGGCAAATTCATTTCTAACGCCACTAATTTCTGTAACGCATTAATGCAAATTTTTAGGTTAGCGGGCTCAGTTTTACAACAATGAAGATACTGGCTTCATATAAAACTAGAAAACCTAATGAATCCATTGGTACCATCCACCAGCTTGTCGTGAAGGAGGCTAAATAACGCTCCAAACTTACACTAAATTTTGGCGAGGAAAAACTGGCATGGCCATTTTCAAAGGGGTCCCTTGACCTCTGACCTCAAGATATGTGAATGAAAATGGGTTCTATGGGTACCCACGAGTCTCCCCTTTACAGACATGCCCACTTTATGATAATCACATGCAGTTTGGGGCAAGTCATAGTCAAGTCAACACACTGACTGAGAAATCACCGCCCTAAAAAGGCAACCATCAGTGATTTTTCTATTTGTGTGTTTGTGTGTTTTTGAAATGCAATAATGAGCTCCGACGTGTCACATTAACAGAAAGTATGGTCCTGAATGATACTTGCTATGTGCTACACTTCTTCAGGTGGTTACTGGACTTTGAAGTCATTTTTATTACACGCACATTTCCAACAGCCATAGAAATCCCACTTCTCGCTGCGTGCTTACTCAACTCCTGGTGCACTTTGGCTTCATCCCTCAGAGATTTCGCTTGGAAAAGTAATTTTGCTTCTTCTCAGTTGTCAGAACTTATAAAAAAAATATCTGGGTAACTTCACTGAAAGATACAAGGATTTCTCTTTAAAAGACGCCAGCTTGCTTCTGCAGCGTAATGTCTAAAACCAGTCTTTGTGTGCTGCACTAACGGAGGACAGATATACTGTCGGTACGAATGCAAGGGACCTTTACAATGACTAGCTCTTGAACTCAAGGACTTACACAGAGGTTAACATTTAAAGTAACAGAGTATGTAAATAAACGTCGTCGAGAGCGTTCGCTCGCGGAGGTCAAAGCTTCGCCTCGCTCCTATATTTAGCATTCTTCTGTTTAAGTGCTGATTATTATGCAACCAAAAATGACTAAACAAACTGTAACTGAACAAGCACTTAAATGAAAAATGCTTGAGAGTGAAGGGCAAAAAAAGCTTTGTCTTGTTCACTGAGCTCACAGGGGACACAAACCCACACACACACACACACTGGGTCCAATTTTCCCAAAATGCACATGTGATTTCTCTCCCTCGTATTCCCAGCGTGCCTCCGCCCCGGCCATACATTATATCAGCTGTGGGAGGAGTGCGTCTCGACAGGAAGTTGATGTAGGTTGAAATAATGTGTAGGAAACGCTAGAAATTGGTATTTTTTTCTAAAAATAATAACATGGATTGGAAGTGTTTGTGTGCGGAGATGTGCTATAATTGGATGGAGTGTTTGATTCATGGTGGCTGGATGTTTCAGAGGAAGTCCCTTTCATCTTTTTATCACTCATCTCTCTCCCCTTTTTGTTTTCTCTGTCATTCTTTTGTTTTCTCAAACTTTGTTTCTCCCCTCACTCCCCCGTCATCGTCCCCTCCACTCTCCCCCGTCTCCTTCCTCTCTCCCACCGTCCTTTCTGCCGCCTCTCTCTCTTTTCTTCTTCTTCTTCTTCTTCTCCTCATTTCCCAACTCCGTCTCTCTGTTTGCAGCTTGCCTATCTGCATGTCTGTGTTTTGGCTGTGTGGGCGCGATCCTGTCAAAACCTGCTGTGTGTGTGTGTGTGTGTGTGTGTGTGTGTGTGTGCAGTTGGGTTTGGTGATCTTTGTGTTTGTTCTCTGTAAGTATGTCAGCATGTGTGTGTGTGAGTTCTGTGTTTTCATTGTGTCTATGTGTGTGTGTTTCCTTGTATTTGTGCATTTTTCTGTGTGTGTGTTTTGTATGTGTGTCTGTGTGTTTCAGCATTGTGTGTGTCTGTGTGTTTCAGCATTGTGTGTGTTTGTGTGTGTGTGTGTGTGTGTGTGTACTTCCTCCCTTCTCAGTTTCCCCGATCTGTCAGGCTTTAAAAAAAAACAAAAAAACCTCCACTTCTCTAAAATAAACGCTTTTTCTTTCCTTTGGATGAGAGGAAGCAAAAAACAGTCAGCTTGTTTGATCGATCGCTAACCCAAAGCTCGGCTTTGATTTTGTCTAATCAATGCATCCTTACACGCACTTGCACATACACACACATACACACAGAGAGAGAACGGCTTTGAGATTTTCTTAGCTGCAGGTTCAGCTTTTCAAACACAGACGAGTCAAGAATGTGGCGCCAAGTGCCTCTCACCCCGCTCCTTACTGTTTCCTCCTCCTCTCAGCGGTAGAAAACTTTCTAAGAAGCACTTTTCCCTCGGCATAAGACTGCTTTGCCTTTGTGTGAGGGCTTTGTAAGAAGTTATTTTATTATTTATATATATGTGATTTTTTTCAGCAGGGTGTCTCTTGTATTTTAAATTGCGCTCTCTCAACCTTTATGGCCCCTAAAAATGAATGCAGAACTACTTAAAGCTGCCTTGTTGCTCGGGTTAATGTGCAGAATGGGCAGCTAATGTTTAAGATATTTCACTTCACCAGCCTTTTTTTAACAAAACCTAACTTGATAAGTCATTATCAAGTAGGCTTGATAAGCCCATATGTGTGCATTGTGCAGTTTCCTCATAATTGAACTGACAGTGCCGCCATCCACCCCGGTAAAAAATCTCAGAAAATAGCTCTCTGTGTGTGGGTGTGTTTTCGCATATTGAATAATTGGGTCAGAGGCGTTTCCATCATGCTAGATTTGTGTGTGTTTGTGTGTGTGTGTTTGTGTGTGTTTGTGTGTGTGTGTGTGACGTTGGTCCTCTGTGTAACCCTGATGCTGTGAGTGAGACAACATAGTCGACATAGTCAACATAGTCGACATAGCAGCTAACACTTAGCTAACTGTTTAAAGATAAGGCGTTTCTGCTCTAGTCCTCTTATGTCCCTATACGTCAAGATGAATGAACAGTACTTGATGAATATGGCAACTGAGTAGTATATATGGGTCGTGCATGCCTCAGTACACAGTGTGATGTTATAGGTAGAGATTCAGCTGTTGCAGAAGTCCTTTTATTCATTTTTTGTGTGTGCTTGCTGGCTGAACTGCAGCTGCACTTTAGCCTCACCACAAAGAGCACCGGGAGGAATCGAATTTTGGTCTTTTTTAAGCTGCTGGAACATTCACGGAAGAAGCACGTGGTGCAGCAGCTAGTCTCCTGAGACACACTCAGGTTCGGTGTTTCTACATGCTAATGTGGGTCTGCACTCAATGAAGAATGAAGTTCTAATAGAGTGGTGCAGGAATGAGTCGTAAAACCCGGAAATGAATTAGCATTTTAGCTCGTCCGGTTCTGTCGTCTGGAAGTCAATGAGTTTTATGAATAGGTTTTTGGTTAGATGCCTGAAATAAGATCTGTGGTTAACACAAGCTTAAGAGATTTTAACGTTTTGTTCTACGGCTCGTGAATTTTTAAGCTTTTACGTGTGTTAAATAAAGACTACTAAATGAGACTACAAGTCATTATTATGACGAACGCTAGTCTGCCTTTATCTTTATGGTGGTGACGTTGAAGCGACCGTGGTGTAGTTTGTATATAGCCTAACGTCAGCTTTTTACTTCTGGCGATTGCATTTACGCTTCAAAAATCATAGAAGTGGTGTCATTCTTGAAGATTATCTTGCTGAACAAAACGTGTAAGTATCATAAACGTTTGTTTGCCACAGAGCTTATTTTCTGCAATAATCTAAAAACCAGTGGAAAAATCCCATTGGCTTTTTGTTGAGCGAACCCAGGGAAACTTCTTGGTTGGCCTACAAAAATACGTCATCCCTGCACCACTCATTATGACCCTGACCTATGTCAATCTTACTAAGAGAACGTGACCTCCGCCTGCATTTCAAAACCGCAGTCAACACTATGAAATACTGTATAGCATGGGGACACTATCAAATACCTAAAATCTTGTAAAGTATTTGTAGAAAATATTTTTATTGTTGAAAAGCACAATGCTCCCCCTTAATTCTATGCTTGCTTGCTAGTAATTTGGAAAAAGGGTTTTGCTTCATGGTTAAAGTTGTAGCAGCTATTTTGGAGAAAAAGCAAGGGGACAATTCCATTTAGTCCTCTTTTCCTCCTTTCTTTTCTTCATACCAAGTTAGTGACAACTGCTTTTCATCAGATGTGGTCAAACTCCAAAGCTTCAAAATCTACACTGAAAGCAGATGATAATGAAAACTATTGCTGTGATAGAGATCTACTCTGAGGGATCAGAAAAAATACCCCCCTGTATACAATTGGAGTAGGGGTTTCTGGGACATATTCACCTCCTTCCATGGTGCATGGAGGAGGGAAAAAGGATTTTATTATAGGTGTAGCTACAGTTTAGACCTCTTCACACTATATGCAACCCAACAGTCTTGTCATGAATACCTTGCAAAATTCACAATTGTATTGGTTGTTGACCGCGTGTCAGGGACGTGTTAAATTGTATTGCATTGTATTGTAAAGTCGCTCTACAATGTTTACACCTCCATGTATGTAAATGAGGCGGACAGAGGTCAAGCTTCATCTGAATTAACATTTCAACATGCATACAGTACAGTATATTGCATAATGCTGCTGCAGCTTCGCACTGTCGGGAAGAAAAGTTGAAGACAGAGCCGGGGCGGACACGGGAGAGAAGCTCTGGTGGGATGTGGTTCTAGTCCAGCGGGGATACCGACGCATGGGACTTTTCTATCTTTAGGACACAAGTCCCATTTTTAACAGCGTGCTGGTTGAACAGCTGCTACACCCTGGCCACGTCATGAAAACTCAGGTTGGGCTCTCTTTCTAGCAGCTACGTACAAGAAACCGTCTGATATCTAGTGAAGGATATGTCGTTTTGAGCTACCTTATTTAGTTCTGCTCTATGAAACCCTAATTGTCTCAAGTGTAAGATAGATGTTAGCGCTGTGCAGTTAGAGGAGCCGTGCATATACTGTATATCCTGAATTCTGATTACTTAGCTCTCCTGCTCTCCTCTCCTGAACAAGTGGCCGAGCTCTCACATCAAAGCTGGCGGCGAGAGGATGCAAACAACAAACCTCGTGACCTTCTCTCCACCTCTCACTCCACCGCCGTTCAGGCTCTCATCCCTCCTTTTTCCTCTCTTGCTCTCATCTGGCTCTCATGTCCTTTATCTGTCTCGCTCTTTACCTCTTTTTCTTTTCTCTGATAATGTTGCTTAACCTCTCTTCCTTTCTTCATCCTCCCTGTCCTTGTCAATCATCTTCCTTTGACCTTATCTTATACTTGGCATCTATCCATTCATCTATCGGTATTGAATTAACGTCCGCTCTCTAAAAGGCAAATTGAGAAAACTTTCTGTATATTTCTCATCACATGAGGCAGGACATTTTCACTGACAGGAATCCATTTTTAAGAAGACTTAAATACCCAGAAATCACATGTACACATCCCAGTCTATTATCTCCTTATACAATAAAGATGTTCAACAAAAAGAGAAAATTAGAGATAAGAGCCAGAAAGAATGTAGAGAGAAAAAGAGACAACAAGAAAGGCAGGATGAGGTAAAATGTGGTGGGAGGAGATGGAGAAAATCTGATGAAACAGAAAGCCTTCTTTGCACTTTTTCCGTAAATCTCTGAGACAATTGTGTTCAGATCTATTAGCAACAAGAGCCAGGGTTTAAAGACAGGGGAGGAGACAGAGAGAAAGTATGAGAGAACTTCAAGATGGCAAACAGAGAGGCAGAAAATGGTGAGAGGAAGAAGAGGGACCTGAAAAAGAATATTAATTTTGAGATTAGGAAAATATGGAGGAAAAAAGGGCATCGGGAATTTAACAGGTGAGGAGGAGACAGAACGAGGAAGAGGAGATGAAAGACGTGACATGAATAAATTGGAACAGACAAATTTATGTAAGTGTGGGTTTGTCAAATCAAGTCCCTGGTTCAGATGGGCCAAGGAACGCTGAGCTGACAGTTTTCATTCAGAGAGGATTGGTGAAGGAGAGAGAATGAAAAGATTGAAAGGGGAAGAATGACAGTCAGTCACTGAAAGCTGAAACCGTGAGAGGGGGAGAGCAGAAAGAAAGTTAAAGAGAGGAGTAGGTGAAATTGGAGCTGGAAGAGATGGATGGGATGCTGAGAGGGGCAAAAGGGAAAAGAGGAACAAGAAAAGAAAAAGATAAGGAGAAAGGGACAGAAAAGAAAGCCTACACCTTTTGGAGGTTGGAAGATTTGACACTTTTCAAAAACCCACAATCTGGCAAACAACGACTGGTCAGGTGTGCGAGTAGGCAGCTCTCTTTTTTCAGTCTTCAGGCAGTGGTTCTCTCCTTTAGATGAAGAAATATGTTCACAAGAAATATTTTCTTCTTCTTTTTGATTTGTTGGGTCTCATACTGTCAGCTGCCGGAGTTTTCAGACATAAAATACACACTGGTCTCTCCTCCTCTTCCACCGCCTTCATTACTATTTATATTCATATAAATGTAATTTATGGTGCTGTTGGA
Source organism: Sebastolobus alascanus (assembly GCA_916701645.2). NCBI lineage: Eukaryota > Metazoa > Chordata > Actinopteri > Perciformes > Sebastidae > Sebastolobus > Sebastolobus alascanus. The sequence continues at coordinate 300,158 of CAKAOJ020000249.1, read as the reverse complement.
TTGCTGCTAGACCGCCCCGTTACAGGTACAGGTGCAGTAAAGAAAACAGCTTTTAACTGCAGTGAAACTGTTGTTTTTGAAAGGCTAAAAGACGAAAAATATGGACTGATGCAGAATATTTTGTTAGATAAAAACATGTAGTGAATTTTGGAAATAATACGAGCTCTCTTTTTTCAATAAATTTTGACTTTTGGACTGAGGACTGAGACAATTACAGAGACGGATGTAGCGCCGCGTCGCTCGCTCTGTGTGTTTGAGAGAGAGGGGGGAAGAGAAGGTGGAAGCTAGGCTAATGTTTCTATAAGTTTAATAATAATTAGAATGTCAATGTTATGAATGAAGCTTCGAACTCCTCGGTGCAGCCCTACTTCGTCATATTTTCTTTTGATTACCATCAGATGAGCACGTTGTCTTGTTCGTCTCTGGAGCATCGTCTGTTTTTCTTTTTGTCCCTGTCAAATATCTGTTCATTCTGTGAACCTACAGACTGCGTGTCTGAATGAACACCATTGCTATCACGGATGTATAAAGAGCTGATTTGTTTACTGTTCCGCCCTGAAAAAGATTCCGATATCAAAACATAAATCGCGCATCACATTTTCCCCTGGTCACGCGCCCCTCCTGTCATGCCCCACAGTTTGAGAACCACTTTGTTTAGGCAAAAAAAAAACCTTAGTTAGGTTTAGAAAATAACGTCATGGTTGGGCTTAAAAAAAAAAGTATGTAAACTAAGTAAAATACGTACGGAAACAACGTAACATCAGTACGGAAAACACGTCAAAAACGTCACTAACGTAACAGTCTCCTGGTTGAAATTCCTGTGTTTGTTGGACCCATCCACCTCCCCTCCCATCCGCCATTAGCGATCTTTCTCCCCTTTTTATTTGACGTCATTACCTTTTTATTTGACGTCATTACATTGCAGTCAGTACAGACTACATGGCGTGAAAATTACATGCCTGAATTTGTTGAATGAATTCATGAAACTAGCATAAATGACAGATGGGAAGCAGCAGTGAAGCACCATGATTTACAAAGATGCTTCTGTTGCAATTTGATTATGTAATCCTGTTACACACTACACTTATTTTCGCATGAAAGTAGCTCATGGAAACACAGCACTGATTCACACTTTCTTTCGCCACCTGTTTGAAAATTGGCCTAAATTTCTACACACTGTTTGATGGCAACGTGGCAAAACCCAGCAGAGAGGTGAGAGACGGAGACAGAATGAGAGGCAGTAACAGAGAGGTGATGTGGGAGGTAATTCTGTCTGAATCTACTCTTGCAGAAAAAGAGAGTCCCATCAAGAAAAAAAGAGAAGGAATAGAGAAACTGATTAAACCCATCTGAGAGCGAGAGACAGCGTGACAAGGAGTCTGTCTGAGAAATACAAGAACCTGACACGAGAACGTGGCGAGAGAGAGAGCGCTCACATTGATCTGGGAAGAGAAAAAGGGGAAAAAAAACGAGAGACGGACAAGTTGGGAAAAAGACCATGTAATGTGTGGAAGGTATGGACAAGGTGATCATTCAAGCATTGCCCCAGACATTATTGGATAACTGGATTTCTTAACAAGTAATAAGGCAGCTGAACCTCGAGAGAAATGGAGCAGAGAGGCCAACAGAGAGATTTTCACGCTTTGCTTCGGGGCAGGTCATTAAAAACGTCCATGTAGAATGATGCAGGCAAGGCAAGGGCTATTTTCTTTTAAGCCTCAGTGAATGGGAAACATAGTTGGCAGAGACAAAACACAATCATAATGTTGGTAAAGCTGCAAATATATTATAGCAATTTACACCTTTTTCCTCCCTCTGGTAGAAAGCATTCGGGAGGTGGCTTGGAGTCACACTGAGTGTTGCTGTCTTCAAAAGAAGTGCCCTTTTCTTGTAAGATTATGTCACTGATTGTCACTGATTGATGTATGAATGTTTTTGCTTCAGATTCCCCTCTTGCAGTTGAGCAAGAGGTCTACAGGATTCAATGGAAAGGCTGCGATCATTGAACCTGTTTGGATTAGACACGGAAGTCATGCAAATTAGCATCGACTGTGCAATTTCTTTCCTAAATACTTTGAAAGAAAGCTCAGCAGCATTTCAGTGGTCAAGATGAATCGGGGAGTTATTGCATTGTCATTAAAGGGGGGGTCCATCTGTTCCGTTTTTTTCAAATGGAAACGGCCACTCAGCCGTCGCAGAAAGCAGTGACGTAGGCTACCAAAGTACGATAATGGAAGCTAATCGATAAGGCTATGAATAATGTGAATGCTAGCACTAGCTGAGTCAACGTTAACTTTGCTAAGTTTGGAAATAACTGAAAGGGTTAGTTTGGGTCTTTTCAAGTGGGGTTGTATGTATAATCCTGCGTTCTCTGAGGTAAAATTTCTGCTTTTGTGAATTGAGTCTCGTGGCTTTGAAGAGAGCGATATAACGGCTTCAGTTCCCCGTCTGAAAGGACTGACTGATGACGAGGTAAAGCGGCTGTGGACGGGAGCAGCAGAGAAACGTATTTTAGCCACCTAAAAAAATATATCTAATTTTAAGTGTACGCTATGTGTAGAATATTTTCATAGCTTTACCTCGCCATCAGACAGCGTTTAAGTTAGGCATTTGTCATATTTCTTGGTTTAGAGGAGTAATCCCCCAAATTCTATTATCAACAAATCCTCCACTACGTAGTTGTCCATGCCCTCTAGAACAACACATGGAGCTTTCGATCATATCACAAAATCCTCAACAGATGGAGTTGCCTGGAATTGTGCATGTTCAAATATCCATTCGTCTGAGCATTTTAGGAACTCCTCGTCTATGTTGACTTAAAAGTTGAGACTAAAAGTTACTTCTTGATCTTGGAAAACTGCAGCTGACAAAATGATTTCACGACAAAGTCCATTCAGTATTGTGTTGCTTTTTGCATTCAAATGGAGCTGTGTTGACCACATTCATGAAAGAATGTACTGTTTTGCTTTTAGCTCAGAAGACAGCATCTTTGGCTACAGTCTATCGTATACTTTAGCCGTATTTGACTCTAATTAAACCTTCGACCTAACCAGCTGAAGTGGTATTGACTTTGGTGTACATTACATCTGACTGGTGGAGCTGATGCAGGCTGATGCTGCAGAATTGACTGTAAGCTTAGAGCTGTAAGTGTTACATCTAATCGGTGTGGACGGCTACAGGTTCTTGATTCACTTTCGCTCCCAATTATTGCATCCGAGATGATGCAGCAGGGGAAGCGTACAGTATGATGGGAGCATAGTGGAAGCAGTGATGACGATTGTCTTCAGGCTACGCTTCAGGAGCAAATGAGTCAGTGATGATTCGTCTTTAGCCGAATATCTGAAGCCTCTCCTCTTCTCCTTCCTCTTACAGTTTGGTAGTTGTTGTTCTTACAGTATATGGGACAGTGTCCACTGTGTCCCTGGTTGCAGTGTGTTAATCAGCTTATTTTCTGCTATCCAGCTGCAGGCCTTTTGTCCAGGAACACAGTGCTGGGAAATCACGACAGTACCCGATCTCACTTTCTCTCTCATTCTGCACTCTTTACTTCGAGTTCAAGTTCTCTCATCTCTCCTTCTGTCGCCATATTTTGCTATTCCTCTCTTTACTGTACTGCAAAAAGATGAACAGAGCACACAAATGAAAGGCAGTGACCGACGGAAAAGAGAAGAGGAGGATGAAAGCACATGTAGAGCAGGAGGCTAAGAGAGGGAACCGGTAAATTAAAGTAGATAAAAAAAAAGTGTGGATGGAAGGAAGGATAATAGGCAAAGGGAAGAAAATAGAGAGGTAGAGTTAAGAGGTAGAAAAAGAAAAAGCGGGCCCCGAAGGGTAAAGAGAGGGTAAGCCTCCAGTGTGTGTGTGTGTGTTTGTGTTTGTGTGTATAGATGGCTATAAATAGAGCAATGTGATGAAGTTAACATACAAGACTGAGGAGACAGGAAGTGTGTGAGTGTGAACATGATGGGTGACAGTATGCACGTGAGTCAGTGGGCTTTTTTTGTCTGTAAGTGTGCATGTCACCATGTGTGTGCATGTGTGTGTGTGTGTGTGTGTGTGTGTGTGTGTGTGTAAAGGGGGCAGGCACAGAGAGATGAGATGAGAAGCCTTTAAAAGCCTTTAAAAGCCATATTAGCGAGTGCCTTGAAAGCCAAGTGAGAGCTTCTATACTCCGTCTCACACACAGACACACACACACACACACACACACACACACACACACACACACACACACACACACAATCCAGACACACTCATACACATTAAGCCCGTTATTCAGCTTTAATCACACAGCGTGATAGCGTGTTTGTGTGTGTGTGTGTGTGTGTGTGTGTTTGCGTGCGCTTCCGCAAGGCCGCTTAATGTTGATAATGACGTACTCTTCCACAGTAATAGATCTGTCATTCAGCACAATTAAAGGAACCCGCACACACTTGGCACACACACACGTTCAAGAACCTTCTTTGTCTGTCTCTCCTCATCACACACAGACACACACACACACACACACACACACCCACACACACACACACACACACATCAATGTGCCATTATCAAGTCATCACATTTCCGAATTGAGGAGTATGGTTGCCGCGCTGTCACATTTCCTTTAATTGGTATAGGCAAATTACACACCCTGACACACACACACACACACACACTAATGCACATTTCCTTTTGAATTGTGAAAATGTAATGCCTGTATTAAGGATTAGGTCACAAGCTGTCACATTTCCTCCCCAGTTATAATTAAGGGTTATGTAATACAATACTGCCAAAACACACTGCTAAGCTCACACACACGCTTTCACACACATCCATGCATCCTCCTCACACATACAGACACACGCACACACACACTTGAAAACAGACGTGCACGTAGGAACACACACTCGCGCATGTTGAATGCAGAGAGCGGATGTAACGCGCGCCGCCTCTGGGTAAGAGAGGCTCGTGAATTATTGAGACGACGCCCTGAAACAAGTGGTCACACACATTCCTGCACACAAAATACACACACGTGTATTGTAGTAGTATTGGATGTGCATCGTGGCCTTTTAACACTTGTAAAATAAGCCGAAAGCAGACGGCCAGCGGTGCTTGAATTTCACCTGCGCTCATTTACTGTACGAACAACCCCGTCCACATGACACCAGGCCTAGACGTGGGAAATCAGCAAGTATAATCCATTAGTAAGGGTAGCTTTCTACTAATGACAGCACAGAGTGGTGGATAAATCCCGTGTTTCATAGAGGTACAACTCATAATTTGACACATACAACACACACACACACACACGCACACACACACGCACACACGCACACACACACACACACACACACACACACACACACACACACACACACACACACACACACACACACACACACACAACAGCTGCACCTGCAGCTAATCTTATCTAAGTCAAAATAAACAGGATTTAATAAAACTTATTTGACTTCCTCTAAATGAGGTTGAGAATGTCATTTTATTTTGTCCTTTATATCATGATTTACGACAAATATTATTTAAAAAAGTTCATGTTCCTGATTTAAGTTTGATAGGTATGGAGACGGGAGCTTATTTTCTGAATATCTTTCTAAAACATGGGATAGGAGGAGAAAAGTAACATACGATAGATAAATTCCTCAGACTCTAAATTCCTCAGACCCTTTTTGTCAAGATTGGATTTGTGCATGTGTCTTGTTTGGGGCTGTCAGACTTAACGTGATAACGCATTAAGGCAAGTTTGTTTTAACGCCACTAATTTCTTTAACGCATTAACGCAATCGATCTTTCGGAGGTTGTAGTGGCAGCAGTTTTAAAGCTAGAGTGAGGATACTGGTCATATGAAACTAGAAAAACTAAAGAATCCATTGGTACCAACCAGTTGATGGAAATGTGCCAAATTCACATTTCTTTTTTGTGACGTTTCAAAAGTTCGCTTGAAATTTGTTTGCTGGACAGTTGAACGGAAACACGGCTATTGATGGTCTGATTTCGTAGAAATTGTAATTCAACATTGACACTTGTAATTGCACACTAAAAGCTGCTTTAAAGTTAAGGTAATATATAAAATGGAAAGAGGGTGCAGTGGTTATGTGGGTAAAGTGGATAAATGACCTTTAATTTCAGCTATATTGTAGATGTGAGAGGTAAATGTGTAAAGATGCAGAAATAGAGGTGGGAAAAGTTAAAGGAATAACAGAGAGAGATGGAGAAAAGGAGAGAAAAACAAACGATTAATCAGAACCAGAGCCTGTGGTAGCAGTTGTCGGCTTCCCCTGTTAATTTTTGTCAATTTCTATGGTCAGCATCACTTCATGGTGCCTATAATCAGCTGATCACTGTAATGTTTCCAAATACATTGCAAACATGTAGAATTGCTCCAACTTTTATTCAAATCAGACTTGTGATGTCCCTGAAATCACCTGACATTTTGACAATGAGATAGACAAACCCGCACGCTTTACACAGCACCGGGAACTACGAGAGCGGAGTAAGAGACGGACAGAAAGACGGATGGACGTGAAGATAAATAGATAACTTGGCTTTCAGCCATCGGACGAGGGAGACAGAAATGTGGGCGGTCTGGGAACGAGGGTGAAATAGTGGGGAAAAAAAGAGATGGATGGATGAATAAATGGGATTTCAGTCTAGTTCCAAGCCATGGGAATATGAAGGGAAGAAAAAAGAAGATGGACAGAGACAGACATGGATGGATGGATAATAATGGAGTTTTTGCCTAGTTCAAACCATGGAAATGAGAGAGAGAGAGAGAGAGATGGATAGATAGATGATAATGGGATTTCTGTCTAGTTCTAAGCCAAGGGACTAAGCTTCATGTTTGTTGTGTACTGACTGACTGAAAGCTGCTTATACACTGCGCTAAGCCGAATGTCACATTAGTTATTTACAGTAAGCCTTCACATTACTCTGCCACTGCACATTAATGTGTAGTCTGTTACTGAAGGAATGTTAGTCACTCCCTTCTACTGAATCTGATGCACATCGATAAACTTTAACAGTTTCCATCTTGTCAATTATACTGCTAATATAGAATAAACCTATCTGAGACATATCTGTAAAACCAGCATATCCCACAGCCTTATATTTATCCATCTGGATGTATAAACAGTCCTGCTAATTATTGCCTTCATGTGTACTTTTCTTTGTATTTCTTTGAAATGAAGAAAAGAAAATGAATTCCGGGTCGTTTTACTTGTGTGCTTTATGTGAAACAAGCAAGAATGTGTGAAGGTGGAGAATATACAGTATTTGCATTGATAAAAATGTAGATGATTAGTGGTAAAGCCTCTACCAGTGTTGTTGTCAAGACCACCTATACCGAGACCAAGTCATGACCAAGACCAGAGTGTATCTAGACCGAGACAAGACCAAGACTTTGAGGGGTTGAGACCAAGTCAAGATCAAAACCAAGGCAGTACGAGACCAAGTCAAGACCAAGACCAGTGCGAGATCCACATTCCCATAAAAACACACACAGAAAGCAAATGAAAATTTCTCTTCTTTCACCTCGTTAACGCAACTTGCAATTTCTAGGTTGTAGCGGGCTCAGTTTTAAAGCTAGAGTGAAGATACTGGCATCATATTAAACTAGAAAACCTAATGAATCCATTGGTACCAACCATGTCATACTAGCTTGTCGCGACGGAGGCTAAATAACGCTCCAAACTTGGCTAGATTTTGGCGAGGAAAAACTGTCATGGCCATTTTCAAAGGGGTCCCTTGACCTCTGACCTCAGGATATGTGAATGAAAATGGGTTCTATGGGTACCCACGAGTCTCCTCTTTACAGACATGCCCACTTTATTATAATCACATGCAGTTTGGGGCAAGTCATAGTCAAGTCAGCACACTGACAGCTGTTGTTGCTTGTTAGGCTGCAGTTTGCCGTGTTATGATTTGAGCATATTTTTTTAATGCTAAATGCAGTACCTGTGAGGGTTTCTGAACAATATTTGTCATTGTTTTGTGTTGTTAATTGATTTCCAGTAATAAATATATACATGCATTTGCATAAAGCAGCATACTTGTCCACTCCCATGTTGATAAGAGTATTAAATACTTGACAAATCTCCCTTTAAGGTACATTTTGAACAGATAAAAAATGTGCGATTGATTTGCAATTTAGTGATATTCCTGCAGTTGTGATCTTGACGCGGTCTTGAAATAAAATCCTGAGTCCTCTTTGTCTGATACCGAGACAGAGAGACCTTCAGAGAGACCTTCAAAAAGTGGCCTTGAGACCTGTCTCGAGTACTACGACATTGGCCTCTACCTTCTTTTCCTTTGCAGCTTAACAACTGGATTGTATGACTCACTAGTAAAAGACAGCCGAAACAATGACAAGTATGTTGGTCTATTGCTATAGCAACTATCCATCTTCCCCTTCAAATTGCTTGAACTACTTCTAAACTATGATGACGGAGCAAGTTACGGCAGATCCTGTGGACATTTGTTGCCCAACACATTGGCAACAAACTTGCCAGACTGTCTGTTTCTTTCTGTAAAAAAACAAACCTTCCTTATCTTTACACATAAAATATCCCATCTGCCTGGTAAATACCAAAGTCTAATTTCTGAAGCTAATAAGCAGTAAGTCTAGCTATGAATCACAGCAGGGAGAATTCGGGCAACAAAAGTCTATTAAAGTGTCTTTCTCTCTGCTGCGGTCCTCAGGTTCTGGAGGTTAAAGCATAACTCTTCCAATTACCTTTTCTCCTAAGGTGTGGAATGAAACCTTTTTTTTTCATTGTCAGTGACTTTCCAGCTGCTCTACATCCTAAACTCTTCCCCTCACCATATGTTCAGAGAGAGACAAGAGAGTATGTAATATACTGCAGGAGCTAACAGTTGAATGCCTGTGTGTCCTCTGTTGCTGACGGTCCATAGATCTTTGAAGTGTGTGTGTGTGTGTGTGTGTGTGTGTGTGTCCTGCCAGCACTAGCCTGTGAGGTGTGCACACACACACTAGAAGAGAGAAGCTTGGTTCATTTCAGATTTTATGGCTTTTGCTTTTGTGTGCGCGCGCTCGTGTGTGCATGTGGTGTGTCGAGGTTAGAAGTTAGAGGACGGCCAATATCAACTCTCCGGGAGGCCAGAACGACCAATGATCCAGAGATGGAGAAAAAGGGAGGGGAGACATTTTAACAAACCACATTTTGAAGCTTTTGTGGAGCTTCTAAGACTAAGATGAAACCGTAATAAAATGCATTCGTCTTTATACCATCGTAAGAACACAGATATCTCTGCAGCTGTAGCCTCTGAAGACCTTCCTCTACATATTTATTCAACTTTTATTACTCATTTCAGCAGCATACGGTCTACTTTAATGGGGAATGTGAGATCTTACAGTACACTAGTTTAGCTCTTTCATTCTTAAATCAGTTAGTTTTCAGTTGAAGGACAGTAAAAAAGGACATAGACAACTGCCCCTGTCTCTGTCTCTCTCTACAAAAGAGAAATAAATTGCTTTTGAATCATTTAGCAGAAACAATGGCTAACCTTCCTTTTCTCCCTCTCGTCTCTCAGATCCTTACCGTTAATAATTAAACACTATCCGTGTGTGTAGGGGGGAGTATACAGTGTATCTGTTTCTGTGTGTGTGAATCTGTCTTGTGGAGAGCTCTCTTACCATCACTGATCTAGGTGTAATATAAAGCAGATTTCAAGTTGATAAAAATGTGCTGTTTTGCAGTGTTCCTGTTCGGTTTAAAGTTAAAGTGGAAGTAAAATGGTGTAAATAATTGATATTGACGATTACAGATATTCATAGATTACTAACGGCACCTTCCTCAGAGGATTTGTTCCTCTCCTCTGTACGCCAAAGGATAAACTTGTATCTTAGTATTTCTACTTTAGCAAGTTCGCACCTCCTGGCTGCAGCGCCATAATTACCACACAAATAAGAGAGTAGTACCCAACTCTTAGCGAGAGTACTTCATAAAATGCAGCACTGCATGTGATGTCATTATATTTCAAAAATTAGTATTACTAAATTGTAAAAGTTTTGATCCATTATTCAGTTGTGCTGTGCACCCGATTCGACTGTTATCAGCTCGTTAAATGTACGCTATAAGCCTCATAGACGTGGGTCAGTAGGGGCCTACTACACCTACTATGTTGTAAAAGTGAAAGGAAAACTTAAAAGCAACACTAACATCACTTGCTGTTGCCTTTGCTAAAGTCTGTGAAATAATCCGGTAATGTCCGAGTAAAGTCTGTCTAAAGTGTACAAGTGTACGAGCTAAACGGTTTGAACACAGAGAAACCTGAATAGGTCGATGGCCTTATAGTTTTAAACAAAGTGAAATATATCCGGGCTGTGTGGAGCCAGACTTCTATCACTTCATACATTCACACACAGGCTTTTATTTGCTGTTGGCATTCTCCAATTACCTTAATTAATGGTAGCGGGTTTCCTGTATCGGAGTCCTCAGGGCTCTTAGCCAATCAGAAACTGTGTTGCTTTCTAGAAATATTTGATGACATGACAACACAAATACTGTAGATGTTCTGTGTGTGTGCGAATATATTTGTGTGCTCGGTTCTTTGCTTTAGTATATGCATACAGTATATACACGTATATGCCTGTACTGTATGTGTGACTTTGTGCGTAGGTGTGATTGCGTGTGTTGTTGTGACACTTTCTGACCGTGAGTTTTTCTTTGTTTGCACCTGCATGCAACAATGTGTTTCCCTGCATGTGTTTTTATCCTTTGTGTGTGTGTGTCCTTTTGTATGTGCGTGAGCGTGCGTGACAGGAAAGGTAGGATTACCTGCTTGTTGTTGCGAGATAGGGTAGGATTACCAGGAGAGACAAACAGGGGAAGGAGGAGAGCGAAGGCAGGAGGTGTGACAGGAGCTGAGATAGAGAAACAAAGAGGTAGATGGTGTGACAGTGAGTGGGAGGAAGTAACGTTGGAAAAGAGAGGGGGGGGCAGTTTGAAATCAGAGACAAGAAGAGATGGTGAGGGAAAGGGAGGAAGAGACGGAGGTCGAGAAAGGGACAAGTATATACAGTATGTGGACATTACAGGTATCAGGATGCAGGATAAGAACATAACAAAGGGACTACTGCAGTGATGACCACTTGAGAAAAAATGGGCCGAACATCAGATAAAAGCAGAGGAAGAGCTCCTCTTGTTTCCTTCAGGCTGATATGATCTAGAGGTAGTGTGTTCTAGCGTAGAGCCCTTATTTAATGAACTCCATGTAACAAACACTGAGTTGTTTCTTTGGATTAGATTATCAGTGATTACAGAAGGTCTTTCAAAGTGTCTTTAGGGCGCAAATTAATTAGTTAAAGTGACAACAAAATGGTAGAGTGTAACGTAGCTGCCTGCTCCTTCCTCATGAAACAACACGGGGAGAGGAAGTGGTTCTTGTACACCAACCTTGGGCACCCACAGAACAGTGGGTGCACATTAAATAAGTGAACCATGCTGAAAAAAACCAACAGGAGTCCCAGTGTTCGTCCAAGTGAACTCTAACGTGGCGTGTTGCTTTTAAGATCACAGTTTGTAAAAGGTCTGAACCAAAGAAATAAACTAGGAGTAGAACGGACATCGAGCTGTTTTCCGTGGTCATTTGACTAATATTAAAGAAAATGATGATTGTTGTTAGTTGTTATGGTGAGAACAGAACAGACAGCAGTCGGGCCATAAATTGTTGTCGCAGCTCGCCGGGAAGAGAGCGGACGCAGCTCGTTCTCTTCATACATCCGTGACACAGCTCTGGAAACGGATGGCTGTCTAGTGAGGTGGCGGGACCCAGAGCTGCCACTGGCCACCAGCCCGCTGTTCAAGTTGTTCTCATCTTGCGATAGCAATGTGCTTTCCTACACTATGACAAGAGTGTGTGGATGAAGCATTAAGTTGTTCAATTTTACTCATAAACTCTGGCTCTCTATGCTTCGTAACGTTACTACTCCACTGCTCGTTTTTAGTCAGTCTGTACAAAACCTCATCACAGTGAGTCCGCGACTTGCCGGAAGTCGTTTTAGTTTCACATAAAAATGGCCGCTACTCTGACCATCCTGCTATATTGACTTGAATGGGAATGTCCGCTCTACTCCTATTTTATTTCTGTGGTCTGAACCATAACTTTTATACTGACCAAATGGAAGAAAGAAATGCTGAGAACCAAGTAAGGGATAATGTACAGCGAGCCGGTCATCGTTGTGATATAAACCCCGACAGGGCGATGCTGCACCCCGACACGGAGCGGAGGACCCCGCATCAACCCTGAAGGGGTTTATTTCACAACAATGGCCCGCTAGCTGTACATTATCCTGCTTATTACACGGCTACTTACTTAAGAAATCAATAATTTGACACAAAAACGGTCCTCCAGAGTCCGACATCAGAACTGCGCCCATAGCAACGGTCTGTTATACATATCATATTCTCTGTTGTTCTACTGTAGAAATATCTCTGAAAGTAAAGGAGGAGACTGGAGGCAGAGATCTAAAGCCAGTGTGTGTTGACAGTTGTCTGTCTGGGTGCTGCTAAAGGTTAATCTTGTTGTAGAGATATATTAAATGGATAAAAGCTCTGCTCTTAGGAGAAATATGGATAACAAAATTACATGTGACATATCGACCACTCTGCTTCGCTCTCTTCTTCTCTTTGCAGTACCAAGGCTTTCCCGTTGCTACATACAGTGTCCCAGTTTCGTTATATTGGCAGATTTGGAGTTGAATGACGTTACTCTGCTGTTACGTGTGAGGTTATTAGCATGGCTTATATTAAGAGAGCTAGCAAATAGAAACAATTATTATTTAGTAGTTTGGGTTAGACTTGTTTCTGTGCTGTTCTCCTCTGGCCCAGATCAGCATGTTGCAGAAATGCTGTATCGGGTTTTCTCCGGGTTCTCCGGCTGCCTCCCAGTGCAGGTTTGGTTAATTGTTGACTCTTAAATTACCCGTAGGTGTGAATGGTTGTCTGTCTGTATGTGTCAGCCCTGTGATAGTCTGGCGACCTGTCCAGGGTTTACCCCGCCTTAGCCCAACGTCAGCTTGGATCGGCTCCAGCCGATCACAGCGGATTACAGCGGTTACAGATAATGGATGGATGGATGGACGGACAGTGTTGGCAGGATGGGAACTGTTGAGTCCTATTATTAGCAGAAAGTTATAGCTTTTTGGGGTTATTTGCATTGCTCAAGGCCACCTTGATGGTTAAAGTTTTGTTGGAGTGGTTTTTAGGTTTTTAGGATTTTCCAATTACACCATGTTGCCCTTCACCTATTCTAACTCCCCAGTCATGAGATTTGGAAGTTTGCAGTCCACTCTGCTCAAGTATAAATTTTGCTGGAAAGAATACCAGAGTATGGCATTATTGAAGTAAGATGGGAAAAAAAAAAAGCCTTTGGGTTATTAATGTTTGTTTATATTTTGCTGCGAACCGGCATCTGTTGGAGTGAAATGAATGCAGAGTGAAGCAATAAAGGTGGAGACGGCTGGTTTCCTGAGCATTATGCTAATCAGCCATCACTTATACATTCATCCCACCGCCACTGTCTGCTGAATGTCACCCTCCAACACACACACACACACACACACACACACACACACACAAATATAATATAACATACATAACATAACCACACATAACTCTCTACTGTACGTCAATCTATGTCTCTATTGCTGTTTGTCCTTCATTCGTTCATCCAATAATAAAAATGTTTTTCAATGTCAATCAATTGAACTAATAAGTGCACCAGTTACTAACAATAGGTATTAATATTACTGTACTACAAAACCTAGCGGCCGCTTAACCAATTAATCTCCAGACCACCTTTTGATCATTTAAAATTACTTTTTCCCCAAATGCTTTGCATCCAGGCTGGAGGCTGGAGCAGCAGTGCAGCACTGGGTCAACAATAGCAAAATAAAGAAGTGTAACACGTGGTTACATCTGTGCGTACAAATTATGTTTGATTTCAGTTAGTTTTTTTTTTCATCACAGCAGGGAGACATCTGTCAGAGCAGCCACCACACACACACACACACACACACACACACGAACACACACTTAAGTTACACTTAATATCCAAACAGCTGTTACTTGTTTGTGACATCATCACACCTGCAGGTGAGACACAGAAGTGACAAGCGAGAGTGGTCTCTGTCTCTGTCACACACCTGAAAGGGTGAGATCTTAGAAAGAGCAATGTGTGATTGAAATGCGTGGTTGTGAGGATGTGCGTGTGTTTTGCACATTGATCTGTGATTGTCTGTCTGAGTGGCAAGTTAACCTTTTTTAAAGATATAGATTTCCTCACCTGAAGAGATGCATTCTTTTATTCAACAACACCCCACTGTAAAATCCAACATTTTCATCACCATGACACCAAGTCCGTTGTTTCAAAAGTTTCTTGGAAATAAGTCATTCAGCATGAAAAAAGCATAAAAAAACGACTACTCAAGTAAAGAAATATTAGTCGACCAAGACCAAAATGGCCGATTAATTGACTAAGAGGGGGCAGCCCTACTCGCAACACCTATGTACTTTTTGTTAAATGTCACTGAATAACTTTTAAAAGTGGTGTGGCACCTCTGTTTATCACACTTTAGTCTTTGAGCGTCAAACCATTTGGACTTTTTCACCTCAGATGCATGACATCTATTACCCATAATCACATCCAACAGTGTTTTTCGCATGGCACAATAACTTCTGTAATGGTTAGAATACAGCACAAACCTTCTCATTAATCATATTGTTTGGACAAACTACTTAATGATTTGAACCGTGTTGAGGTCAAACGATGTAGACGTGCAGCAGCTCAGTCAACACTCACTGTTTTAACAATGAAGCAACCCTGCGTGAGCTTGTTTTGTTGTTTTGTTAGAGTATGGGACTGTATGTGCATTAATGTGAATGTGTGTGTGTGCTGACTACAGTAAAGTGCAAGTGGCACCCCATCCTTCACACTGACCCCCATCCACCCCTTAGCACAAACACACACACACACACACACACACACACACACACACACACACACACACACACACCTCTGTGTAAGCACCAACTGTCCCTATAATGAAGTTTAATGACTGTAATGCTGGGCCAACAAAGAGAGGAGGGGGGGTTGGAAAACGGTACAACAACATTACCTGCCTGAGACGCAGGAATGGGTGTGTATACAAGAAATAATAAGGTTTACAAACTACAACGTGTTATGTAACTATGTCACTGCCTACACTTCACAAATTGAAGTAGAAGTTGATGAGATCAGCTGAAGGAACAGCTACATATACCAAAAAGTTACCTATGGCACTATATATATTGATTTTATTTCCAACTCTGCATGCAGTTAAAATGTTCTTTTAACTCATGTACATCTGATCTTACCGACAGTTATATATAATTACTTTGTTACATCTCATCCGATAATTTCCAACACTTACAGTACCATCAGTCTAAGCAACGGGCTAAAGAGTCCCCACTGGCTTGACACCGCACAGTCAGCAGTTCAGACACCAAAGTGCACCAACAACAATATGTTAGTAAGCTAAATTACTGAATGGTGAGCCACACAATGGGGAGCCGGCTATTTATGTGTATCTGCACTGTGGACACTGGAGAGAATGAGGGAAGGGAGGATAAAGAAGACTCCCTCGCAGTAGCATCGAGCCACAACTCACAGTGATGCTAATTAAATGAGCCTCAATTAGCAGGTTAATCGCCTGGGTTGTAGTTTAAAACATCTGAGTGTAACATATAGTGTCGATCATACTCAAAGGTTTACGTTCAGTTGTCTCGGTAATAATAAAAGCCCTTATGTTAGGAGCAAATCTGACTTACAGCTTGCTTTGCAAAAATGAAAATGTAGGTGAGAGAAAAACCACAGCAATAAATAACAAAGAGCAATGAATAAACTGCAAAAATGCAAATATATGCGATGATTAAAACAAGCCAGAACACAGAGAACAACTGGCTGTTCTCATACACTGTTTGTAGCTATGAAAAGTAATGCACTATAATTCATATACATCCCATAAAATCAATTTGAATGTAATCCAAGTAATCGTGAACCAGGAAGTATAAAGGGCGATGAACACTGTGTAGGGAGGAGGTCGGGGTGGATGGGTGGGTGAAAAAATACCAGACTTTCACCCAGGAGTCCGGCGTTCGTGTCCCATGTGAAACCAGAAGTCAACGTTGATTAATTTGTCACTTAACTTCCGTATAAGTTACGCCACTTCCGGAGTTATTTTATCCAAAACCATGATCTTTTCCTAAACCTAACTAAGTAGTTTTGACGCCTATACCTAACCAAGTCAATCTTTTCCTAAACCCTAACAAATACGTTTTTGTAACATAACTTCCGTACTTAAGTTATGTCACTTCCGTTGTTATTTTAACTCAAACCACCATCTTTTCATAAACCTAACTAAGTTGTTTTGTTGCCTAAACTTAACTAAGTAGTTTTTGTCGCATAACTTCCGTACTTAAGTTATGTCACTTCCGGTGTTATTTGAACCCAAACCATGATCTTTACCTAAGCTTAACGAAGTTGTTTTGTTGCCTAAACCTAACCAATTCGATCTATTCCTAAACCTAACTAAGTAGTTTTGTTGCCTAAACTTAACGAAGTAGTTTTGTTGCCTAAACCTAACTGAGTAGTTTTTATCATGTAACTTCCGTACTTAAGTTACGCCACTTCCGGTGTTAATTTAACTCGAACCGCAGTCTTTTCCTAGACTTAACTAAGTAGTTTTGTTGCCTTAGCCTAACTTATTTGCTGTGAAGACGGAAGTTTATTTTGAAAAGACTGTATGCATTTAACGAGTGTATAAGATTGTTGTAGGATATCATACGAACCGTTGTATGAGGATACGTTGCTTGGTTAATACATTGCTTTAGATAAACAAAGCTGTGTCCCAAATGGCACCAGTGTGGCAGCAACAAGCTGCAGTTGAGTGTGGATGAAAAAAACACGGAAAGTGGTGAAAATTGGCTCCAGGCTCTCCTTTAGGAATGGACAGCAAAGGCTGCATCTATTTCTTCTGTATCAGCCAGCGACAGGCAACAGAGGTCATGATTTGTATTCCGCTCCATGATGTCCTGAATTTATGCATAGGTACGACTTCTTTATGAATGTGTGTGTGTGTGTGTGTAAGTCAATCCCTCAAAATGAGTGACGTGTGACGACAGGTAGCAGCGATGATGATGGATGAATTCGTCGATTTAGAGGCTGTTAACTAATTTCTGTCAAAGTAGACGACCTTAAAAAATGAGAGACGATAAGAGAAAGAGGGTATTTTTTTCCTTTTAAAATTATTATGATATATGCAAAATATACTTTAGCAAAAGACCCATGTGAGAGAATTTCTCCTTGTTGAAGAGGAAAGAAAAAAGTCATGCTTTCGGAGTTTGGCACGGCTGGCTGATTTGATCAGTATGTGTCAGCGTGCCGTAGCCTGAGGGACAGGGACAATGACAGAGTGTCCTGGGTTGGTATGAAACACTGTTGTTTTAATCATTAATGACTATGACAACCCATTTGTTTTGCCACATTCAATCAATCATTCAGTGGGTGACGTACACTGTAAACTGTCTCAAAACATGCACACATACTCAAATCAAACTTAGAGAGAGAATTTCTGTTTCAGTGTTTTTTTCGGAAGTGAGAGATGGAGATGTGGAGGACAGGTGAGAAGACAGAAAGACAGACAGTGATGGCCAAAAAGCCAAAGCAGGGGGAGTAGAAAGTGGCTAAAAGGAGTCTGCTTTTTGCACCTTTCTGCTCTTTTTCCTCCTGTGGTGGTTGGAGGCTGCTTGTGTTTAACCTTTAGAAAGAGGCCAGGTTGAACTGTGAGTCCCACTGGAAGCAGTTTGGGTGCATACTGCTATTCTCTATGCCAGTCATTCCCAGAGACTGGGTCGGGACCCACGGGTGATTTAACTGGGGTCGTCAAATAAATTTGCAGAATTTCTTCCAGACTTTTATTTAACATTTATATCTGCAGTACATCTTTTAAGCCACATGAGGGAGCCTGAATGTTCGTATCGTTCCGATAATTTTAGCCTTCTTATAACACTGACTCTAATATGAAGGGCTAGCGTACATTCTGTTTGTTTTACTGATGACAGGAAAAAAACAAAAGCCTGTTAACTCCGCCCAAATGCATATTGTTTGACTGATGAGAGGAAATGAAAAGAATGAGATAACTCCACCTAAATGCATTTATTTGGTCTCATTTATAAAGTAGTTAACACGTGCGTGTTTTCAGTAACACATGCATAAAATGAAGATGGGATGTATCAAACGTATATTTCTTCAAAGCAGTGAAAATGTTCAGGAATGTTCATTTACGCACAAATTCACTCTTCTTACGATTTATAGATATAAGGCCTATTGTGAATTGGGTCACGATGGTTTGTCATTTTTAATAAGTGGGTCCCCAGAAAAAACACACTGCTCTATGCAGTCCACTCCTCATCATAGCAAGGGCTGTCAATCGATTCAAATTTTTAATCGTGATTAATCGCATGATGGTCCATAGTTAAAGGGACTATTTGTAACTTATCACGCGCATAAATCTTAACGGGTCGGTATCCCATGCGCGCTCGCGTGTGGGTACGCGAGCGCGCAGCAGCTCTGCTCCTGCCTGTTTGCACACCGCGCTCGTTCTCACTCGCTTGGCTCGCTCCGCCTCCACGTGAACGCGCGCACACTACACACTGCAGAGAGTTAGTTTAGCTCTGAGAATATCTGGTGAATGTGCAGTGGTCGTTTTTGCAGAAATAACTGCTGCAGCTCCTCCAGACCAACAGAGGTTTCCCATGTCTTGTGAAGTGACGGGGCTCCGCAGAGAGTTACGTTATCGTCCCGACCGGGTGTCGCTGTCTCCCCCCCCGTTCCCTCCGTTCCCTCCGTTCCCTCCGGATCGGGAGGAAAAGCCAACACTAGGATCAGCATTGATTCATGGAGAGACCTTCCTCTGGTCAGCTAACATTACTGCCAAGCCGGTGAAATATAGAGTGATATTGTGGTTTTAGCTGACGTGTGTCGTCTTGCTGTTTTGACGGACGCTCGCTCACATTCAGGTAGCGCGTGCACACGGGCGAGCGCGAGCCACAGGACGCTGACTTTCATTGACATTGCGGCCACAGGTGTCGCTGTGAACAAGCAATTTCTGATTCTTACATATAGCCTCTTTAATAGTGATTATTCGCAAATTAATCGCACTTTTTTTTTCTGTTCAAAATGAACCTCAAAGGGAGATTTGTCAAGTATTTAATACTCTTATCAACATAGGAGTGGGCAAATATGCTGCTTTATGCAAATGTATGTATATATTTATTACTGGAAATCAATTTCACAAATATTGTCCAGAAACCCTCACAGGTTCTGCATTTAGCATAAAACATGCTCAAATCATAACATGGCAAACTGCAGCCAAACAGGCAACAACAGCTGTCAGTGTGTCAGTGTGCTGACTTGACTATGACTTGCCCCAAAACTGCATGTGATTATCATAAAGTGGGCATGTCTGTAAAGGGGAGACTCGTGGGTACCCATAGAACCCATTTTCATTCACATACAGTATCTTGAGGTCAGAGGTCAAGGGACCCCTTTGAAAATGGCCGTGCCAGTTTTTCCTCGCCAAAATTTAGCATAAGTTTGGAGCGTTAATTAACCTCCTTCCCGACAAGCTGACATGGTTGGTACAAATGGATTCATTAGGTTTTTTAGTTTCATATGATACCAGTATCTTCACTCTAGCTTTAAAACTGAGCCCGCTACAACCTAAAAATCGCAACTTGTGTTGCTCCTTTGTTTTATTATTTTTGTATGCAGCGGATGCTCCTGCCTGGCAAAGCATCCAGCAGGAAACTTATTTCTCTTAAAAACCTTCATGACAAACATCATCTACTCCTTTTATCTTCTTTTATTCATTCTTTTATTTGCCATCTCTCTATCTGTATCCATTTTACATCTGTCACTTCTCAAACAGGGAACTCACGTCTTTGCCTACAGTACGTTGGCCAAGCCCAGTCTTTAACCAGCCACTTAACACTGTTTCATCTCCACACTCCCTACTCTACCTTCAAATGATGTTTGGCTGCCTGCCAAAATCCCTAGTTGAGTAGGCAGACTTATTTACAACCACATCTCACCAGCATCTGGTGGGTGTTAGCTCCCAACCTCGATGGCTGATTAACATCACAAACGTGCTGCAATAGGATCCAAAACTTGTATAATAAGTGAAAGTGTGTCGTGTTTGTGTGTTTCACCTAATATTGTATCCAATTACACGCTCACAAGCTTTTTTTTCTCTTTGTATTCATTAAATCAAAACCTCTCATGCTGAGAGAGAAATTTGTTTTTCTGGCTGGGTTTAGTAGAATCACACAATACAACACAATAAATGAAAAAAGAAAGACACATTATAATCACTTAACAAATCACAAGACCGTAGAAACATGCATCAAGAAACAGAAATCAGAAACAGAGCCAATGCTTGTTACAACGTAGTTGCTCATTAGTGATACTTTACAGTTGTTGTAGAGGCATAATTGGCATTATTTTATGTACAAATGAAGAAATCTAATTGCAGTGTTGATAAATGAGTCCTTGATTCTTACTTATTCTTTGGTGACGCATTATATCAGTATAAAACCTCCAAACAATATCCACATTTTAATCACGATACTGTTGTTTTGCATTTGTTGGCCAATTTATGTCAGATTTTGTGTAATTTACATCACTGCTGGTTTCAAAAAATACCATAAAGTTTTATATCGATGGATGCGTATTCCTACAGTGCAGACAGCCTCTTAAACATAAAAATACAACATTGTATGATAAAAGTGCTCAAAGTTCTTCAGGGTGAAAATTTAGACCTTGGAGTCTGCTGCTGTACAGAAACATTAAAGGGTAACTTCTGTATTTTTCAATCTGGACCCTATTTTCCCATGTTTTTGTTACTAATGGTGACAACAATTTTGGAAGTTGGCTAAACGGGCTGTAATGTCGGGGCAATTCTCGGGGCAATTCCTTCATTGTACGTCCACTAAAAGTGCTTTTTTTTTGCCACTGACCGGGTAAGATTGTTATTATAAATGTCTTATAAACATTATGGAAAGGACCCTACAGAGAAACTAGACACTTTTCTTACCTTTCGCTTTCTGTTTGTCATTGTTTCATGTGATTTGTTGCTGGAAGAGACAACGGTGGAAACATGAGTGAGAGTTGGAGACGGGTAACACGGGAACGGGAGTTTGTTGTGTTGGAGTACAGAAAGGGTAGCTAAGTGTTATTAAAAAGATTTTCAATGTCATGGCTGAATATTTAGCTGATTTTGACGATGTAGATGCGACGCGAGATTTCAGAACGAGACTTCTCTGAGCGAGACTCACAATAACAAACAGAAAGCGAAAGGTAAGAAAAATGTTTTATTTCTCTGTAGGGTCCTTTCCATAATGGTGTCAGACACTTATAATAACAATCTGAGTCTGTCAGTGGCAAGAACATGCACTTTTAGTGGATGTACACTGACAATGAGGAGTTGCCCCGAGCGATTATGTTACACCTTGTTTAGCGGCTGCCGTCTGCAGCGTACTCACTCAATACTGGACCCATTTCAAAAAGTGTTGTCCCTATTAGTCAGTAAGACATTATCATGAGATCCATAATTGTTTACTCTTTATCTTCAAGGCGTTTTCATGCAGAACAACTGTCTAATTTCAGATTGAAAGGATAAAAAACACAAATATGCACAAGCTGTCAGTAACAAAGTATCTAGGTTTTGTTGTACAGTTAAGAGGTTAAAACAGGCCTATCACAGCGATGGTCCTTCACATCTCTCCCGCCGTCTGTTACAGCCGACCCTGTGATAACTGCTGACCTCAGTCTGAAGTGACCGCACCGCTTTAATTGCGCTCCTTCCACTACAAGAGTTCTGTCTCGTATTCAAATGTTTGACCTTAGAATTTAAATCTGATGTTCATTTTATGGTGTTTCTGCTTTATGGGATTAATTATTGTTATGAGAAATACTGAGATGATCAGAGGGACGGAGAGAGGAAGACGAGACAGAGGGGAAGAGAAATGGAGTAGAGATGGCGGGACGGAGCGGATGGTTGATGAGAGAGAAGGTTGAGAGATTAATTGAAAGTCAAATGGTGGCGTTGAGGACACATTATGCCCCGATTTGACTGTACTCATAAAATAATTTCTCTGTAATTCTCAAATGAATGATCATACTTCTTCCTTTTTAGTGGTTTTATTTCTGTTTTATCTGATATTGAAAGAAAGACAGTTGTCTCTACTTATGTCACTTCACTATGTCTCCAGTAGGGTTGAATACATGAACATTTGTTGTTCATGTAATTATTGGTTTAGCAATCTTACACCTAAGCTGTAAACTGCTATATCAGTGTTGAATGAGTACAACAAAATATAAACATCTGAGATTGAGAAAGAGAGGGACTATACAGTAGCTCAAGAACAAATATATTACTTAAGGCTGGCTCACACTAAACGATTTTTCAAATCTTAACAGATTTTGAAAATGTGAGAGACCACACACATAACGACATGATATGTTAAATTTAACAGTTTTGTTCCTGTATTGTGTGGTGAGCGACGATCTGGCCATAACAGCACAACACACACTAACAGATTCATTCATGAACAACAGAAGTCCTGACTAAAAAAAACGGATATCTTGCAAAATCTCTCGTGATCAAACGTGACTTAGTGTAAACAAACGTGGCGTACGACGGGCAGGAAGAATTAGCGATGGTAGTTTTTGCACTACTTTGTATTGAAAATTCACAAAGAAAAACATATGGATGAAGTCATGGAGACGCGTTAAATGAACACTTATTAGCCACGGTGATTATCCCTCCTTCTTCAGTCAGCTTGGTTCTCAATTTGCTCTCGTTCTTTCCCACGTGACCGTGTCATCGGCTGTCCTCGGGGTTCCCCACACACAACAGGATATCCCATCGTGAATATTGAACATTTTTAATATTTACGATTTGAGATTGCTGCGTCCAGGATGGACTTCTGAGCCGATCGGTGGACATAAAAAACATATGATATGCCTCACACCACAGGAATATCTGGAAAGATAATCTTTAGAACCATCAAAAAAACATGGCTTAGCTGATGAATTACATTTTTATTTTTATTTTTTTATATTGTGCTATCAATAATATTGGTACGATTGCTGATCTCATCTTTGTGTTCAATAATTTATTTTAACTTCATAAATCGTAATTGTCCTTTGGATTTATAATTATATACGTGACCTTTTTAATCTCAGATTGAAAGCCCATTAATACAAATATGAACCTCCCAAAGCTAACACTCATAACTTGTTACTCACACTTACACACATGCACATAAACACACCAATCTCTGAGTTAATTATAATTGTAACCTGCCATCTTCACTCCATCAGTCATTTACACATACACATACACATACACTGCAAACACACACACACACACACACACAAACTGACAAACAAACACAATCTCAAGGATAGATTTCTGTTGACACAGAACAAACATTCAGAGAAAATTGGAGAAAGACAGAATAGATAAATCATATTTAAGAAGAACATTTAAACATGAAAGAAACAGAGTTTGATTTTAAAACGAGATGGACTAGAGGACAGAAAGAGAGAGAGACAGATGATCAACACGAGCCGGGCTAATGTGAAATGTTGGTTCACACCTCTGCATAAAGAACTCGCGCTTTGACACAGCTGTGGGTTTGATAGATGACCTTAGGGGAGGTTGATGATGAAGACTGAAGTGTGCACTTCTGTAACTGTGTATGTGTGTGTTTGTGTGCATGATCTCACAAGGATAGAGAGGTGAAAACACTGTGGATATTTATTGGGCATCACCTCTTCAAACCTTTATATTCAGGTTAAGGTTAATGCTGTTTAAAGGTTGAGTGTAATT
Organism: Sebastolobus alascanus; assembly: GCA_916701645.2. Classification (NCBI taxonomy): domain Eukaryota; kingdom Metazoa; phylum Chordata; class Actinopteri; order Perciformes; family Sebastidae; genus Sebastolobus; species Sebastolobus alascanus. The sequence continues at coordinate 276,199 of CAKAOJ020000249.1, read as the reverse complement.
ACGTTCCGAGGACAGAGAATGACGTGAAGGTCATCACAACTACATATATACATTCATGTGTGTGTGTGTGTGTGTGTGTGTTTTCCATATGGGCTTGATATGACCTGACATTCACTGACACCTTCCCCGTTGCACACACGCTTACAAAATGTCAAAGTTGAACAAGGGCACAATTAGCACAAATGATTTTCACCCAAAAGTCAAGAATGTATCAATATGAAACAGTGTGTTTGAGTGTGTGTGTGTGTGTGTGTGTGTGTGTGTGTGTGTGTGTGTGTGTGTCTGTGTGGTGGGCGTGTTTGTCTTCGGCATGCTCGCGTTTGCGCGAGTGGGAGTGTTTCGGATGCAGCGATAAAAATACCTGCGCTTGTCAGACTTAATTAAGTTTGTCCTCATGTGGCTTCTGTAGCGATCGATGGCAATAAGACAGAGAATGAGTGATAAACAGGGAGTGAGAGACTGATGACAGCAGGGGGAAGTGGGACCGAGGGGGACGAGTGCCGAGCGGAAGACAGATAAAGAGTCGTGAGATAAACAGGAGCTGGAACATGCCGGCAAACCTGAGAATAAATGAGGTAAAAAGAAGTAATCAGATACAGACAGAACGGGGAGAGACAGAGAGAGAGGTGCCTGTCAAGTGTTGTGATAATCCTCCTCGTATTAGTACATCAATCAGATTACCCGGGTAATTAACTGTTGAACATTAATCAGATTGGGCTAACCAGATTAGAGTTGTAAACAGATTAGACAAGGATTACAAGGGCATGCTGTACAATGGTGAGAAGATGTGAATGTGTTCTATTGAGCTCTGTTCTTGTCAGTAGGCTATAGTCTAATCTGTCATTATAAAAAACCTGGGAATCATATTTAAAAGACCTGCATGAGGTGCTGTATGTATACACTTCATGGATTATAAATGTTTATACCTCGGCCACTGGAAAGTTGCAATCCTGATCAGATGGCACGTGTCGATTCGTTTCTACTAACTGGACACTACTTGAAAAATTTTAAGACTACATGAATGTCAAGGTACTACTACAACCCGGTCTCACAGGAAGTTGTATAAATACCACAACATTACAAGGACAATCCGCTTGTCATGAGGACGCATTTTAGGCTTTTCACATGTCATTTATACACCGCTTTTCGCGTGTCATTTGCACGCCATGCAACAAAACCATGAAAACGTCCGCAGTTAGGTTAAGGCAACAAAACCACTCACTTAGGTTTAGGAAAAACATCATGCTTGGACTTAAAACAAGTACGTAAACTAAGCATACAACATAGCATAGTAAGGAATACACGTCACAAACCTCCTGGTTAAAAGTCGTGTGTTTGTTGGACCCATTCGCCTCCCCTCCCACCCGCCATAAACGACCTTTCTCGCCTTTTATTCTACGTCACCAGCTCTGAGCGTAGCATATTCACGCGGATGTGTTTACATTGCAGTCGGTACAGACTACATCGTTCAAATGAAACGCCAAAACCAAGAAAGGTGTTCTTATTGCACGCTAAATTAAATGCTTTGCGCAGAAATATAGATATGCACATTTTTGTATATAGAATACGCAACAATAATTCATATAATTTACATAAAATCAAAAAAAAATACCTAGTTCTTATGCTGCGTTCCAGACAAACTCAAACTCGAAAGTTTCCGACCTCATACTAGAAAATGTACAATTGAACGCCGCTCAAAGTCGAAATTCCTACTTGTGAACTCAGCGCAAATCCATCAACCCCGACTTAACAAAGAAGCAGCTTTCTGATGTCTTACAACAATGGAAGCGCACCTGTATTTAGTTAAAATAATACGTTCTATCATATAGTAAAACCATGTTCTGCGAGTAAATTGATGTCAAAATATGTATTCAGTAAAACGTTAAAAATGCCAGAAAAGATGGAGGCTGCACTGCTGAGAGTTCTTATTGTGTGTACACTTCCCAAAGAAACATCAGTTTGTCACGGTCAGCCATGTTTTTTGTTTTTTTTGCGTTTGGTGTCGTGCACCTGAAATGCTTGGTATTTCAACTGGGAAAATTCCGACAGAAAGGTTGGAACAAAATAGCTGCAGACTATCAAAAGAAAGAATATTTGTGCTTCTGTTATAGTAAAGTAGCTTCAGCCATGTCAACACAATAATTAAGTGTTCCTCAACCTTTGGAAAAAAGCCTTATAATAAAAGCCTTAAGGAGTGGTGGCATTTTGTCTGAGTGGAAATCAATGGGCTGCAATTAGATGGTCGATGCTGCGTGTTCTGCACTGTAACAGGATGTAACATTATTGATGTATTTACTTTAAAGGTAACCTGTGTAGCTTTCTTTGCAAATTAAGTTTTGCACTAAATTGCATTGTGTGTATCCTCAAGGCCAAACAACATTGAACGTTTGTGGTTTCAAGAGTGCTGTTTTGAAAGTGTGTTGAAAACGACTGATACATTTGACTTCAGGACATCTCTCACTATACATACAGACACAAAATCAAGCATTTTACTATATCAATTCATAGATATTCCCAAGTAAAAGTCCCATATTTGTACCTTGAAAGAACTAAATTTCTGAATGCTGGCGGTGCTATAAAAACACATTGCTCCAGAATGCCTAACAATGACTGATATATTTGACCTCAGGACATCTCTGACTACATTCATGCTGAAAATCAAACATTTTACTGTATTAATTTACATATTTTCCAAAGTTAAAGTCCCTAGAAGTGTACGATTCAACTTTTTCCCATGGTCTAGTGTTAAAAACAAAAATTGCAATAAATCATGATATCGAATCGCACTACTTGTAGAATCGCAATACATATCAAATCGACACCCAAGTATCATGATAGTATCGAATCAGGAGATAATCATATCGTTCCAGCCCTAATTGCTACTCTGTGCAGTTGGCGGGATGCTCGTCAACCATCGCTCTACAGCATCACTGGTGGTCAAAAGCCTCCCAGAGCTGCCTTTAAAGTTGGTCCTAGATGTGTACATCCACCCTATAGAAGGGCACATGGTCATTTCCAAACATTTACACACATTTACAGTAGAGATTTACAAGTGTGATCTTCTGTGGATGTGGATGTGTCTGTGTGGTTGTGTATGCCTTTCTGCCAAAAGAGCCTGGAGTGTCTTTACTAGTAATTACTACCCTTATGGAATTAGTGCTGTCACCGTGCCCGTAGCATCCCATAATGAATATTCATTGCTGTGTTGGACGAGTAGAAGTCCTTGAATATGTTTTATACTGAAGACGAATATATAACTGTGATCCCTAAATGCAGCGCTCTATTATTTGTTTCTCAAACCTTGCTGAGAGCTCCTTTCTCTTCCTCTATTCTCTCCTTTTTCTTTTTTCCTCTTCTTCATCAATCTGTCTTCAGTTGTAGACTAAAACTTTTAACTACTCCTTTTTTCCTTTGTTTCCATCCTCCTACAACTCCTCTTTCTCATTAATTTCTCCTTCCTCTTCCTCTCTGGGACATGTTCCATCAATGACGCATGTTCGCTGTGTCGCAGCAAGTAAACGTGTGTGTGAGTGTGTGTGTGTGTGTGTGAGGTGAGCAGATACATAATGGCGTATATTAGTCTTGACAACACATGCCTCACCACTCCTTTTAACCACAAAGGTCAGACATGCAGTGCCACACATAATGCTTGTTAATGCACCTGCATGGACGCACGCATTCATCATTTCAGCGCTTCCAATTTATAAAAAGATGCTGATGGGTTATGTTTTCCTCTGTCCCCTCCTTCAGCTTTGTTTTCTGGTTTTGTCCTCTCTTCTTCTTGTACTCCTCCACTCCTCTCCTCTCCTCATTTCTTTCCTCAGCTCTTCTCTCCATTTATCTCCATTAACTCTTGTCTGATTCTCTTTTATTTGCTCTCCTCACTCATCTTCTCTTACCCTCCTCCTCCTCCTCCTCCTCCTCCTCCTCCTCCTCCTCCTCCACTTCCTTGTCCTCACTTCCCCTGCTCATCTCTTGTCTGTCCTCTTCCTGTCATACTCGTCCTTCCCTTTTCCCATCCTTCACTTCCCCGCCTCCTCTCTCTCTAACTTTACTCTTCTCCTCCCCTCTTTGATTACCTATTGTCCTCTAAAGAAATTAATCTTATCTCTTATCCTTACTTCCTCTCCTCTCCTCTCCTCTCCTCTCATCCTCTCCCTAGCTACTTAGTTCCTATTGGTCACTTAAGTCAGTTGAGTCTCGGAGTCCTTCAGCCTCTTCATAAGCAGCTTTTACTAGTTGGCCGCCTGGCTGTGGACTACTGAAGGATAGAATTGAATGGCACCGAGGCCCAATGGATTTATCCCTCCCTCATATTCATAGCCAGAAGATCCTGGCCCGACACACACACACAGACTTTTCTTCACAACTCTGTTCTAATTGAAATAATACTTTGTTGTTTGTCACTCTTATTGGGTGCCATGTTTGGGGTGAGGCACTGCAGGTGACAATGTTGGCTCAACTCTAGCATATTACACAGAACGCTCTCCAAAATGAGGAGCTGATTTATCTTTTCTTGTACCAGCATCTCGCATCAGATATGCCTATAGGGCAGATTGCAAGAAAAAGCAATGAAGGAATGCCAGCAATCTTATAAAAAAAGGTCGGAACATATGAACTTATACAGTAAATTTACACTCTACCCTTTCTTCATCCCCAGAAATAGTTTTTTCTCAGCACTATTTGTCAAGTTGTTTTAGTCATAAATCAGAAATAAAAATGTATTAATTAAAATACATTGTGAAAGTGTATAGGGTTTAGATAGAAGTATATGATGGTAATTCCCACCCTCTATTATGTCTCATAAAATGTTGCAGCAATTTTTGGGTTGATACCATTTTTTGCACAGATTTGGTGCTAAATTTAAAAAATTTTACCACTCGAGAATTGATAAAAATGATCAATAATCCCCCCAGAACACCACATTTAGACACTAAGACCTTGAGGAACACCATAGAAAAAGCCATGCTGTGATTTGGTATCAAAAACTTTTGACATTTGGAGATTTCTGCAACATTTTTCGGCGATTGGATGGCGAGCACTTCTGTTCTGGAAACTGCTCAGAAACCCCCTTATTGTCCATCTACCTAGGAAAACCATCCATCCTCTGAATGCCCTAGGTCTCTAGTTTGTGGCTGTAAAGTGTCATGAGGCTGTGATTATCCTAGAGGTCACCACAGGTCATTTTCTACAGTGAGGTCAATGGATTCTTTAGATTTTCTAGTTTCATATGACACCAGTACCACTCGCTCTAAAACTGAGCCCGCTACAGCCTCTGAACGACCGTAAAGTTGACCGAGGGCGCTGGTGCCCTCAAGGAGTGAAAGAGGTTCAAATGAAAGTACTTTTTTGTCACAATTGACACACATTCACAGTTCAATCAGTGCACCAACAGTCCACCTGTGACCACAACTCTCCAGTAGGGAACCACAGCTGTAGTGTGGGGTAGAAAAGAAGCTAAAATTATTACATAATACTACAGAAATACAATTGCAAGTTTGAAGCAAGACCACAGAAACTGTGCCAGGCTGTGAGGCAATTTTGTTATTGTGGACAAAGTTGAAGTTATGGCTCACTTAGGCCTTTTCCATACACACATTTCTTATAACTCCCATACAACAAAGACATTCAGAATTCACTATATTATCACAATTTGAACCATTTTGTGAAATTTAATTAAAAAACAAATCCAATTCTCTAGATACCGTGTGTGTGTGTGTGTGTGCGCCAGTGTGTGTTTAGCATTTCCTGCACTCTGCGCCTCCATTTCCGTCTGTGCTGCTCGACTTCCTTTCTGAGAGGTCTTTCCTTTCTCTCCTTCTGTCTCTGTGTCTCTCAGTGGTATGATGACCATTTGAAATTGCTCTTCACACTTCCCAGCATCTGCTGCCACACGCACACACACACATACACACACTCTGAGAGACCGAGTGCAATGACCCCCCCACACACTCACACCCACGATGACATGAGTCACAGACACAAAATTCACATCAACAATTCCCAAAGTCCTCCATCCCACCATCTTGTCCTTCCTACATTGGATCCATCTCACCCACCCTACTCATCAAGGAGAGACTGGAAATGCAATGGATTAATTTAAATGTATAAGAAAATATAGATAAATAAAAATTCATAATTAATCTGCATGTAAATCACAGAGTTTCTTGTTCTTGGTTGGACACTAAAGCAGACAAAATAATGAAGGAATGAAAAACACCAAAACAGCCACAGAACACCTTTAAAACTAAGACATTAACATTTGTGAATACAGTGGAAACTGCTTATAGTGTACACGACATGTCCGGTTCAAATTGATCACTAAGTGGATGATTATTATAACCTTTTTTTCTCCATTTATCATGCAGATTACTATAGACATTTGTATATTTATTACATGAATACAAAGTAATAAAACGGAGAGCTTCTCTATTTACTGAATTTTATTGACTGTTTTAAAATACAGTACAGCTTTCTCCAAACACTTTCCAAATAACTAGAATAATTTGTGTAGGAAAGACTCTGTGCCAAGCTTTTTGATCCAAATAAACAGTTGATCACTGTAAGAGGTTTCCACTGGAACAGTTTTGTCTCCAAACGCTCTTCATCGTTGAGGGAAGTCACTGATGGAGATGAAATCTGTTCTATTGTGCTTAAGACCTTGAAATTGGTTTAAGTGATGGTTCATGGCAGCAACATGCAGACTCATGTTTTCCATTTTAAACATAATTTAGATAAAATGCTTATGTTAAAGCGAAGATATCTGATTTTCATTTGATTTGGTTTCGCTCTTATACTAATTACGTTAAATTTAACACATTTAAGATTTTTAAAGACCTGTTAAACATCCCATTATATAAATATTTGATAAATTGACAGTTAACTAACAGTAGTGGAAGAAATACTAAAGTTAGATATGTAGCATCCTGAAATCACTGTTACTAGAAGACTAAAGCAACAATGTGAGATAACATTAGCAAAACAGTGAATCTGGCTAGAGGCTGATATCAACTGCAAGTGAATGTTAGTTCACTATCAAGAGTGATAGTTTTTCATCAACTTACTGATCTACTGGGTGGCTGCACACCCGCTTTGGATGTTATCACCCGATTGAATGGGCGTTATCAGTGGTTGTCAGCCTCATAGATGTGGGTTAGAAGGGGCCTTCTACACCTACTAGCAGGTTCAGAAGGCCGTTATCGTCTATTTACATGGTTGATCACCGATACAAGAAGACTTAAGTTAGGGGCCGACCTAGTGGACGTAGTAATTATGACGCCAGCAAAGGTGGAAGTCAGGTGACGTAGTATAAAGAGCGACAAAGTCCACCTGGGGTGGCGGTCTGGGTCAAACAAACACAGGACTTTCACCTAGAAGGCCGCTGTTCGTGTCCCATGTGAAACCAAAAGTCATTGATGAGTTATTTTACCGTACTTATTTTAACCTTTTCCTAAACCTAACTAAGTAGTTTAGTTGCCTAAACATAAAGTTGTTTTGTTACAATCCACAACATTATCTTCACTTTCACTTTCACAACGTGGTAGGTGCATTTTGGTCCCATCTGAAGCATTAGTATGGTGATAACTGCCGACAACGCCCAGTCAATCGGCTGATAACATTCAAAACGGGTGGGCTGCACCTAATGTTTGTGAAAAGTGGGAACAAATGGGACATTTACACCACAGACTGTGTCTTTCTCCCATTGTCCGTCTCATATGTTCAGAAAGTGTGGGAGCGTCGTTAACTGATGGAGGCAGATGATTTATGTGAAATTATTAGCTATGACATGCCTCCCTGTCTTTCCATTAAATATCTATGGAAAGGTGTAATGGGAAACAGAACAGGGCTAAAGACAAACAGAGGGGAGGAAAGCTAATAAACGGAGGTATAGAGGAAGAAATTGAGAAAAAGAGGCAGACAGATAGAAAGAGAGAGGGGGATATTGGGTCCAAGCCAATGGGGTGGGGGGGGGGGGGTTAGTGGCAGAGGAGAGAGGTGGTAGTCAGACCATATCTGGGGAAATGTGACTCCGCCGACCCAGTGACAGGGACATCAATCAACAAGTGGTGTGTGCAGTATTGGGATTATTCTACCAGGGGTACACAGAATCCTGTAAACACTCCTACTGGACAAGGACAAACTCAGAGGTAACTTTATCACAATTACAAAAAAACTTCTACAAAGGCTTGTCATGTTAGGCTCAATTCCAATTAGCAGCATTAGTCTGCGATTAAAGAGGTCTGGCAGTCAGCACTTTGATATGTGAAGTTTTAAAGCAACTTGAAACGACTAAGACAACTTGAAAGAGGACAAATCCTTTGTCGGGGAATAGTTTTTTTTTTTTTTTAATATGTCATCGGGGACCATCTTTAAAAGCATGACAACATGCACCAAACACATACAACGTGCATCAACAAGGAAGAACAGCGGTCAAATAACACCTTCTATTGTAACATTATTATATTTTAAAACAATATATCAATATCACAGTCTCAGAAATTAGCTGAGCTGCATCAACACCTCTTTTTCACAAAGTTATCCACTTCATGTTTTCTTGTTGCCAGTTTCTTGCAGGGCTATTGCACTTGGTTTCATAATATTATTAGGAGTTGTGATTACTTTCTCCAGCCTCTGTACCACTAATTGGCATCCATCAAGCTTTTGGGAGATTGGCTCAATTGTAAGATAAGCCAAAATGTCTTGAAACACACCACAGGTCGTGGTTGAGTTCATTAACATTAACAGTGTGTAGGACCTTTTGGAGCCACTGTTATGACATCAGGGAATATACTTCTTATTTAAGGATATACTTACTTTAGCTGAAGCTCCATAAAAACTGGATCCTACATTTCCCATAATGCAACTAATAGCTAGCTAATTCGACCCTTTGGCATTGGAAAAGGGACATGACTCCCATTTTGTAACACAAGCTTTCCGTTTTAAATTTGTAATCTCTAAACTCATTCAGTACAGTATTCCTGTACTAACCATGGTATCACTTTAACCCTAAATATGACTACGTCACGATGGGATCTAATCGCCAAAGACTCTCCACAATTCTACTTTTAACTGTCTTCACAGGCTGAGCAGCGCTCCCTTTGACTAGTAAAGTGACATTTCTGTGGGAATCATTGGAGTTCCCCTTTAACATTTTAAAAAATTAACACCAGTGAGGAGAGATTGTGCCGGATAGGAGATAGAGAGACGGGCATAGAGAACGAGAGATAGAGAGACCACCAAAATAAACTAATGCTTGTGATTAATGTTCTGCTCAGAAATAGAAACCTCATCCCTCTCTCATCCTCTTTCACCCTATTACCTCTTCCTCCTCGACACTCCTTCCCTCCTTCCTTTCTTCCACATCTCACACCATCCTTGTCTATATATCTCCCTGCATCCATCTGTGTCTCTCTCACTCTTTCCGTCTCTCTCTCTCTCAGATAGTGTGCCATCTGTGTGATCAATGGAGTTAATTCTTTTCAGGAAATTCTCCCATGATGGATTTTTCTTTGCTGTGCTGTGTCTGCGCTGCTGTGTTTTTCCTTTTCTACCAGGTGGGGGTGGGGGGAGGTGCAATTTGCTTCTGTGGATAAAAGCTTTGAACGAAGCAAAAGCAAACTGATGTGTTGATGCTCTTCATGAAACACTCGTCAATTTGTGAAGTTTTGTTGTATTCCAGCAGTTTGCAGATGTAGAAACGCAGCCGTAGAAATATTGTACTTTTTACTGCGTGCTGGAACAGCTTTGCTGAATAGCTCTGAGAATTTACAAGGAAATAGCTGTTTGTTCATGTGTACAAAACAACCTAAGCAAGAAAAATAGGAGCACTGGCATAGAGGACCAAACAGATGGAGGGGAGCAGAGAGTGGAGGGAGAACTAGTTTGTACACGGTTGTCATATATTAATGTAAAATTGGGAAATCTGGAGCATTTTGACACCTTCTGCTTTGGCAATGCATAGCGACCCTGGACCACGCCAGTGCACCACCAGCTGAAAATAAAACTGGACGTATGCACAGAAAAGTTAAATGGAGCTATGGATTATAAGATGTTCGTATTGAAGTTCAGACAATGTTGGTGCAACATTGAGTTTTTCTTACTTGTGTGTCTTACGCAAACACACTCAGACACACTTGCAGACAGATACCCAAACCAGGCTGATGTGAAAGATAGCCCTAATCATGTGTGTTTGTGTGCCTGTCTCTAATTAAATATAAAAATCTGAGTCAATATTTAACCAACTCAATATCAAGCAGCACTGATACCGTAATCACATCTCAGTATCTCTCCTTCTCACTCGAAACTCATCTCGCTTTGCTTCTCACTGTCTTTCCTCCTTCCTTTGTCTTCCTGTCCTACACGCTCCACTGTGTTTTGATTATTGGCTGTGTGTGTGTGTGTGTGTGTGTGTGTGTGTGTGTGTGTGTGTGTGTGTGTGTGTGTGTGTGTGTGTGTGTGTGTGTGTGTGTGTGTGTGTGTGTGTGTGTGTGTGTGTGTGTGTGTGTGTGTGTGTGTGTGTGTGTATACTTGGAAATAAAGCAGGATGGGCATCTTTGGGCTGAAGAAGGATCACAGATGGGCCTTGTCAAATCTCTGTACATCTGGCTTTGTTCCTGTCCAATTTTACACACACACAGACGCACACACACACACACACACGTATATATACAGTATACTTTGTCTCACTCGCGATCACTTATACAAAAGTATACATATGCACATATACACTTTTGCCCACTTAACCATGCCTGCACACTAGAACACTCGCAAATCCACACACACAGGCACTTAGAAACATTTGCACACGCACACACACACACACACACACACACACACACACACACACACACAGACGCACTGTGCAGCAGGACACAGCGGGTATGGACTCCTGTTGTGGTTGGTGGTTGCCAAAGTAATGATGCCAGGGAATCTGGACCATGCCAAGTGTAATGGCAGCCAATGGCATACCAGTGTTTGGATGCCAGATTTCAAAGGGCCAACGCTGACTTGTAGAATAGCGCCACCTATCGAGCTGTAAATTATATTTACAGACTCATTATTTAAGTTCACGATGAAGCTGTCCAGAAAAAATGTACAATTTTGACATCAGTAGTAGTAGATTTTCATCAAACAAGGATCGCAACACAAGTCGATAAAAGACGAAACAAAATATTCCACTCATCTAGTTGAAAACCAGGATAATGAATACACAAAGAGAAGAAATATGACCTGGGACAAAGGGGAGACATTTATTTCTGATATTTTATACAGTGTTAATGATTCCATCCAAGGGTCAACCTTTGCCTGCATGAGAAAGCTCTGCATGTGTGTGTTTGCCTCTACAGTATGTGTGTCAGCTGTTCGAGGTCCCTGTCCGGGATCGGGACATATGCTTCATAAGACTCCTGTGGACACACACAGACACACATGCAGGCCCCTTTGCACCTCAAGGACACCCATAATAATGAGAAAATAATCATTTAAAAAAACTAAAGCTTACTGAGGCTAATGTGCTGATGTGTTTTGACCACATGACCTATCCGTCAGTCAATACTCGATGACTACAGACTATTTGAAAATTCACTCTGGCTACAGTTCAAACAGCCTTTTTAGCATGATGAACTCAACCTCTCAGTGTGGATGATACGCTCCAAAACATGAAGTCTGTGACCCTGCATGCAGGCATAAATGTGCATAATGTCGACCTCTAATCCTACATGAAGTTTGGCACTAAATAATGATTTTATTAAACCCTTTTATTGGGTGTTTTATGTTATTAAAAGTATGGATGAAGCCAAAGGAGCTGTATATTTTACCCTACTGTTAACATGAAAGATATGTGTCCTCTCGTGACCCTAAAAAGTTTGCCTCTTACAGCACATGACCAAGCACATAACACTCAATAAAATCATGAATTTTAACAGAAAAAAAATAGTTCTTTTCTTCTTAGTTTTTTCACCTTGTTAGCATCCATCTCAACTTTCACTAGGGATGCACCAACTTTTTCAGTCCCGATAGCGATACCTGGGCTTTGGGTATCGGCCAATACCAGTGTTTAGTTAATAAGCTGTATGCCTCACTGTGTGGAAGTGACTGGGATCATTCTTTTATGTGTAAAGCAACATCAGACTTGACTTTAACATTGCTTTTCTAACTTTGTAAAACAAAATTTAACAAATAAATACATTAATAATGATAAGAAAATAAATAATTAATAATAAATCGTACACTAGCAACAGGAATTACAATGTTAATTAATGCAGCAACAAATTGCTCAAAACTTAAACAGGAATTAAAATGCCAATATATAATATATATGGTATATAAACATAGAATTGAATTGAGTAGATCGGCCCCATTGTCACCGATATCCGATCCGTTATCGGTATCGGTGCATCCCTAACTTTCACTCCAAAGCTTTGTTGAAACTGTACAGTCCACAGTGTTGGTGCAGGAGGACATATCCATCTATTCAAAAAGTTAGCTTGGATTCAACCGGAGACAAGTTGGTGTCATTTGTAGTGAAGTTTATGCAGTCATCCTTTGTAACATAAAAATGCCAGTATCTCCAATCTGTCACACTGAACTATTTGTATCTTCTTTTCGCCTTTTCGTCTCACTCCTTTTGGTTTCTCCTTCTCTGTCTCACTCTTCTTTCCTCTATGCTATTGTCTCTTTGTGTTTCTCTTTCCACGTCACCAACCCCCGGTCTCTCACTTTCTCTCCCTTTTCCCGTCTTCCTCACTCTAAACTTCTCCTTACGTGCCCACGCACCATAACCAAACCAGCCTGCTTATTCATGTTGCACTGAGGTATCACTTTATTTCTCTGCTATTATTTTTTGTGAAGTCGCCTCAGTATGACTTGCCCCAGACAGCGCTATGCTGTCCCACCCTCATTATATTTTCACACTCTGCTACCCTAGGACACAAGGAAACACACACACACACACATTTCCGCTCAAACCCACTTCTGTGTGATTTGTTTGTGCAAGCTCTGGCTCCTTGGTGTGTTAAAATGGAAATCCTTCTGTCTATTTTATATAGTAAAATGCACTTTAAATGTTCATTGTGGCACTTTTTAAGGCAGAAGCCATTTAATGGATTCATGTTGTGTAAATGCTTTTTCTACAGTATGGTTATTTCTGTTCTTGGTGGCTGCTATACCCAACGATCAACACACTGCACTGCACATGACATACCCTCGTAAAAGTTTGGTGGCTGGTCTGTTAACTACTATTGGTGACTCACAGATTGTGGAAACATAGCCTTCATTAGCTGTATAGGTAACAACTAGCCATAGCTCAGCTTCTCAGAGGTTTTCCTGAAACAGACAAATAGCCAACCACATCAAATTTAACTTCTTAATCTGCTTCCCAATGGAAACTAAAGACTATTTCAGATATCTACATTATAGTGTTTAATAATGCACAAATAGATGTAAGTACAGATGTCGCAATACCAGAAATTTCGATACCAATACCAGTGAAATTCCACGATTCTCGATACCCAATTCAATACCAATAAAATAAAAAAAGTAAAACAGTAAATCCCATGTACTTCAGCATACACTCCTTTATTACCAAGTGTATACTTTTAGGAAGTTAAACAGGTCATAATTCCCTCTCTATAATCTATTTCATATTGCTGTGAAAACATCTCCTTCACACAACTGGATTTATTCAAGTTTTGCGCCAAAACTACATTTTACAAGATAACATTTGAACAAATCATGATAACGCAAATTTACATTTGCCCAATCTTATTTTTTTTCTGAATAGAGCCTGAACGCATTATAATGTAAATCAATTGCACCTTCTGTTAACGTTAGCTGTTAGCTTCATGGACTTCAGAACTTTGTTGTTCGCACTGTAGCATTATCAGAGAAAGTAGGGTGCGCCCCCTGGATGTGTCGATAGTGAGTTTACTGCATACCTAACACATTTTCTATTGTCCCCGGGGCGACACCATTAGTCTCGAGCCCTGACGGTACTGTAAAAAAACAAGTACCGTCACATTTTAAGAATATTGGCATCGACTTGGTAGCGAAGTATCGGTTCTCGTGACATCCCTAGATGTAAGGGATCAAGGGTGATACTCTTAAAGCCCCTGAAGACTCAAATCTTATGTCTTTCTCTGTAACATTAAATATTCACGACTTAATAAGCAACAATTAAAGTAAAAAAAAAAAAAAAAACACGATCATCTGATTCTGATTAAAATGTTTCTAAATCCCGATTGGTGCACAGAAGTAGGTGACATCACCATTTTCCAAATGAGCCCCGTCCGAATCTCAAATGTGTAATAAACAAAACCGTTCTAACTTTGGCAGAAAATAGTATCTTTATGTAAGATTCTGTCACTCATAGTAAGCAGCTGATTAAAAAATAAAGGTTTTCAGGGTCTTAAGTGCATACAATTCAACTATTAGAAGCTTTTATGCTGACTGAACCCCAAACCCTGGCCGTAAAAGGACCAAGGTCTCCCTTAACTTCACTAAACCACAGTGTAATTAATTGTGGCTCTCGTTATCATTTAGCCAAAACTCATATTCAAAGAGTTTACAATTGATCAGTTTGGTGGGTCAGTGCCTTGCACAATATAACGCTGACAAGCCAAACAGCAGATGAATAACACATACCGAGTGATGGAGGATAAAACTTCTTCCTATCACAGCACAGTCATCGTAACCCCTTGTCCTCTTTGGAAATGAGTTACTGCTCCAAAACCTCGGTAATCCCCGGCTCCAAACTCCCCATCTTTGTGAAATGTCGGATATACACCATGAAATGAATAAAAAGCGAATGTAAATATATGGAAATAATAATAATAATGCTGGTGTAATGCCTTTCAAATGGGGATTTAAAAAAAAAAGTGATGCATTAATGTTGAGCCCTGTGTGATGCTGAGTCGATCATTCTTGTGTGCTCGGCTAATGTGTTTATACTCCTTGTAGAGAAGCTGTTAAGAAACACTGTGTGCTGTGGTGTGTGTTGTGGCAGCGGGTTGTTATGTATGTGTGAATTTATGTGAAAAAGCCGATAGATGTGTGCATGTGCTTATATCAGTGTGTGTGTATATTCAATAAAAATGCATTTCACAGGTCAGTGAGTCTCAGATTTACACACTTTGTTAATAGATGCTTTGGATTTTCAGTTACAGATGACAAGTTTTAGCCAGGCTTTGCAGTAGTTATCTGTTTTATGAAAGGCATATACTGTATGTTGTTGATTATAATGACGCTAATCTTGTTCCTCTCTTTTTCCCTTTCCCTCTCCTCTGTCATCTTTCTCTTTTTTACCTATTGCTTCTTTCTTTTTCTCTCTCTTTCCTCCTGTCCTGCCTCTCTTCGCCTCCTCTCCTCAGTGTCCGACAGCCAAACAGGAGCAGCAGGACTTGGACCAGGAGGAGGGTCGGACTCCTCCCAGCCCCGTTTCTCCTCCTCCCTCCCCACCTACCTCCCCGTCCAGTGCCAGCTGAGTGGTGCGGACTCCGCCTTCTTCTTGCGGGAAGCCAATCAGGAGGTCATGCGGAATGGCAGCCTGTCGTCGCGGACGGAGCCCTTCTTCCTCCACCAGCTGGAACCAGCCGTCGTCGCCCCGCAGTCCCTGCCGAGCGTCAACTGCAGCTACGGAAACCAGAGCATCGAGCAGCCAATCCCCGTGGAGCTGCTGCAGGGTCCACCACCGCATCTGCTGATGACGACCAACCAGGTGACTCTGAACTGGAAGGTCAAAGGTCAAGTGGTGGTGCCCAAAGTGGGGTCAACACGGCCCTGGATACAGGTACTTCCAGTTTAATGTTTCACTTTGAATGTTCATCGATCTTTTACTCATAAATCTAATGATGCATTTAAATAATGTTTTAGGTTTCACATCAAAATCCAAAGGTAATTAGAGGATTAAATCTATACATGTATCATACAGGGTTTCAGCCCACCTTAAGCGAGCGAGTCTGAGCCGTTGTTGTCGCTATCTTCGGGGCTAACCCCTTCACTTTAATCTGCAGGTGACAAGCAAAACACAGGAAGTAAATAAACGGTCTCTCTCGACCGCACACACCAACACTCGCTAACGTGAAGCACACAACCTACACACTGAGTTTTTCCTTAAAGGAGTTCACTACCTGTATGACACATTTTAGTTTAAAAAAAAAATCTTAACAATACATAAATCCCTGATGATTAGGCCCAGTGGGGAGTCAACTTAGGCTCGGTGGGCAATACACCGGCAGAAACCCTGTCATATGTTTGTCTATTTGCTCATAGATTCAGTCATTATATAATCTAATGATATAATGAAAAAAAGTGAGAGCGGTGAGAGTGAACCAAAACAATAAAGTTGTGGGTTGCATTGAATTAGAGCAGACGATTATGGTCTTTATGTCTTTATGTGTTTAAACATGATGATTAATTTCAGCAGTGTAAGAAAGAGAACATTTGTAGTTTTTTAATTATTTTTTATTATTAGACAAGTATCTTGTTGACTAGCTGTCCATCTGCTCATTTATCCGTAGTGACATGATCATTATCTGCCTTTGTTTTGCCCTCAGGTACTGTTCTACCTGGTGGGGCGGCGTTGGGATGAAGCGGACCCGCCTCCTCGTGCCCTCCTCCCGTGTGTCAGAGCCGTGGCCATCCGTGACACCAGCGAAGCGGCACCGTCGGCGGGCTGCCGACTCGTGGGACCGTCTGGCATCTGCGTTGTCCGCCTGGAGATTCCCCCAGCTTGGTTTACACCACCACAAGTGAGAAAGAGACCTCCTGAAGTGACTCTGCCATCAGTGGATGTGTATTACTCAATCATACCAGTGGAGGGGGCTGGCCAAGAGTGTCCCTCCATTGTTAACGAGCCATGGAGAGGTCAGAGTGCAAACGTCGGGCCTCTCGGAGCCCTGGGATCGGGCCCCGGGGGACAGTGGACCCCCCCAGGGGATGGGGGTCTTCAAGACATGCTGAAAGCTGGTTCTGTGGTCATGACTATGGGCCCGGTTTCTGCCAAAGGAGAAAAACTGAGACTGGATGAAAATGTGGAGGTTCTGGTGCCGCCCAGCCCGGTTCGGCTCGGCAAGACGGTGGCGTTCGGCGTCTACATGAAGACGGGTTCGAACAAGGAACAGTTCATATTGAGGTAGGAACACTATTTTTTTCATTGAACTCATTTGGCTTCGATTTGATTTGGCATTCTGTTCTCTTTTTGTCTCATTTCTCGTTTTCTTGGGTTTCTTTTTTCTATCGTCTTATTTCTTTCCTCCTCATCTGCTGTCTCATCTCTCAACGCTGCCGCCTCCCGAGGTTGATGGCTGTCACCTTTGTGTACTCAGCCTCTTTCAGGAGCCAGCAATGCAAATAACAACCTCATGAATATTCATGAGTGATCCAAGGAGAGAAGAAAACACAGAGAATGTGAAGCGAGAGAGGGAAAGGGTGACTGAGAGGGACTGAAGGGGAAATGAAAGAAGAGGCATAAAATTAGACTAGATCCTGGTTTCTTAAAGTGAAGAGTGGGACCCAAAATGCCTCTCAGGTGTGCTTTAAGAGGTCACCTACATGGTTTCCCCACATAATGTGTTTTCATGCGTTTGTATCTCAGGAAACAAATTTCTTTTTGGTTCGCTGGCTGGAAATGAGTTTACAACCCCTGATCTAGACTAAGCATGCATATCTGCATCCCATCTCTGCCTCATCATTTCACTGACTTTAGGGATTTCAGGCTGACAAATGACAGATTTATCATTTTTCACAATGTATTATTCTATTCAGAGAACATCCCAGCACACAACACCGCGGCTGGATATAGCATTACTATAACGACAAACTCCTATGAGGTTAGGACTATGGAGGAAATCTCATCTCAGAGCAACTTTGAATACATTTTTCAGTATTTCAGTCTCACATTCACTCAAAGAAAACCAGGAATACACTGAACACGGTAATTGGCACATGTCAACCCACTCCTTTACACATGAGGTTTGAACATTTATTCCGATTATTTGTGCATTGTCAAAGGAATCGATTTTACATTATGAAAGCTTCACATTTGTCCTGCTAAAAGTATTTGGAACTACTTCAGTTGTCACGTATTTCTGAATAACAATAATAGCCTTCCAATAATACACTGATTAGACCTCTAATGGGTTTAAAGGTGAGCAGACTTCATATACTCATGTGTAATTTGTCCCACCGTATCAGTTGCAACAAAGCTAACGGGAGACAATCAAATAGTCTGTACATGCCCGAATAGTCCTGATGGTGCAGTCTGTTTCCACCCCGATCTTTTCCTAAACCTAACTAAGTAATTTTGTTGCCTGAACCTAACCAAGTTGTTTCCTGTGAAGACGGAAGTTCATTTAAACTGGAGCAGAAATTGACATGCGCGTCACTTGTTTCTGGACATTCGTAGGAAAACGCACCAAAAAATGAGGAATAATTTTCGTAAGATATCATACGAACTGTTGTATGAGGATATGTTGGATGGTGTGGACAGACCGCATCTCGTCTGGCCAAACTTACTCCCGTTGTGGCGAAAAGTAGCAGTTGGTCGGGGTTTGTTGTTACTCCTGTCCCGCCTGAATGAGATGTCCGTCCCACCCCGTCTCTTAAACTGGCTTGAAATTAGAAAACCTTTTGTGTTTTGCTACATCACATATGTAGCATCACCGTGGATTTGCAGGCCCTTTAAGACTGCTGTGTACTTTACACTTTCACTTTCATTGCAGAAGATTGCACCGGCAAAGTAATTACATAGCACTAACACAAGCTGTTTCATATGAAATAAGTGGACCTCTTATGGCAGCAATACACTTGCCCTTGAGAGATTTGATTCCGTGTTGCATTGCAGACAGGTTATTTGAAATGCCAGTAGGATTAAGAAGCAAAAGCAGTGCACATTAAACACTTGTTGGGAAGATGATCCTTAGTAATGAGGGTTTCAATACAATTACAAGACTGACAAGTGATAACCGACTCAATAAAGGTGTTTATCTTTATCCCGAACGGGATAAAGATAAACACCTTTATTGGTCTGATTTAACCCTTTAACAGGATATTCTAAACAAATATGCTATTTCTTTCCTACATGTCGGTTAAAAGATGCAGGAAAAAAAAAATGATATTATCAACAGGATCACAGTTGTGTATTCCTTTGTGTGCAATCCTGCCTGAGGTCATCTGAGGACACGGGAGGAAAAGAAACAAGTGGCGAGACTGCACTGCACCTTGTCCCGCTACCTGCTGACAACATTCACACTCACACACACACACACACACACGGTCACACAGACAGAGGAAATAAATACTCCACCGACACCCTGCGCACACTATTTCTCTCTGTCATGTATACGCACACACACACAGACGCTGTACACACTGTGTCTTATCTGTGTGTGTATTAAGCACACACACACACACACACACACACACGCACACACATAAACACACACACACACACATAAACACACATAGAAGTGATGAGGTGGCCTCTTTGGTTCCCCCTATCTGTCTTTGTTGTACAACAACCCTGCTGTGTGTGTGTGTGTGTGTGTGTGTGTGTGTGTGTGTGTGTGTGTGTGTGTGTGTGTGGTGCTGCTACAGAAAGACAGTGGAGGGGAAAAAAAGCACCTTCTTCTTTTTTATGGCATCATATCTCCTTTTTTTTCTTCCCTTGGCTTCTTTTTCTGTATATCCTCAGGTCCTGCTCTATTCTATTCTGACATTTTTAGTCCACCTATGTGTCCATTTTGAAGAATGTCCAATTTAAAAATCTCTCAGCATGTATCGCTTATCTTTCTGTGTGCATCTCAGTGTGTGTGTGTGTGTGTGTGTGTGTGCGTGCGCGCCCGTCCTACCTGCAGCTCTTGCCCTCTGCCCCAGCATACAGTCCT
This sequence comes from Sebastolobus alascanus, assembly GCA_916701645.2. Lineage (NCBI taxonomy): Eukaryota > Metazoa > Chordata > Actinopteri > Perciformes > Sebastidae > Sebastolobus > Sebastolobus alascanus. The sequence continues at coordinate 256,319 of CAKAOJ020000249.1, read as the reverse complement.
GAGGATAATCTCCCATGTTAGAAGCACAGTCAGACATGTAATAAGGCTTAAGTGGATCTCATTCCTGTGTGCGAGTGTGTGAGTGTTTGTGTGTTCGTGTGTATGTGTGTGACACATAATAAGCCCTAAGTGTGCTCCATCACACTGAGGTGATGTGATTATGATAAACTGCTGAGGAGATTGAGGGACACGGAGGGAGGAAGAGCGAGAGAGACAGACAGAGACAGGAAGGAAGGGAAAGAGAGGGAAGGGAAAAGGAAAAAGAGGAGAGACCATAACTGAAGACTGAAAACAGGAAGTAGGGAAGGGAAAAGCTTCCTTCACCTGCATCTCTTTGTCGCTGATGAAGATGCAAGGACGGAGGACTCGAGGCAGCACACATTTCCCAAATTGGATCGGGCGTCCTGGCTGTATCACCTCTCACTGGGCTCGTAGTCTCACATAACCAAACATGATTCTTTCACTTTGTGATGAGATGACTCGTCTGCAAAGCACTAGCTGGAACTGTGGTTGAGGATGTCGGAGACATCCGCTACTGATGAAGTCTTCTTCTTCCAGTTCCGTCACATTCGTAGACTTTGATCACCATTTTCAGATTTAGAATTTTATCATTAAAAACCAAAATCCACCACAGTTGTCCCCGGATATATCTCTGCTAACACTGACCTTCATTTTGCACAATTGACTGTACTTTCGAACTAAACACTGTATTTCTCTGCAAAGTTATACACTCATTTGTCAGTCATTCATTTATTTCCATAGAAGAAGACTTGAAAATAAGATAGGAGATCAATCACATCACTGTTGCCCAGGAGACCGGTGTTTGTATCCCGTGTGAAACCAGTCAACGTTGATTTATTTGTCAAGTAACTTCCATATAAGAAACGCCACTTCCGGTGTTATTTTAACCCAAACCACGATCTTTTCCTAAACCTCACTAAGTAGTTTTGTTGCCTAAACTTAACTAAGTAGTTTCCTTTGAAGACGGACATTTATTTTGAAAGACTGGAGCAGAAATTGACATGTGTGTGACGTGTTGCTAGACGTTCGTAGGAAAACACATGAAAAATGAGGAATTATTTTTTCGTAAGATTTCAGACAAAACCGTTTGAGGACACGTTGCCAAAGTACTTACCTGTCAACCTAACTATTACCTACTACCTAATTGCTACAATTGTTAACATTTTTAAGCAGTTTTCTGCTGGAATGTCCATAATATGACATTTACTCCAAAATCTAGAACTTCCCTTTTCATGCATTAATCCTAAATCAGTACATCAGAAAGCAAAACGCTTAATTATCATCTCTCAGCTCACTAATCTGCACATCATCGCTTGTAACTTCAAAAGGTGGAAAAGAGGGCAAAACATGTTCTATTGCAGCTCCAGCTCAGCGAGCACTCAGCCAAAAGTATTTAACACAGTGTTTCAATATGTTGAAACCCTTAACCCATAGAAGTGTGATGCTTTGAATCAATGTTTAGATGAGCATCTCAGCATTTTTTCAGCGGTGGGAATGCTGACAGACTGAGGGTCAAAGTGATTAGTACCTCCCTCATTAAAAAGCTGTCGTCTTGAACTGTGTTCTATCGTTGTTTGGTTAGTTAATTAGCGAGATGATTACCGATGAGGGGATAAATGCTACTGTGTGTGTGTGTGTGTGTGTGTGTGTGTGTGCGTGCGTGTGTGCGTGTGTGCGTGTGTGTGAGAGAGAGAGATGTACTGCAGGTAGAGACAGATTGTGACAGCGTTTGTCAAAATGTAAATACGTTTGTTTTTTCTTTGCTTGTGTTCTTTCTTGTTTCTCTCTATTTTCTCTCACTCTATCTGTCTCTATGTGACTGGTATTTTAATAGCCATTTGATTTAGCATGCGGCCGGTATTTATTGTCCCATTCTTTCTTTCTGTTTGAGTGTGTGTGTGTGTGTGTGTGTGTGTGTGTGTGTGTGTGTGTGTGTGTGTGTGTGTGTGTGTGTGTGTGTGTGTGTGTGTGTGTGTGTGTGTGTGTGTGTGTGTGTGTGAAGGGATTAGTGGATATTTCCTAGGATCAGAGGGGAGATGTACTTCTAAGGACCAGCTAGTCCTCTCTGGTGGTTACACCTCACAAACACACACAGAAACACACACACACACACACACACACACACACACACAATATGCCCAGGATGTCTTAATTCCACAAAGCTCCACCATCGATTTCACCTCAAATGCACTTTCACCAGCGAGGAGGGGGAATCAATTGTTTTGGCGACTGTGTGTTTGTTTGTGAGTGTATTTGCAGCCTTGAGTAAACACATAGCATTGGATTGTTAGTGCGATTGACCCTTTGCTAAGCCCCGCCCCCCGCCGCTACTCCATCAAGCTGTCAGAGCTTCCATAGAGCCCACACTGTCACTAACTGAACTCCCTACATAAATATAACCTAATTTTTGCAAGGGCGAAAAAGGGATTTCAGAGAGATAAACAGGTTAAAAAGATCAAGATAGAAGCTAGATTCTGAGACAGAAGACAATGAAATTAAGGAACAACACTGTTCCTGTTAAGCCAGGTAGATTTTTAGTCATTGTTACAATCATTACAAAGCAAAAGCAGTATGTATACATTCAGTATAACTTCAGTAGCTAGCGTAGCATAGTGCTAACGCTACTTAATGATGTGCTTACACACTCTGCTAATGTTAGCGCCACAGGTTTTTTCGAAGAAACGTATACCAACCTCTCCGGGTAACGAGTAGCACTATGACATGTGCCCCAGGCACAACGTTTGACCATGACTAGCTCCAAATCCACAAAACCAGCCTGAAAATGAAAAAAAAAAGGAAACTATTGCTTGAGAGTCTATGGAGCGGAGCCGGATAGTTGTCGGACCCTGGTCGAGGCTGGCCGATGCTACGCTATGATTGGCCAGTCTGCGTTTGAAGGGCGGGACTTAGTGAAGGGTCAAATGTGTTCTTGCATATGTGCTCATCTGTTTTGGTGCACACATTCCTTTTCATTTGTGTTTTACAATATGTGTGTTTATGTTATTTTTTATTATTGGTGCCTTCAAATGAAACTCGTGAGCTTGTGTTTACAACATGGGAAGTCATTCACACGATATGCTTGACGTTCAAGTGGTTAAGTTGTGAGAACACCGCTGCTAAGCAACGGCAATATTAACGTTACTGTCGGTGTCTAGAAGCCGCAGAGTCTAACAATTTAGCAAGCTAGCAAGTAGGTAACATAATGAAGTAAATGTAAAGGCATAATGACAGAGGAGAAAGATGAGGCCGTTGGGAATATCAACATTTTCCTCAGACATATTATAAAATGACAAAGAAAAACAATATACAACTAAATTTATAATATATTAACTTATTATGCACCGAGAAATTAATTTCCATGGCCTCCACTATCTCTCACAACGTCAACAAACACGGCACAACTCGTGAACTCTGAGCTTTCAGAAACTTTCCACTTACGAGGTTGTAAATACGACATGATGGGGGGGTATTCATATGGACTCTTCTCGTGAACACAGTAAACACCATCCCATTTGAAGTCACCATATATATACGTGTTATGTGTGCCGGAATACTATGTGTTCTTTATACATACTGTACTTCATGTTGAGCCATAGGGTGTGATTGTGTGATTCTCATTGTCTTAGTTTGTCTCTCTGGTTCTGTCTCTCTTTATGTATGTTTGTGTGTCAGTGTCCTTGCTTCTCTGCTGCTCTATGTGTTGAGCCCCTTCCACTGACAAATGCATTTTATACAATCTTGGAAAGGCACAAAAGATAAAATGAGAATTAGATGCATTTCTTTCAGCCGGGATGAAGGCAAAAATAGGCTTCCGGGATGTTAAAAAAAACCCACACACAACTGACAAACTGGAAAGTATTCTATTCACGAAGTGACTGATAGTGTTGGGTGACTTGTTTTTGTTCTTTTGTTTTGCTTCTCTTTGTCTTACAGTATTTGTTTCTTTTATCTGTAAATGAAAAACAGTTTTGTAGTACTATATTAAAAAAACTTCAATAAGCTTTGCCTTGTAAGTGTTGCCAAAGCACTTTTTTATGTACTACACTTGATTGTCAAACTTTATCTCTTTCCCTGTTTCTCCTAAGAGTACTTTAAGAAGATTGTCCCATTGGTCAGAAAAGTGATGAAAACATACTGCAAACCTCCCAGATGTGTCAGTGGTAGACGCTTTGGTGTGGGTGCTTCATGTTACACTTTGGCATGTACCATTTGTTGGGTGATGATCTACTTCTAAATTGAGATCTTGTAGCAACTCTAAAGCTAACTGATGAGCAATATCAAATTATACATGGCCAAATGTAACAATTGTGGATCATCAAAATGACAAGAAATAGGATGTTGAACAGTGTTGACCTTCGGATCTTAACACCCATCGGCTATCGGTCTGGTCTGATTTAGCCTCTGAGGGCAACGGCTAACATTTCTCGGGTTCTGGTGCAGCCAGCGGATATCCGGGCCAAGACTTCCTCTTCCGTGCGCCGCTGCCGGTTATTGTTTACAGTCCGATTAGCAACTTGAGACGTGAAAATGGAGTTGGAGTTGAGAGACGACGTGTACGACCGGATTGTTTCACTAGTAGCCAGTTTACAAGCTTATGTTAAACCAATAAAAAGCTAAATCATCATCAGACGATAGCCGGTGGGTTCAGAGATTGTATTTTGGCCAATGCGTTTCACCCTTTTTGCTCTCCACACGAGACTGTTTACCTGCATGCAACTAAAGCCTGGTCAATACTACTCAGACTAGAAACGGAAACAAGAATGATTCCGATAGCAAAATCCTGTCCCGTTGTCTTCTGATTCGGCTGAATGCAGAATCTGTTTATAGAGATTACTACAAAACAAACCTAGCAACACAGGAGACTGAGTAATAATGGTTTAAAAATGTATTAAACATATAAATTTACAAGGCCAATAATGCTAGTCTGCTACCATCCATGTAAGGATGAAGTGCCAGAGATACAATCTGGGGACACATGGATGATTTGTAGTATCGGGTCTCATCACTTAATGCATAAGTAAACTAAAAGCTGCCATTCTGCAAAGATGAGTAAAATACATTTAATCTCTGTCTGTAGCCAAGTCAGTGTCTCCCTGCCTTTGTCTTTTTCTGTGCAGTATCTCTCTATGTCATGTCTTTTTTTCTGTCTGGGACTCTCTCTCTCTGTTTATCCTATTCTCTAAAGGAAATCTTCCTTGGATCAGATCATCATCTCTTTGTCCATTCTCTATGAGTCTCTGCTTCAACAGAAGCAGCGCTTTAAGCAGTCACCCCAGCCATTAAATTGGACTCAACACAGCACGTACTCACTCGCAGCGCTCATGAAATTGCTTACCTGTTGCTTTAATAATCATCCATACTGTGAGTAAGAATATGTTTCTGGTATTCAAACCAAATTAAGAAAAATGCAGCACAGGAGGGGTTAGCACGGTAATTCTCCATATTGACTTGGTCTTTCCTCTTCTTTTCTTGAACAAGTGGTTAGTTTCAGATTAAACAAGTAAATGTAAGACAGTTTAGTAATGAAGAATGAAGGGACAGAGTAAGAAAGTAAGAAGGATTGAATGGGAATAAGTAATAGTAGCATGAATATGTAATTTGAATGAGCAAAATATGTTATTTAGAGAAATAGACAACTAATAAGCCTTCAAAATCATAAATGCTCCATTTTCTAGCTTCCGTAAGATACAAACTGGTAATCTTCCTCATATCCTTGCTGCCCGGGCTGCCCCTGTAGACCTAAAAGTATAACTAGAAGTGACCTATAAGTGATATTTACTATATTAGCATCTGGGAGAGGACTGCGATGCCGATCCCACTGAGAATCAACATCCTAATTTGTAGCTTTATGCAGCTTTAAGACACTTGAGCTCACTGTATTAGTTTTCTGCATCACTAAAAACCAAAACAATGCTGGTTTGTATAAAACCCACTTACAGCTAGCTCTCCAAATTTCACAAATGATTGGTTAAGAAAGATTAATATTTATCAAGTAAAAGGTCTATTTTTTTCTGACTGATGGATGTGTAAGAAAACAATTGTCTGCCAAGATGTTAGTCTTAACTTGACTAAGGTCAAGGTTAATTGTTTTGACTTCGTTTAGATTCTTTCTACTCTCCAATAGACAAGACATCATTATTACAGCTTTAAGGTTTTGTCAAGGAATTACTTGATCAAGGGTTTTGTGCCAAAACTGAGCAGAGCCTTCAGACGAATGCATTCTCAACTGTAGAAGAAGTTGTGTTCCTGTATGAGGAACAGGAAAAGCACTTCTGGCCATATGGAGTTGAAGAGGATCATTGTGCATCTATGCACATTCTCAGTGTGGCCCCAAAGAGACACTGAAGGAGGCGTTGGGCTATCAAAATGAACTTGACTTAACTTGACAATTTAATGCATCATATATCTGCCTGCATTGTAAAGGAGCTACTCTCTATACCTGCACAGTGTGAAATGTCTGATTTATTTTCATTCATCCTAATAATATTGTGCTGACTTTTACAGTCCCCTTATGCATCCTAAAACTCTCCTTTCTTAAAGGCTGATTTGATGGCGGTTCTCTGCAGGTAATTTGCAGCACTCATTGCTATAAACAGCCAAATAATCTGACAGGGAATAATATGATGGATTATGGTAACACAGAGGCATATGCACACACACACACACACGCTCATGAGAAAAGCTAAAATATATAATAACATGATAAAAATGTTATCAGAAAATTCATTTCGACTTTGCTATACATTGGAAGAGTTAACACAGACGCATTCACACTTGCATACATATTAAAGCAATCATTCACATGTAGATTTATAGACCCATTAATCTGTGAGTGTGACAGCATATCTCCAATATTAGCTGACACACAGATTATGTGGTGGACATGTAAAATTGCTTTGCTTCGTTATTCAATGAACTAATACTTAATGCCAGGAGCCAGTGTATAAATTTTCCTGCTGAGTCTGGGAGGTCAGACTGGAGCCAGCAGTCTTTAGCCAATATTACTTCTTGCAGCAAGTGCTGAGGAACATGTGACTGCACGTCATGATAAACTAAAATAAATCAGACAATGATGATTACGTGTGAAATAAAAGACGGTGGCTAGCTTCGTTGTCTTTTGTGGTTACGGTCGTGGTGTCATACTGTAAAGCTGTTCTGTTAGGAAAGGAGAGTAGGCTAATCTCGTGCTAGACAAACTCTATTCAGACATGATTTGCTTTTAATTGTTTCACTGTTTCAGTGTGTTTCACTGCCATCTTGGTTTTTGGCCGTCGTCATCTTGGTTTTATGCAACCAGATGTTACACAAGAGGGAGCTTAGTACAACTGAACGCTGAATAAGACATTTTTAGGCGACTAAAACGTTACAATTAACTGTCATGAACTGAAAACACACTGTGAAAGGGTTAAAGTTGTAAGACGAAAACACGGACAACTCCGTGTTAACGGCCTGTCAATCACAAGGTAGCCACACCCTGAAGCATACCCTGCTGTATGGTCTATTTGACTCTAAATGGGACCATAATTTACTAAATAAACATCATGCTGTATTGAAGAAGACTTGAAACTAGCGATTGAGACCATAAAGTCATGTTTACAATGTTTACTGAGGTAATAAATCAAGTGAGAAGTAGGCTCATTTTCTCATAGACTTCTATACAATCAGACTTCTTTTTGCAACCAGAGGAGTCGCCCCCTGCTGGATATCAGAAAGAATGCAAGTTTAAGGTACTTCCTCATTGGCTTCACTTTTCAGAACCAGAGGTTACCGCCTGGATTCAACTAGCATGCATGTAGCCACAGTGAGAGAGAGGCAACTGGGAAATCTGCTACAAGAAGAACTGACTGTTAATGTTAATGTGGAAAAACAAATCTGAATGGAAATAAGTGATATGATAACAAAAGCATATGGCAGGGGGTAAAAAAAGTATAAAATGAGGGGGGAAAAGTTGTTGGTAAATTGAGTTTGTTGTTAAAAAAATTTCAATAATCAATATTGTTCATAAAGTTTATATGACGGCTTTGTGAGTATAACGTGACTAAGATGTGGCAGTGGAGAGATAAATAAATTTACGGTAGGGTTGTGATTTTTTTCAAGCACGTTCGAGTTTATTGTCATTGCATTTACATAAATCTACATATATGCATTGAAATATGGCATACAAAGAGGAAGTTAAGAAGGGAAGAAAGTGATAAACAACACATTTGCATACACCTAAATCAACAAGAATGAAACATGGTACGTTACTTTGCATCAAGCAAAAAGACAAAACGGTGCGTCCAATTCTATTGATAAATTGTTTTATATATTATACATGATTTAGTTTCTTTTGTGGACACATCGTTGTCCTTTATGGTTAATGTCATATAGTGCAGAGGTGGAGAGCTCTATTGGACGGTTGGACCTGTAGTTCTAGGATGATTCTTCAAATAGTTTTTAAATGAGTTTGTCAAAGTCATTAATGGAGCTTAGCTTTTATTTAGGAGAGGAGCTCTCAAATATTTTAATTTCAAGGATCCTAGGTATAACTGTCATTGATATAGCTTTTAAATATGACACATCTGCCTCCTCCACTCTGCTCTTATTGGCATTATCACCTTTTCACTCGGATATTCCCTTGAGAAGAGCAAAATATGGTACACACACACACACACACACACACACACACACACACACACACACACACACACACACACACACACACACACACACAGACACACACACACACACACACAAACACCTACTCTCCTTCTCTATTTAACCCACACAGTCACTCTGTCTCAGTTTATTCCCCTAATCCAGTCTGGGCTATCATTCTGTCTACAGCATGCTTCCTCTACTTTCTCTCCTCCCTACCCTTCAATTTCCCTGTCACCGTCTCCCTTTCTTCCTTCTTCCTTCCTTCTCCAGTTTTCTCCCTCGCTCTCTCTCTCTTTCCATCTCAAATCTACCATGAATATTCATAAGGGTATTATTTGCATTGCTGGCTCCTGAAAGAGGCTGAGTACACAAAGGTGACAGCCATCAACCTCGGGATAGCGCCAGTGTTTGTGTGTTTTTTAGTGGCTCTGCATGGGTGTGAGAAAAATAGACCGAGGTAGTCGAGGAAGAGGAGAAGGAGCCGAGTCAGAGAGCAGAATGGGGGATTGTGTGTGTTTTGGCTGTATCGCTTGCAAAATGATTGACATTATCGCTGAAATTCTAATTAATACGTCTCTGAGTGCGAGCGTGTTATAAAATTAGAAACATTTTTGCTTTTTGAACTCCGTTATTGAAGTGACAGTGATCCGTGTTCTGTGCACACATGTTCGTCTAGCTGTCTCCTCACACAGATTTTCCCATCAATCCCTGTTTTTCGACTCCTGACACTCTTTGGTGTCTTTCCTTCTTTTCATTGTGCGCCTAATCGCTCTTTGAGTCTGGGTCTGCCAACGCTAGTTTGGGGATGCTTCATATGCAAATGCCTTGCGGTTATTGTGTTGCGTTTATTGTTCGAGCCACTCCTTGTTGCAGGATAGAGGAGCCCCTTTTAGAAACGGGGCTCCTGCATTCCTCTGCGCTGCGTGGGGATGCACCAGTTGCTCTGAGCAGCACGTTTTTAAACCAAGTGACGTATGTGTGGGTGTTTTTCTCTGTGTGTTTGAGCATTTACCTCTAAATAACCCCAGGAATTATAAAAAGGAGCTTGAGGATAAGTTTATTATTTTAACAAGCTGGGGGGGAAACAGCTGATATTTTTACTAACAGAGAAAAACCTTCCCGCAGCTTTCCACGCTGGAACTCAAATAACTTTTTTATTTTCTTGGCCTGGGACCCAGGCTCATGAAAACATATTGTCTGTTTTATTATTCTGGGAGCCACTTGAAATATGCTACAGATGTTCCTGTTGTAGAAGTCCATATTTGTACTGTACAATAGCTGAACTGAGGTGCAGCCGCTCTGTCTCCAAAAGGGGATTTTTTGGAGGTTAGATATTGTGTTGCTGGGTATGTTTTTTTTAGTTTCATGATAGCAGCCCCTATCTTTGCATTAAATATCTACGGAGACAGAAAAATTGTTTCCATACAGCCAATGCTTCACGTTAAACCATATTTAGTTAAAGCATTAAGTTCAATCATAGGCAGACGGTCACACTGACAGCCAGACAACAGCCTGCTACACAACAGAAGAGACACAAACTTTGAACAATCAATCACATTAGCTTTCCTGCTAAAGTCTCCTTCTTATGCTTGGACTTTTGGGGCTAGTTAGCAGCTAGTGCTGCTAGCCACTTTCATTGGAAAAGAGTTGGCAACACCGGGCTGGGAGTTTTCACTTGGATCATTTTTAATATCTAGTGTAATTTAAATGCTGCTGATACAATGGTTATATATAACCTAGAAAATAAAAAAAATAATTCACATTTCAACAAAATCGAGCCAGTTTAACTGAAATTAATTCCTGTTTTGTCTATAACACCGGAGATGAAAGGAGGCCGTCTAAAGCTTCGCGCCATAGCAGATGCACACTGACACAATGATATTACAAAATACTAAAGGACGCTATGCAAATACGTTCGGAAACGATCGAAGGAAACCAGTGATGCAGGTCATATTTTCTTATAGCACAGCCATGCTGCTGGCAAACACGTTTAAATTGTTTTACTAAATTGCTTTATTGGGCTTGATATGCTGTTTACTGAGCTGTATAAGCTTTAATAGGCTTACAGTAGCCTAAGTATGTGCAGCTGTATTGCATAGGACAAAACCCTGACTCTGTTAGTGGACCTGTGCCCGACAGGCCTATTTGGTAATCCATCCATGACCAGCCTCTCCTCTTGTACCTGTAACTCTCTGTATGAGGAACGCCTCTGCGGCTCCACTTTCTTCACAAAGTGGGATTCTTCAGGCTGAATCTCGTCTACGTGGCCCTTCATTGTTGCAGAATGAGTCCATGCTTCAGAGACTGTCTTCTATAAGTAGCTTGTTTATCTGCTCAACACATTGTACATATTCTTCTTTATATCCCATTTGTTTACAGTGATGCACTCTGCTTTAGTTTATTCAAACTTGCAGTTCATAATATCGCTGCCTCTTTTAGCACATCTTCCTATTCACTGTGCACTGCGGGGATCCTCACACAACAGCTCCTGGGCTGCAAACAATACTGTTTCCTGTCTGTGTGTGTACATACACTGTATATGTGTGGGGGTGTATCTTTGTGACTGGGCTCAATTTGACAAAGGAAGACATACTGTGATGGTATTTATATGTACTGTATGTCTTTCTATCTTATGCACTGTAACCTGCGGTAAGACTTTATAATAACCTTCATTTATAAATGGTAAATTGATTGTTAATTAAACTTAGTTAATAGTTATTTTACTGTTAACAAACAATGGAATGATAATTCATTAATTTGTGTAATATGACATAATTAGTTTATAAATGATATATTGTATCATAGCTGATAAGAGACGATAACAATTACATTCTGTTTACATTAGCAAAGTATTTATTAACAGTTTATTGTTGCACACAAAATAACATTGTACGTACCATATTAGGTATTTGTTAGTGATTACCAAATCATTTGTAAACCTTTAAGAAATCGTTTGTAAAACATGTATAAACATTGCATAGATAGATGGACCAGAAACCAATTATTAACCATTGACAAAGTATTAACTATCTATCTAAATAATGTTTATAGATGCTTTAAAACATATTTATTAACCATTTAACAAGGTATTATAATCATCAGTTGCAACTTTATAATAGCCATCCAGATAATATTTATACACGGTTTACAAACCAATTATTAACTATTGACAAGGTGTTACAAATAGCTATCTATGTAATGTTTATAGATGTTTTACAAACAATTTCTCCAAGGTTTACAAATAATATCTTAATCATTAACACTTATATATGTAATGGATATTCGCGTCGGGGTGCGGCATCGCCCTGAAGGAGATTCTTTCACAACAATGACCCGCTAGCTGTACATTATCCTGCTTATTACACGGCTACTTACTGAAGAAATCAATATTTTGAAACAAAAATGATCCGCCAGAGTCCGACATCAGAACTGCGCCCATAGCAACGGTCTGCTATACATAGCAACGGTCTGCTATACATTGCAACAGTCTGCTATACATAGCAACAGTCTGTTACACAGAAATTACAGTCCGCAGAACGCCATGATTGACCAATCAGAATCGAGTATTCAACACAGCCGTGTAATAAATAGTATATAAAATGTTTTAACGTGTGCAACAATAAACTATTAAAAGAACAGAAATTATAGCATTACTAATAATTAGTAATGTAAACACACATGCACACAAGCTGGCAACATACAAGCAAGTATGTGGACACACTTTTCCTGAAGGTAATTTGAGAAAATGACTAAGCGTGTTGTACAGCTGTGATCGGAGTAATTGTTATAATCATTGATATTATTTGTCACACAAATTCTTTCCTTTTCTTCCCTATCTTTAAAACCAGAGAGGCCCAGAGTTTTAACCGTGTCGTATACAAGTTTTGCCAAATGTTCTATCTTTAAAGGATTGTTTCTCAGAACTCCAAGACATGTACTTGGAAAATTTAAAAAGCAAGTTTTGACTATTTTTCTCCTCACAGAATAACCCCGTTTGTGCTCGGTCAAATGTGACTGTCTCCCTCTCCTCTTTCAGTCGCGATTCAGCTGTTGAATGGCTGTCGCATTTACCCACTGAGCCAGTGAACACCATCAAAACTGTGTAGCATTTTTTTCCACACATATGATTGCTCACCCACCATGACAGTTATGTGTTGTTACAGAAAGCTCAGGCCCAACACTGTAGATAAAAATCAGCCTGTAGAAACTTCCTTTATGTGTCTTGGTTGTATTGGCATGAGTTCCTCAAATCTCTCTCCAAAGAAGATTGCGATGGATGACTGCTTAAAGTTCAGCTAATCTGTACTCAAGAATTCCTATCAAACCTGTCCAATGATGTGACTCTGAGCTGTGAAATCTCCGAGGATGCCCACCTTAAAATAAGGCTGTTATTGTTCATTCCAGTCACGTTACATCCCCGTAGATCAGTTACAGTTTGGTGGATCTTCAAAAACAATTCATAAATCCTTCATTGAGTTCTTCTCACAACGGCATTGGTTCTTTTCTTTTCTTTCTTTGGACTTCTCCGTACTACATGACCTTATTTTAAGGTCACAGGGATATTCTGTCACATGGCACCGTTGCTCTGGACCTTGTAATGTATTGGTAGCTTGTAATGTTGTGATCTTGGAAATTCAAGCTTACTCTACTGTTGCACTCATTCTCAAGTCACTCTGGATAAGAGCATCACCTAAATGCGTAAAACTTTAATGATTAAGTTACTTATTGATGAAGGAATTGAAGAACCCCTGAAGTCCTTTTAGATTTCAGAGCGTGTAAGTGGTTGTTGATGCTTTAATCAGGGAAACACCAGCACTGTGTCTTATTGGATTCGCATGACTTGTGCCACGCATTAACGCAACTCGCAATTTTAAGATTGTAGCGGGCTCATTTTTAAAGCAACAGTGAAGATACTGGCATCATATGAAACTAGAAAACCAGGGAATCAATTGTCATACTAGCTTGTCGCAAAGCAGGCTAAATAATGCTCCAAACTTGCGCTAAATTTTGGCGAGGAAAAACCGCCATGGCCATTTTCAAAGGGTCCCCTTGACCTCTGACCTCAAGATATGTGAATGAAAATGGGTTCTCTGGGTACCCACGAGTCTTCCCTTTACAGACATGCCCACTTTATGATAATCACATGCAGTTTGGGGCAAGTCATAGTCAAGTCAGCACACTGACACACTGACAGCTGTTGTTGCCTGTTGGGCTGCAGTTTGCCATGTTGTGATTTGAGCATATTTTTATGCTAGATGCAGTACCTGTGAGGGTTTCTGGACAATATTTGTCATTGTTTTGTGTTGTTAATTGATTTCCAGTAATAAATATATACATACATTTGCATAAAGCAAGATTAGTTGCCCACTCCCATGTTAATAAGAGTATTAACTATTTGACAAATCTCCCTTTAAGGTACATTTTGAACAGATGAAAAATGTGCGATTAATTTGTGATTAATCTCGATTCAATATTTTAATCGATTGACAGCCCTATGCCTTAGTATATGTACCGTATACTCCCATTACCATGATCATTTGCGTTCAGATTGAAAAGATATCTTTAGCGACCTTTTGTATTTCCAAAGCTCAATCAGCTGCTGGCTAATTCAAATACAAAAGTAGCTTTCATTTATCTCTTCATGCTGTCAACCTGATCAACTGCTAAGCCCTTTCACTCCACCAATCTACTTCATTTTATTAGTATCCAGCCATCTGTCACTGCATTCAGTGTTGATTATTTGTTTTATTGTCTTATGTTAAGTCTGTTCCTGTTTGTATCTCTATTTATCATCAACTTTATTGTGAGGCTGCGTGGCCATGAGGGGCAGTAAATTCTTGAACTTGAACTAAAATCTCATTTAGAACAGATGCTTTCCATTGCCGGGGTATGGTATGACTACATGGCTGGGTCCATGATTGACCACCGTGGTTCGTGTTTGCTCGTTTATCAGTGCTAATTTGCCCGGCTAATCTTCCCATTAAGCTCAGTGAGAACATTAGCCTAGCAAATTAGCACTGATGAATGGGCTATTATTCATGGCAAAATCTCCACTTCTATTCGCCTGTTTCATTTTTTCTTTAGTTTCCTTTCTCCCTCTTCCTCCCTCCCTCCCTCTTTATTTCCATCTTTACATTTTCGTCTTCTTGTTCTGTACTGCACAGCTCGCTGGCTCTGCTGTTTTTTTTTTTAGGAATGTTTAACACAGTTTCATCATATAATACGCTGTATAGCATTGAGAAACTGTTCCAAAAGTGGTTAAGATGCAGGGTGAATGCATGAAGAGGGAGTTCTACCATTGCCACCAGTTTGGACCATGTGTAGGACTTAGATATAAAATTATAACTGGATGTAAAACACCTTTGTTGGTTGAGCAGCTTGTTGGAAGAACAAAGGCATCACCGATGCCTCTAGTCTCCAGTCTATTTTCTACCATCTTTTCTTCTCCTCGTAAACCCCCCTCTATTCTAATCTTTACAGGACTTAACAGAAAATGTTCCAGCTTACACGCGTACAAACACACACACCCTCTCTCTCTCTCTCACACACACACACACACACACACACACGCACACAACGTGAGTCTTTCAAAGTGGCGTGTGGAATGGCGTTTGATCCCCTTCTTGTTCTTTGCTTCTGAAGGTAGTCTCAATTCTGTTTTATATTCCAATCCCTATAGAGGAAAGCATGCTGTGTGTGTAAATGTGCCCGTCTCTCAAGAACATGCAAATGGCACACAGCCACGTGTATATACAGCACAAAAAGAACGTATACACATGCATGTGTAAATGGTGGCATCTCTACAAGAACATGCCCAGAGCTCCTGGGCCTGCAAAGCTATTTGTTTGCTAGAATCCCTCAGAGAAAGAGAGAAAAAAGGGAGATGAAAAAAAGGAGGAAAAGCAGTGCCGATGGAAATGGAGGAGTGGGGACAGGTAAGAGAGGAACAGAAAAGGGAAGCTAGAAAGTGAAAGCAGTATCCATCTCCTTTATTTCTATACTAGATCTATTACTGACTGTTGGCCCCCTCATAATCTCTCATAACTCTCTTTGTTTACTCTCTCTCTCTCTCATTCTCTCTCTTGCCCCCTCCATTTCTCCTCATTAGTGTTTATTATGTGTGCTGTACAGTCAGCTAATTAATTAAAGTAGTCATCTTGTGATTAGTTGCCGAACATCCTCGTGGAAGGACTCATCTTTATCTGCCCATGGAACACGATCCACAAAGATACCTTACACACACACACACGCACGCACGCACGCACGCACGCACGCACGCACGCACGCACGCTTGTATAGTATACCTATACAACGACAACAGACACACCGGCCCACAGATTCTGCTTTGAGGTCTGTTAAGGCATCATTGACACTCTTCCTTGCTTAACTATTAATTGTTTTGGCTATGGTGTGTTTCCTATGTAATGTAATATCTTTCTTAAAAAGTTGTTCAAGTTATTTGGAAGTTTCAAGAAGTGACAATTTGAGACTTTTAAAGGGTTCATTCACCCAAATGCCAAGAGCCCCACATTTTTAACTTACCTCCAGGGGTTTCTACCGTTGCACATAGTTTTGGTTTTTTTCAATTTACAGTGATGTCTGTGGATAATTTTACTCAAAAAAAGCTGCTTCTAAAATCTACTGTGTCGAAGACAGGCAGCTACCTCAGGTTCTGAGAAGTGAAGCCAAGGCCGAAGTACCTTATTCTTGCATTCTTTCTAACAGCCAGCAGGGGGCGACTCCTCTGGTTGCAAAAAGAAGTCTGATTGTATAGAAGTCTATGAGAAAATGAGCCTACTTCTCACTTGATTTATTACCTCAGTAAACATTGTAAACATGAGTTTATGGTCTCAATCGCTAGTTTCAAGTCTTCTTCAATACAGCATGATGTTCATTTAGTAAATTATGGTCCCATTTAGAGTCAAACAGACCATAAAGAAGGGTATGCTTTAAGGCGTGGCTACCTTGTGATTGACAGGTCGCTGCCACGGCGTTGTCCGGTCTGGGAGTTGTCCCTGTTTTTGTCGTAGAACTTTAACCCTTTCACAGTGTGTTTTCAGTTCATGAAAGTTAGTTATAACCTTTTTAGTTACCTAAAAATGTCTCCACCCTCTCGTGTCACTTCTGATTCCAAAAAAACAAAATGGAGATGGCCAAAAAACAAGATGGCGACCGCCAAAATGACGAACTTGAGGCTTCAGAACGGCATTCCACAAGCCAATGGGTGACATCACGGTGACTACTTCCACTTCTTATATACAGTCTATGGTTCAAGATCAAGGATAACTTTTCAACTTTTAAATCAACATGGACAAGATGTCCTTAAAGTGCCCAGAAAAAAATAGACGTGATATTGTTTAGTCGTGGTTCATAGTGTTTATGTCAGGAAATCTTTGGGCATAAGGCGTCACCCAAACCACGTCAGTCCATTGTGGATTTAAAGACACTACTTTTACTCCATGTTTTTCATTTTGTAACAAATCTCTACCCATTCATTCACTTTTTGTCCCTTGCAGTAGTGGTGAGTTGGGTTACAACGTCAAAAGTGACACCATCCTTTATATGAAGTGCTAATGACGTTGCAATGTATGACATTTAAGAAAGATCTATCTGCAGTTTACAGAGTATAAAGATAAAAACGGTCTTTGACAATTGGTGCCACTGCTCTGAGTAGTATTGAAAGCAGGATTAGATATTGGTTCTAGTTTCATCATGTACATTTTCGAGCAAACGATATTATGGGGAGCCACAACATTTCCAAATTAGAAAGGAAAACAGTAGGTTGTAAAAAAAAAAAAAGTCAGCTTGAGGCCAATGAATTTGCTGTTTGGCTGATGCAAAGTCACTCTGCTTGATCTGTGCCAGCATGAAGTAAAGGCCTGATATAAAGTAAGTTAATTGCTTTAGGTCAGAGAGAACACACCAAACAGTGCTGAAGTAGTGTCTGTGAAATCACTATGTAGAGGAGAAAGCAGGACTACTTCCCTTTGTGTTGGAGACATCAGGATGATGTTTGGCCTGAGTGCTGTCTCACTAATGGTGTTTCAGTACTTGAGCTGCCTCTCTAGGTCGACCCTCAAGCGAGGAGCCAAAGTTATCGTCTTGGGTGGTACTGAAGCTTCTCCCCCTCCTTGAAAAAGCCCATTACCATCCTTGTTGGGTGCAGATGTTTGCTGCTGACAATCCCTGTGCAGATGACGTCTACTATTGCCTGCAGCACTTCTCCTCCAGGGCCCTCTGACAGACAATCAACCAAACTAGAGTTCAGCTTGTTCTACATCTGTGTAGAATGGTTGAAGATAATGATTAGGTTGAATCTAAGGTGACTCTATGTAACTTATGGTTAACAGCGGCCATCGTGGCCATGATTTACAATTACAGGATGATGATAAATGCTAAAGTGTAGATGTAGCACAAGCTTACTTGCCAAACTTGAGACCTCCAAAATAGGGGAAGTCTTCAAAACCGAAGCGGAGGGTCTCGGAGTCCTCCCCCAGAAAAATTGAAAATTTGAGTTTCAGAGACTTTGTTTCCTGCATTCTGGTGTCTTTTAAAGAATGAAAATAGCAAAATAAAAAGTACACTGCAACAGCATTTTCATCTTAAATACTTTTAATTTTACTTTTAGCTTAATTTTCAGGAAATAATACAGAATAGTTCACCCCTTATTCATCAGTTATCATTCATTCATTAATTTTTTGCCTCTGCTTGAGTGTTTCTTTCTCTTATTACTACCCTTTCAGACACAATGCAACAATGGCACCACTGCGCTCTGAAACTCATTATTTCCAGTGGCTTGCACCGCGCCGCGACAGATTTTTGCTGCATCGAGCAAAGCCCAACTTTGGTTGCTGCCCGCTGTGATGTGCGTGTGCTGAACCCCGCGGCGAGGGCATCTCAAACCGTTTTGGTGGTCTCAAACGACATTTGGTGTAGCTGTATTATTGTTCGGATGGAAATAGTAGGGCTGATACACGCTGTACAGTAACAGAGAGAGGTTGAGATAACGGAAAGGAAAAAAAAGGTGTGAAAATTGTCATAAATCGGGAGAAATACGAGAGAATTGTGACTCTGGGATGAAACCGGGAGAGGGCAATGAAAAATGGGAGTCTCCCGGGAAAATCGGGAGCATTGGCATGTATGAGCACAAGTGTTATGAAGTAAAAAAAAAAAAGACTAAGTGATGTTCGTTACAGAGCAATATCTAGCTAAAGTTAGCTAACGTTAGCCACCATAAGCTACTGATCATTCCACACCAAATAACGCTGTAGCAGAAAAAAACGAGTGTATTGAATTGAGAAATAATGCATTTTATTGCTTATGAATTCACCTTTTCATTTGTGAGAGTTAGATTATTTCTTATCTATAGAGAAGCTATACATAGTCTCAATTTAATGCCACATGCGCCCACATACAGAGACATTTCCCCACAGATATGCAAACATCTACAGTAAATATTATTTTTGAACATCCAGAATAAGTCGCACATATAATAATAAACTCATACTTTTGGTTGTATCCTGATGCCATTTCTTAAAACCAAGAACAGAATTTACTGTGCAGTGAGCTAATGTGTGTGTGTGTGTGTGTGTGTGTGTGTGTGTTATCAGACAGAGATTAAGATATAAAGGAAGAGAGAGTGAGAGAAACAGAAGTGAGGGACAGAGAGACAGTAATGAGTACTCCAGTGGAGAGTGATAAGAGAGACAGGGAGAATTGGTCTGCATAATGAGTCCTCCAGCATGGAAGTGGTATGTGGGAGGGATGGAGAGAAAGAAAGAGGGAGGGAGGGAGGGAGGGAGGGAGGGATGAACAGGACTATTCCAGTAGAGAATAGAGAAAGCCACAGAGGCGGATTGGATCACAGAGAATCGTCTGTATAATGAGTTTTCCAGGGGACAGTTAGTAAGCAAGAAAACATGGAGGGATACAAAATGATAAAAACTTCAATCCTTTTAAGGGCATTGTATTGAAAAATGTTTTAAATTAATTCTCAGAGACAAAAAAGAACAATGTAGGATTAGAGAAAGGTCTGAACAGCATGTTTTGAAGTAATTATATACAAGCCACTTATTTAATTTGAGCCTTTTTTGGCTGGAGGCTGAAAATGCAATGGGTATCACATAACTACCCAGCTCTTCTTCTGTGTATTTATATAAAAAAAAAAACTACTGTCACAACATGATCTCACAGAAATACGTGAAGTGACCACGACCTCTTGACGGCGCATTACATGGTGGTGGTACGTAACGTGTAAAATCACTTGCCTCCACCACGGAAACAATTTAACGTCATGTTTAGGCAACAAAACTACTTGGTTATGTTTAGGAAATATAACATCATGGTTTGGGTTAAAAGAAATATGTTTATTACGTAACTTCTTACATAGACTACGTAAATTAAAAAGATCAGTTTGGGTTAAAAGAACTATGTTTGCTACGCAGCTTCTTACATAACCTACGTAATTTAAAATAACTCAACTTTGACCTGCTGTTTCACATGGGACATGAATAACGGTCTCCTGGGTGAAAGTCCTGTGTTTGACTCGTCCTTCGACCCCGACCTCCTCCTTACGTGAACTTTGATTAAAATGTTTTTCTGTTGGACCACGTAATGCACTGTTAACAGGTGGTGGTTATTTCACCTATTTCTGTGAGATAATGCTGACTGTCAACATTAAGGGGCCCTATTTAAACAATCTATCGCGCAAGGTCTACTGTAAGTGCATGGCATCTCCAGCTCCACTTTTGCAAAGTAAGGTGCAAGGGGCAAAGTGGTTGTATTTAGTTTCTTAATTATTCATACAGTATGTGTGTTTTGGGCGTAACATGAATTAAGTCAGAGTGTCATCTCCCGTTCCCTTTAAAAGCCAGGTGTGTCTGCACCTGGCGCATTGCTATTTAAAAGGCAGATTTGGCAAATTGGAGAAGCAAGCGATTTTCTGCAGTGAAATCATGTTAATATTACACATATGATAGTTTTGTGTAAATAATCCGGCGCCTCTTAAATAATTTTATATGGCCAGTTCTGGTTACAGACTCTCCCTTTACCTCCCTAGATTCGTATTTTGAATGTAATTCTTTTGCCAAAAAAGAGACAAAACGCACAATAAACAAAGTTAAAGATCAATCATGAATGAATTATTCTTTTTTCTTCAAATTTTCTATAGATATCGCGATAATATCGTTATGAAGAAATTCTTTTGGCCACGATAATTCTATAGTGAAAATTCATTAATTTAAATTAATTCCGAAATCATATGTGATTTTTGCAGTTTTACAAATTACAGGTTTAGAAGTTTTAAAAAAAATACTGATCACCAAATGATAAAAGGGTAACACCGTAGCTGTCTGGCTAAAAAGGAACGCTTGTGAAAGTTTTTGTTACAATACACTGATTGTGTTTCCTTAACAGGAAAAAGAAAAATCAGGAGAAATGTCTGACTTCTATGATGGTTTCCACTTTGAACTCACACTGCAGTCGATGCAACCTCTGGGGTTGTTTTTGAGTGTAAACAGGACCGACTTCCAGGACGCCTGTCAGTACTGCGTATGTGTGACTGATGTATGATTGACAGCAAACATACATACACACACAAACTCACTTCCTCACACTCTGTTTTTCACATGCGATGTCAGTGTCGACACTTAGACGAGGCTAAGCTGCCAGGATCCCAGTGGCGCTTTAAGAATGAAACAACGGGGTACGATGCCGTAACCTGCTGTGTGTGTGCATGTGTGTGTGTGTGTGTGTGTTTGTTCCCAGAAGCTGTCATAGTATGATCAGTAGTGGTTGGCATGAGTGGAGACCAGTAGCCAAAATATCTGCAGATACTGATGGGCTCCAATGGAGAGGATAGGAGGAGAGAAAACAAAACAAAAAACCCTGAATAATACACTGTATGCATATGCACGCACGTACACACATTTTGAATATAAACATCCCAAATTACCCAGCCTCCTCTTCTCTCCTCCTCCACTCATGGAGGAAAGTTGACGAAGGAATTTAGAAGAAGACTGGGATATGGAGGAACCAGTATGCAGATGGACAGAAAAGCATCAGATAAAAGGGGATACGCATAAACACACATGCACATGCATATCAGTCATCCTGCAGATGCACTCATGCAGCGAGCCAGACAGATAGACAGCTATCCAGTCATCAGCTTCCCAGCCAACCTGTCAGTCAGTTTGTCAGCCATCCAGTGATCCAAACAAACAATCTATCCATCCATCTCTCCAGTCAACCAGGCAGTTATCTAACAAACCATCCATTCCACCAGTTAGACACGGAGCCAGAGATACAGGCGGCCATGTTGGTGGATATTCCCTTAGCCATAATCAGACAGCCAGAGAAGACATAAAGGACTACAGAGATTTTGTGACATGGGAGGGATGACACCTATAGCGTTCAGTGTGGAGTTACATAAGAGCCTATAGTCTAATGGGAGAGAGGAAGAGATGGAGGTAGGTGCCACAGAGGAAGCACAAAGAGAGGGTGTTTGATAGAAACATGGGGGAAGGAAGTGTGAGGAGGATGAGAGGAAAGAGTAGGCGTTGGCAACTCAGACAGCTGAGGCCTCATATTAGCTTCGACTGAACTTTAGTGGGTATGTTTTTTCACAAAAGAGGGACTGTGGATTTTGTCCTCCTTCTCTTACACTGGAGTCGGGCTAGTAAGGGATCTCTTTATAGCCACCAATGACTCGCCTGTTCCTTCCCAGGGCGTCAAATTCCGACGTTTTGTCACGGCCCACGGCGTCTGATAAAGACGTGCAAGACACCCTTCAGCATTTGTATGAGACGCACCAGGCTTTCAAGCTATGTCAACCCATCCACAGCAATATTAGACGCTCAGAGCAACTACTCCGGAAGTCAGGTCATGTAGTATAAAGAGCAACAAATCTGCGTAGGGAGGAGGACTGTGGGGGAGTGGAAGGGTCCAACAAACACAGGACTTTCACCAAAAGGCAATGTTGACTTATTATACGGACTAAGCGTCCGTATGTGACGAGTTGGGAATGAGAACGGGTTGGACTCTTTCAATATAACTGTACATATTTGCATGTGTGTAATCAGAGAATTTGAAAAAATGAACGTATTCTTTCAGTCGGAGGTCCTTGTGCACGTACACATAAATATTCTAAAGTTTGAAATGAAAATAGGAGGCGGGTGAGCATAACTGTCATATTTTACATAACCTTTTACATGTGCTGCTTTAAAGTTATTGTTTATTTTCATGTCTCAGCATCCAGTGATGATGTCTAAAATGTTCTTAACTTTCTTAAAATAGTGAGCTGTACACTCATTAGAATAAACAAAACACAGCCAGGATAAAACACATTCCTTGTGTTTCTATAGCAACCAGTAAACAAATAAAAAGATTATTTAACCACAGCTTCAACCCACACAGAGTGGAAAAGTAGAGGGACTGAGGATCCAGGTCCAAGGGAGCTGCTCCATCGATACCCTGAGCTCGGACCTATACTGCAACTGGGGGGAAAAGTAACTACATGAGCTTTATTCAGCAGCTTTTACCTCTACTTCTCTCTTCACTCTTCTTTCACTTTCCTCCACACTATTCACTCTACTTCCACTCTATTCACTCTACTTCCGCTGCTTTTCCTCGCTTTTCTCACTTCTCTTCCCACCTCTCCTCAGCAGAAATCTCTGCTATTGACAGGGGACAGGGGAGGAGAAGAGGAGGATAAGACCGGGCTCTATCCATCATGGCAAAACGAGGGGGTGGGGATGGGGAGTTAGTGAGTTTACGCTGCTGATTGAAGACCACTGACTGAAACAGGGAACAAAACAGACAGGAGATAGGTTGTGGCAGTTTGACATGCAGTTTGTGAACAATCAGTTAAAGCTCTCTGGTGACTTTCAAAGGTTCAGCAGCAACTTTTTGCAAGTGATTTGTATATTTTCTGGTCAGTCATGTAAGGACCACTGAGCACATTCCTAAACTTTAAAGGAGACATATCATGCTTATTTCCAGGACCATACTTGTATTTTGGGTTCCTACTAGAACATGTGACATGCTTTAATGTTCAAAAAACTCATTATTTTTCTCATCCTGTCTGTCTGAATATACCTGTATTCACCCTCTGTCTGAAACGCTCTGTTTTAGCGCCTGTCTCTTTAAGAGCCCCTCCCCCTATCAGCCCTTTCATACAGTAGTTTGGCTGTGGCTCTGGAGGTAGCACTGGTCGTCCACTAATCAAAGGGTTGCTGGTTTGATCCGAAGCTCCTCTTGTCCACATGTCGAAGTGTCCTTGAGCAGGACCCTGATTGCTTCCGATGGTTGAGAAAGCACCTTGCGTGGTAGCTCTGCCACCATCAGTGTGAGTGTGTGTGTATGGATGACTGAATGGGAAGCAAGTTGTAAAGTGCTTTGGATGAAAGCACTATAGTCTATTCATCATAATCCTGAAGGCCGGTTCACAATATCCGTTTTTGCCATTCATTTTAATTTTCTCCTTTCAGTACAGTTTTACATCACTGTAGATGTTTTGCAATACTTTCATCTCATTGCATTGTTTGACATTCTCAACTTTACGTGACTTGCTTTTGAAAGTTAATATTTCTCAAATAAAGATGCTGCTCATCAGTGGCAGACTCAAGCTGTCTGAGGGTCAGGGGCGTAATATATAAAAGGGGCACCAGCTGCACGCGGTGAATCACCAGCACGCAGAAAGCTTTCTAGCATGTATAGGGCAGCCTGTATGGCACTGAATCATGTTTTGTCAATTTTAAGGCCACCCTAGAGGGAGCTTTATCACGTTTTGTCTACCATAGAGGCATCCTAAAGGTTGGGGTTTGTTCGAACATGGGGGCCCCACATCAGCCCGCCCACCCCCAAGTCCACCAGCGCTGCTCGTGATAAAGATCTGTTGAATCAAGTGGTATTTTTCAAGTTCGATTTTGCTGCTATTTGACATTGATCTGAAGCAAAATGGTCCCAAAAGATGTGACGAAAAGAAAATCCTCCCATCTCTGAGCCTTTGCTAGAATCCACCTTCACCCTGATGGTAAACCTATCTTTAGTCCATCCAGTCAAATGTGAACTCACAAGGATAAAAGTGGACCATTATAATTGCCAATTGGGACATATTTGTTTTATTTATAGTACATGTGATGTGGCCTTGGTCTAAAAGTTTGTCTAGCTCTTGCCATCAAACGCTGACAGCGTTTCTTTGCCTCAAATACCTGTTTCCCTCAACTTTATTCACTCAAAAAATTGCTGAGCACATACTTCAGCAGCACTCTTTTCCCACTTATTTACTTCCAAACATTGCCACCTGGGAGCTGCTCAGTACAACATTAGTCCTCTCCTATTTTGCAGCTGGCAGACCTGGTGCCTCAGCATCGCAGTTAAGGAGAGGAGACTTGGTTTCCCTTAGCTTCACTCACTTCCCTCCGCCCACATTTTCCTCCGCAGAGTCATCAAGAACGTGTGACCCTCCGGCCAGCAGCTCAGTTCGCTCACCATTAGGCTTCCCCCACCTCTATTTGTCATCTTGATGTTAACTCCATATTGCAGTGTAGATGAGTCAGCCGTGGCAAATAAATTCAGAGGGCCCATTGAATGAGCTCCTTAAAGTCGACACTGGATGTTTTTGTTGAATGAGTTCCAAAGAGTTGACTCTTGAAGCGGAAACAAGCTTTCCGTCGGCGGCGCGTTGAATTAGTAGACTTAGTCAGGCCAGGAGGCAGGAGAGAGGAGAGGCGGAGCTGTTATCACACTGCAGCACCTGGACCAAAGACAGACAGGACGGGACAGAGACGTCTGTCAAACACACAAACTCACTGAGGCAGAGACACACACACACACACACACACACACACACACTGAGCAGAACTCAAGCAGTAGAATACACACCAACGCTGTGTGAATTGTTTATCCATTTCTCTTCAGCTCTTAAAGGTCATTGTGGCTGTCCTGTCATTTCCTCTTCTCTCTTAATTCATCTCTTTGTCACTCCTCCTCTCCCTGTCCTCTCCCTGTCTTCCTCTGTCTTCCCTTCCCTATAATTCCTCGCTTTTTGTCATACAGCATGTTACTCCTCTTACAGTAATTTGGTGCCTTGTCTACTTTCTCTGACTCTTGATGTCTTCCTCTTCTGCCTGTGTCTTTATAATTCATTTTGCCCATGCTTTGTCAGTGCATGATATAGTTTGTGTGCGTGTCCTTGGCTGTATTTGAAACCGCCTACTACATACTACCTCCTCCCTCGCCACTACCTGCTGCTCTGTAGCCTGTCTGTGAGCGTGACTGGACGGCTTTCAAGTGAGCTACGGCTGCAGACGATTGTGGAACTTTTCAACCCCAAAAAGGCAGATAACCACAGGTTCCCGTTCATTTTATTATGGACATGTGTGTTGTGATATTTAAACAAACCAAATAAAAGCCTCTTGTCTACGAGACCGGTCTCTTGAGAGAGCTTCAGCCAGCTCTTAGCGGTCTGTGATTGTGACCGCCCGGCTAGCTGGTAGCGACCCAGGCAGGCGCTAGCTAGCTGTCACGGCAGTTTGTGGAGCTTCTCAACTCCGGAAACGTAGGAGCAAATGTTCGATTCGCCATCTAATATCGTAAAACTGCCAAGATTCAAAATCTACACAGTTGAATTCAAGCCTCAAAAATGTTGTGAATTTAGTGATGAAATAGCTACGAAAAACGTAATTAAATGTTGTCGTGAACATAGCCTTTACTGTTCCAGCACTTTGCATTGTGGGATAAGAGTAGGCGAGGTAGACTGGTCCGATGCATACTGGAGATTTTTTTCCAAATCAGTATGATATCCGGGTATTTTTGGATATAGATTTTGCTTTTGTTTCCATACTGCATATTATCTGCTACATTTTGGCCAATCTATCGGCAAAACTGGAATAAAATACTAATAAGTATGTTTTCATTCGTGTATAATCACCTGAAAATAAAAATGGTTGTGTTTTCGTTACTTTAGAATGAGCCGTTTATATCCACATACGGAGCAGGTCCTCTTCATGGGCTGCCATGTTTCTACAGTAGCCCAGAACGGACAAGTTGGTGTCAGTTGGTTGCAATCTGCAACCTCACCGCTAGATGTCGCCAAATCCTACACACTGCACCTTTAATCGCACATGCAGCACCAAGTAAATTTCAATTGTGGTTACCAGAGATGCCTGATATATTCGTAGAATAGAATAAAATTACATTAAAAACAAAATCTGAAATGAGAACTTCCTTTTTGTTTCTACTGTAAATGGAAGATAATCCTCACATATCAATTTACACACATACAGTGACTTGAAGGTCTTTTTGCACCTAGTTTTGATCCGTCAATTCTCCATTTTTCATCTCATAGTCATTCCTCCTGGTGATGTTTTACTATTTTTACCTCACAATTCATGCCATTCCTCTCTCAGCCTCCACATTTTTAGATCTATTCTCTTCTCTCTCTTTCAAATGCCTAAATTACACATGGGCAAACACACTCATGCACGCACAAAGAATTTGCAGGATGAAGGAAGCCATTATGAAAAGCACAACCGCTGCCACATGCCAGCTGTGTGTGTGTGTGTGTGTGTGTGTGTGTGTGTGTGAACACGTGCGTAAGCGTGGTTCTACGTGTTACGAGTGTTATTGAGGCACAGAAGACAGAAGAGGATGAAGCGTTTTAGAGAGCGCCTCTGCTGAGGTTTTTTAATTGCGATGACATTAATGGAACCCCGAGGTGCTGCATCTCTCCCCCAGCAGGTGACTGTTTTAACCTTTTAGCTCTGCTAAAGATTAGCAGTACAACATTTGCATACTGAAATCTCACGCACCTCTCATGTATTCTGCGCTCACTGGTTTTTGCGAAGGTTGAGAGTTTTCAATGACTGATCTCGGATTCAGCTGAAATAGTCTCACTTACTCTGCAATCTGCTGAGGGCCAAACTGGAATTTTGATGAGTCGCTTTAACCTGTAAGATTATCCGTTTCACTACCTGTACCTCTACGTTGCTTGGCCAGCATGTGGCTTACTCATGGAGTAGCAGCAGTCAAGGACAAACCCAATGTCTAAGCATTGATTTTTCCTGCGTACTTGTTGAACTACTGCACATTTAACTCCGTCTACCCCTCTGTGTTTGTTTGCAAAACTTCCACGATGAGCAAGGACATTCAAGACCTGAGATTGAGAAATACAAAGTGACTCAAAACACATTCTGCTTTTCACATCATCCATGTTGCTTGTTATTTGTCACCTGGACAATTGATTTTCTGGCAATGAGGTTTCTGAATGCAGTGCTTGTTGGTGGAGAACATATTGAATGTTGAAGCAATCAGATCGTTCAATGCACTTCCTGTTTGCAACTTGATTACTACATGAAGGTAATTTAACATGCAAGTTGATTTCTAAAGTGTTGGAAATCAGTATTATCATATATGGTGACCAATGTGTCTGCCAGTGTTAATTCCGTTAACAAAGACTATGACTAAATATGTTGGTCAGCGACCTTTTTTCCCTGACTAAGACGAGACGGTACCGACGTCATTGAACACTAACTGGGACTACATTACGTCAACCATAGACTGTGTATATATATAGATGGACGATGCGTCTCCACTTCCTCCCACAGTACAAAAGCGAAGCCAAAATATTCCGGACAAGGGAGCTGCCATCTTGGGTTTTTGACGTCATTTGGAGCCAGGAGGACTTGGAGTGACTTACTTACTTTAGTTAAAGTTAACAATGACAACGTGGGGCTTGGGGGAAAGAAATTAGGTGAGATGTTGGCTAGACTAGATTGACTGAAATGTTCAATTTAATCTGATGACTAAAAAAGACTAAAATGTCAACAGTTGATTGACTAAAACAATACTAAAATAGTTTTGTTTTCTTTGACTAAGATAAGACTAAAATGCCCAGACTGTGAGCCAACTAAAACTTGACTAAATAAAACAGGATGAGGTTGATTAAATATGATAAAAACTAACAAGGACATTTGACACAGGACTGAGACTAAATTTAAAAAAATAGCTGACAAAATTAACACTGCAGTATGTATCTTCCCGTCTCTGCAGTCATTTTTTTGTCAATTTCAGTTTTAGGTTTTCTCAAATTCAGCTCCCCAACCCGACTCAAAACAGACTGTTTTCTCTCTATACATGTGTAAAGGTGTCCTGACAGCTCACAGACCAACTGAGACCAATACAACTTCACATATACCGTCTATAGCTGCTACATCCACTTCACCTGTTAATGTTGGTGTGTGTGAATGAGCGAGTGTGTGTGAGTGTGTCGTCTATCTGACAAACTGATGTGACGTGTATTGTTGTTCCTCAGACTCCGGTGGGTGTCCTCTTGTCGGTGAGTCTCTGCTGCTCCCAGCTGTGGTTGTTGATCAAACTTGTTGTTTGCTGGTTTCGTTGACATGTTTATTTGTTTGTTCTGTCTGCCAACTGGTACCTTGGTTACCATTGTTGGAGCCCACCGAGACCCTGTGTTTTCCTTGCTGAGCAAATGTGTCTCTGTGTGTGGGCCTGTGGATGTCCATTTAAATGTGTAAGTGCAACTGAGCCAGTCAGAATAGAGTCAGACTAGATGGGATGCCAATGGGATGCTATAGTTGATAAATAACAATCAAATCACACACTCATTCTCCCAGGATGATAAGCCTCTGACTTAGAGGGGATGATGTACTTCTGGATTTCTTCCACTCATATCGAATGATAGGCTGAAGTCTTGGACTCGTACATTTTTATCTCTTTCATCCAAATGAGCCTCATTGAGCTTTATTGCACTTTTGAGTAAGCAGTTTCTCAGCCACTTGTGGCCTATATTGTCTTTCCACAAAAATCTGTGTCTTGTTCATTATCAGTGTTTAGGACTCCCTAAAGTTCCTCTTGATAACAGCGACTCAACCCTAACTGGTAGTTTTAGGTTTCAGTGACAGATTGTTGTGTCAGCGAATCTACGTTACAAAGGAAAAGGCAACAACTTTTTAGTGGAAAATCGTGTTTTCTGTATTAGGTTAGCATGCAATAATAACAAATCTGGTAACATTTTACGATAACTGAATATATTTTATTACAATTTCTAAAGGTGGAATCCCTTATTACCAACATTAATTTAAGATTTTTCCACAGCTGCTGTTCTGTACAGTATGTGGGATAGTTTCCTTTAACACCAGCAAAAGGTGTAGAGATCTCACTGCTCACACTTTCTTCACATGCTTTCTGATCTGGACCAGATGGGGGGGGTTGTGTTTGTGTGTGGCCAGGAGCGTCAGGAGAAATGAAAATTGCCTCTGGATCAGAGGATTTGAAGGAAAATGACTTAAGAATGGACTAATTGGACTCATTTTCTGGACTTCCTCCTTGTTTTTATTGTGGTTTCTTGTGCTTATAGGGTTGCTTTTAGTCGATTAGTCAGCTATTCGGTCGTTTTGATCTTAGTCGGCTAAGATTTCCGTTTTTTATGCTTTTTTCATGCTGAATGACTAATTTCTAAGACAGTTATGAGCACATCTCTGGTAAACGCAAGATTTAAAGTGGTGCTTTTGTGTGATTCTTTGTGATCAACTAATCGATTAGTCGACAAAATCATGAGTGTGATTCGATTAAGAATTTCTTTGGTCAAGGACAGCCCCAGTTTCATCTATTCGCAAGATTTTTTATAAACTCATAAACCTTTAACAGTGAATGTGACTGGTGAGGCAGTTTTCCTGCATTCTGTCAGAGCAGCAGCAGACTGGGACCCCGATGGTCTTGGGTATTGTTTTCGACCTGGTAAGGCCACAACCTGACTCTTTCACTTAGTCCAGCCAAACACACCCACACTGCTTTTCACCACCATCTCATCGTTGTAGCTTAAGTCTAGGAAATGTTCTCTCCGGTTAATAAACTTGTGACAACACCGGTGTTACCGATTACACCGGACATTTTACAAGAAAGGATGACAGTCAAAATGGCCAAGTAATGTAATCGGTGTATGCCCGAACACCATGTAACACCATGTAACACCGACTACCACGGCAAGCCTCACACTTGCATGATAATTAATAGGTTTATATTAGTAAGTTATGGTAGGGTGTTTCCAACTAACTTTACTCTGAGTTAAGAAAGTGCAAGGTATTCTTACAAGTTAACTATGAATATTAACAATACAAATGGATCTGTTTCACCCTCAGCAGTACAGTAGCTGCCATCCCCCTCCTCTTGTTACAAAATAGAAATCCAAATTGTACTGTAATACTGGAAAACAACCCAAAAACAAACAAACCAAAACATATTAATTATGTAACAATAAAGTACCATGTGAATTGCGAGGAATTTCCTTTCATTCTGGTCCGATTTGATCTGATGGTAAAAGTCCTTCTTTAGCATCCAGTCTCTGCCTGCTGAAAGTGATCCGTGGTGGAGTAACTGGTTGCTACACAGCTAATCTGGGACCTCAGCCCAGAGGACTAGCTCGAAGCCACTACCACGGCCAACAACCCACCACTATTGTCTGTGTCTTTGTTTACAGAGAAATATGTCCTTCTAATCCCATGTGTGGTGGGAAGTAGAGTGGGCGGTTTGATTCCATGTGTGAGGGTTTTTATTTGAAAGGGATCCAGTTACCAAACATCAAGCTGTGCAGATTACATTATCGCTGTCCTGCTTAAAATCGTGTACAGAGGTAGCGGTTGTAAAAGCCCCACGCTTTGCTGCGTGCGTGCTGGACTGCTGCACTTTGGCTTCACCCAGCGGGAGGAAAGATTGAGACTACAAAGAGAGGGTCGGCAACAAGTTGGTGTTAGTTTGGCATCACGATAAGCGTTTTGTGTGACAGCTGTAAAACACTCAAGACAGAATGACCGTACCTGCAGCACTAATGTCGGACTGACAAAATGTGATGAATCAGATTTTTTATGAAGGTTTATCAAGCGTAATCATTTATGAAACACAAACATTTATATTTATGCAGCCCATTCACAGCTGTATGTCAGTGATTTGTTGATCAGCCATTTTCATGGCAGCGCCCCCCCCCGACCACATCTTTACAACGGTTCTTTTAAAACCTTTAATATACTGTACTCCATTTATGGAGATTGTGAAATTTCACCTGAGAAATGCTCAGTAGTACTGTCGATCCTCGCCTCCATCCACCCATTCATTCATTCATTCAGTCATTCATCCATTTTTCTACACCCCTTTACTCTGTTAAAAGTGGTGGGAGGCTGGGACCAGTGCCACCATGAGCCGGGTGAATAGGATCCCAGTCTATCTCCGGGCTGACACACCTAGACAATGATTCTGAGTCATCTAACCCGCATGTCTTTGTATTGTGGAAAGAAACCAGAGCACTCGGAGGAAATCCGTGCATACGTGGGCCAACACATGTCAGTTCCACACAGAACAGCCGCAGGCAACCCTGAAATCTCAGCCTACCTCAACACCATTCACTGCTTTCACTCTTTACTCCTCAACCTTCTAACAAGTTGGTTGGAAAAAGGCGATTCTTTTGACAATATTTGACAAAACTTTACCTTGTCAGCCCTCAACCTGACTTCATTCAGTGCAGCTTCACTGTATTACTAATTAGGTTATAACTGTATGTATGGTCAGTAGTTTTAGCCTACGGCTCCACAGCTGTGCTTGACAGCTGCCATAGGACAATTGTCTGGAGTTAAGCTACATTGGCATCAACACCTTTCACAGTCCAGCACATCATCTTCTCAATAGTCATACTCCTCACCATCATCATTTCCATGCTGACTCTCTTAATACTGGCGCATACAGTATGGAATTGCTGATATTATACATTGGAATTAAGGAATGAATGAATCGTATCACCCTTTTATGGTGACCAAGTAATTCCAGCATTGGTCAACACATTCTCACTTCCAACTCGTCATATACCGCCACTTGGTCAGTGCCCCTCGGCATCGGAAACTGTTAATTTTGGACATTTCAGGGATGGAGTATCAATATACGCTTGTTACATGCATAGTATCCTTTCAAAATAAACTTCCTTTTTCACAAGAAGTTAGGTTTAGGCAACGCAACCACTTAGTTAGGGTTAGGAAACGACCGTGGTTTACGTTAACGTCACTGACTATAGCGACTCACATGACTCACGGGACTGATGATACCAACGAGTCACGTGACTAAAGACTGACGGGACAAATAAGTCAACGTTACTTGAAGTATCACACGGGACACGAACATCGGCCTCTTGTTTGAAAGTCTTGTGTTTGTTCGAACGGCTGGCTGCTAGATGATTGTCATTTTTACAGACGATCATCCAGATCCAGCTCTTACAGATGATGCTGTTTTAAGATGCTCTTCTTTACTGCTACAGTATGCAGGACAGATGTAGGATGGATGCATGGGTAGGGGCTTCTATAATGTCTCTCCCTGCAGGGCGGGTGGTGCCGAGGCCTGTTCAGCAGTGCAAAACAAAGACCAGGTCTGGAGCAGAAGGCAACCGATGGCGTTTTCTTCACTCATTCATAATTAACACACAAGCGGGGCCAACATGCTGTCTGTGCACATCGGCATGTATAAGGGCCCATACATTGGGCTAACATGCAGTGTAAGGGAATTCACATGTTTACTTCATGTACTGTACGCTGAATCAAACAAACACACAAACACAAACAGACACACACACACACACACACACACACACACACACACACACACACACACACACACACACACACACACACACACACATCCATCCATGTTTTCCAGCAGCTTTCATCATTATTACACAATAGTCATTTTGCATTATATAACTGGGAGCCAGCTGCTCAGGGAGAGAGAGAGTCTGTGGAGAGAGACAGAAGTTGTATAGTGTGTGTGTGTGTGTGTGTGTGTGTGTGTGTGTGTGTGTGTGGTCGGTCATATGATTGTGTGTTTGGGGGATGCTCACTCCTCATTATAAAAGCTTAGTTTGTTTGTTATACAGGACAAAATCAAAAATGTGAAGAACTGAAAATAAAATTTTGCAAATAAAATTGGAAACGTCTATGTAGGTGCCACGTACAGTGGTCCGAGCGTACCTGCTTTGTCAGGATCGACTATCAGGGGATGGACATCAGGCCTTTATATCTTTGTTGTGGTTAGGGATGTCATTTTGGTACCATGTCGATGCCAAAATTCTGAAAACGTGACGGGACTCGATTTTCTACAGTACCGCCAGGGCTGGTGACTAACGGCAGGGGATGCACCCTTTTTCCCTGATAGTGCTACATTGAGAACAACAAACCGATGTTGAAATCAGCAGGATGAGAGCTAGTTAACGTTAGCTGTTAGCAGCTGGTAAGCAGCACAGTCTGCAGTGAACAGCTGAAATAATGACATTTAATTCATGTACAATGTACATCATAATTTATTTGCTACACTTTCTATTCAACTTTTGTTTAATCAATACAACCACTTATTATAAACATATTTCAACTTATTTTAGCACTTATAGATCATTTCACAGTTGTGAACATAAACATTCCCAATGTGTCCCACTTTATTTCCTGTTGCAGTGTATTTGAATGACAACAGCTGACAGGAAGTAAACATGGACCCAAGCTGTTGCCTAGCAATGAAGTTCCGTTGAAACAGTCTATTGCCTTCCAAAAGGACACATATGAGAGTTTTCTGATCTGATGGCCTTTGTCAGTGCCTTACAAACATGAGCCATATGAGCATTTTCTGATGTGCTACCTCTCTGGTTATGGTTTGCCTTGGTTTAGTTGCAAAAACAGCTCTATTAAGGCTAGGGAGAGATTGATGTCATGGTTAAAAGAAAACGATGTGTCAAAGTCACATGCTTTCATGCTACATGGCCTTCTCTCTAAGAATTTTTGTGGCGTCATGCTATTCAGCCATTGTTCCCCACAGACAAGAGTTATAATACACGTGTCCGCTAGATGTCCTTGCTATGTGAACGTAAACAGATCTGTAATCAGACATTTGAACACACGACAAAAAATGTTTTTTGCGAGGGCAGCCTCGACGAAGGTAATGGAATAAAAAAGTTGTGTATTATGAAGGCCATTCATCACTTATGGTTAGTGCTGCTGCTACTGACAGAGACTCCTCAGCAACGGTTTTCTGTGTGATATTATGTTTGTGTTAGAGGAGGAAATGGGAGTGACAGAAAATAATGTACTGGAAGATAGAAAGATGAGAGTGAAAGAGAGCTTTAAAGAAGTCAACGTAAGAGTGGGCAGAAGGACAAAATAATGAAAGACAGGACAACAAAGGAAGAAAGAACAATGCATAAAAGGCCTTCATGAGGAAAGAGTGAGAGAGGGAGAGGAGGTAAAAAACAGAAGAAAGGATTCTGGGTAGCATGATGTAACAGCTGTTCTCACAGTGAGACACATTTGACCTGTGACCAACATAACAGGGCTCCTTTACGTCCTTCTTTCAAAATGTCTAACAACAGTTTGTTATGACTTTTTTTTAAACTTTTTTTTTTTAAATTTACAGCTTCCCATCTGTCTCACCATGTCTTAAAAAACAACCCCACCTGTTCTTTCTCAAATTTTAAAACCCTTGCCTTCTAATCTGTCCATCACTCCGACTTCAAAAAAAATACATACATTCAAGGTTTTAATGAAGCACTAAACTGTGAAAACGCCATCATTGCAAGATATTTTAAGGAATACAAAACTTCCATGTAAGCTTTTCTTCTCAAAAAAGTCTCATATATTCTATAACTTAGTATGAGTTAACTGTCTGGTTAGTCTGGTGAGTCCTAACTGCGGCGGCCCGGGTTCGAATCCGACCTGCGGCCATTTCCGCATGTCTCCCCCCTCTCTCTCTCCCCCTTTCTAAAACTGTCCACTGTCCTATCAATAAAGGCTTGAAAATGCCCCCAAAAAAATTAAAAAAAATAAAATGATGCATCGCAGGTTGAGAACTTCTTGTTATAGCACCAACTTTGCAACTTGTTACAAAAAATATCACTTTCTCGACTTTTCAATTTGTTGACAGCTTGTCACTTGTAGAAAAAGTAACCCCGTCTCTTCTCAGTGTTACGATCACAACAACAGATTGTTTTGCCTCCGCCTCTCGAAAAGCAGAAAACAAGATTTTAATGATTTGACAGTTGACTCATTTAAATGCCGCTCATGTCCAACGACGGCAGCTTCTCCAGAATGTGTTGAGGAATATGCAGGTGTTGGATTTTGTTGAACATCTGTCTGCGCTACTAATGACTTGCTGCCATTTTCCTTATCGTTTGCTAGAGCAGTTTCTTTAAGTCATGAATTATCAATGAAGGTCGTGATTTAAACTGCTGGAAAACTTTTTTAGAATGAATGTTTTTCACGGGAAATAATATTTTTCTTAATCTGAGCTGAACATCAGGTGTTAACAGTCATTCAAACATACAGATATTGACTACATACTTCAGCTTCAACACCAGCAGGAATCATCTAGAAAGGTCTGCTCTCTGTTGTCCCATCTTTGTCTTGTACCTACCGATGACTGATCACAGTTTAGATGCGTTGTACTTTCAGAATTTGACCCTACACTGCTTTACTTACATTTAAGACTCGCTAGTTCAGTTTGGACGCAGGATCAGCTGGACTTCTACAGTTCCTCTAACAGTATCCTTCCAACCTGTCTACCCCCAAAACATCTGTTCCAACAACAACTTCAGACAAGCAATATGTCTTCTTTTACTTTTGTCTCTGAGACACATCTGCTGCTGTACATGCAGCAGTTTTCTGACACATAGCATATGGCGGGTCTACTCTTTTGTTTTGAGAAGAATGCCTTTTGGGTTTACATTTACATGTTGGGCGTTTAGCTGACACTTTCATCCAGAGCGGCATGGCGATGAATGCATCTGTAGAATATGTTTCAATTCCTTGAACATTACAAGAAACCAGCAGTACTGAGTGCAAAGCTCAGAGCTACGGATCGCTGTAAACCTTGAGTAACAGTATCAGGAAAGAAAGAACAAGCTCACAAGAGAGGAAAATGATTTTTTTTTTGGCGTTTTATGTGTATACTTGCATTGCCATTCATACAAGAGGTCCCTACTTTGTATTTTGAGCTGATAGCTGGAGAGAAGTGCGGTTAAAAAAACTCTTAAATATGAATTCGGATAATGGGAGAGTGCTTCAAAGACCAAAGACCCTGAGACAGGGCACTTACCTGTGCCTTTGACTACCTCTCAATACTTTCAGACGTTGGTAGATTTGCTTTAGAAATAGACAGAAATAGTTATTTGTGGTATGTGTTGTATTTTGATAGAAAATTAAAATTAAAAAACAATCATGCCCCACTTCTGTGACGTAAGATTTAAAAAAAACAGCCGCTATTTAGGAACTCAGAAACTCTACCTGCATCATGACTGCACAGATTTAGTTCATGTTTCTGCAAAAATATGTTAAATGAACCTAAAGTTCCTCATTTAGTTTCAGAGTTTGGACCCATTAAAGGTGCACTGTGTAGGATTTGTATATAAGTCGACGTAGTCACCGTGACGTCACCCAGTGGTTTGTGGACTGCCGTTTTGAAGCCTCGAGTTGGGCATTTTTGCCGTCACCATCTTGGTTTTTTTGAGAAGTAGGCTCATTTTCTCATAGACTTCTATACAATCAGACTTCTTTTTGCAACCAGAGGAGTCGCCCCCTGCTGGCTGTTAGAAAGAATGACAGTTGAAGGCACTTCAGCACTTTTCAGACCTGGAGTTTGCCCACTGGTAGGAGAACGCAAAAACGTGAATATCCCTCTCTAGCGCCAGTGTTTGGTTTGTCCGTTCTGGGCTAATGTAGAAACAGGGTGGCCGGCTCCGTGAAGAGGACCTTCTCTGTATGTAGATATAAACGGCTCATTCTAAGGTAACGAAGACACAATTCTTATTTTCAGGTGATTATACACCAAAGAAAAAATACCTATTAATATCTGCCAATAGATCCCCCTAAATGCTACACACTGTTCCTTTAAGAGCATTACTGAGAAACTAGCAAGAGTGGCAGTTTCTTCCAACAGCAGATGGTGGAACAGGTGAAAAAAGAGGTGAAAGAGAAAACAAACACCCAGACTGACTCTGGGGAATGTGAAATGTTACGAAATATGAGCACAAACTGGTATGAAAAAGAGCCTACAAATTGAGATGCCCTTGGGATAATGTACTTGATCTAACACAACCCACCTTCCCTCTCACATCCCAGACAGGT
This sequence comes from Sebastolobus alascanus, assembly GCA_916701645.2. NCBI lineage: Eukaryota > Metazoa > Chordata > Actinopteri > Perciformes > Sebastidae > Sebastolobus > Sebastolobus alascanus. The sequence goes on along the minus strand of CAKAOJ020000249.1, from coordinate 218,505 downwards.
TACAACCTGGAGGATCCTTGTACGTACATCCTTTGTGCTCTACTTTAGCAGCCATCATAGATTAAAGCACGCAAAGCTCGTAACGTCATATTCTGCAGATTGGGAATTGGTTTAAGCTTTGCTGTAGGTTTTTATATTTTTTCTCCTTTTACCAGCAACTTTGATGAAGTTGAAAGTATCACTTCTAATCTGCTACAGAATCACTCACGGAAATCGTGCAAAGAACATCAAAATAATACATACAAGAGGATCACATAAACCCTAAGGGCTTAAATCTACTTTTCTATCCTAAAACATTGTTTACCAACTTGATGCTTGTCGGAATAACACATCCAAATCACTTTTAAGCCCGGGTAGATTTACTAAGCCCTTTGAGTTGCATTCTTTGCTGAAGAGATCTGTCAGTTTTTAGCCTTTTAAAGCCCACAGGCTCTAAACACACTAACATTTCAAGCAATGATAATAATATAATAGGAGACAACAAGCAAGGAATGTAGATTAAAAACGTTCTTTACTTATTGGTGTACTTAATAGAGTATAATATTAATGTAATATTTTGTGATCACACTTGAGAGATACAGACTGGGAAATAAATTCATGTGTAGTTCACATAGGGAGGAGGTCGGGGTCGATGGCTGGGTCTAGAAATAATGCAGACTTTCGCACAGAAGACCGGCGTTCGTGTCCTGTGTGAAACCAGAAGTCAACGTTGATTTATTTGTCACGTTACTTACGTACATAAGTAAGGCCACTTCTGGAGTTATTTTTAGCTAAACCACAATCTTTTTCTAAGCCTAACTAAGTAATTTTGTTCCCTAATCCTAATCAAGTTGATCTTTTCCTAAACCTAAGACGTTTTATTGCCTAAACCTCAGGAAGTTGTTTCCTGTGTAGACGGAAGTTTATTTTGAAAAGACTGTATGCATGTAAAGAGCGGAAATTGACACTTGTTGCTGGACATTCGTAGGAAAATGAACGAAAAAGGAAGAATAACTTTCGTAATATACTGTATTATACGAACAGTTGCATGAGAATATGTTGATATGTGGCAGGTTATCTAATCGGGATATGATGACTTGCCATTTTATCACAAATAGATACAGGTGTATGTTCACTTCTTTAACTTTACCTGAGGAAATAATTCCACTCATATCCACATTAAATAAAAGACAGAAGGGTGCCAGTGTTTAAAAAGAAAAAAATTAAGTTACTCGCTACTCAGGTATTTATTTAAGTAAATACTTTTGTACTCTTACTCAAGTAGTTAATTTGATGACTACCTTTACTTCAACTTGAGTACTTTTTTTTGCAAAGAAATGCCGTATTCACACCAGAGCAGCAGCAAAGTGCGGCCTGCCGCGAGCTGCCATGCAATGTCTATGGAAAGCTGCGGCGGCCGCTCCCGAGCTCAGCAAACAGCGGCCATTTGATTCTGCGGTGAAGTGCAGCCAAACTAAAGTTGGGAAAAGTTTAGTCAGTAAACGGATCCTGTGACTCCTGTGTCATGTTGATCTATGTTACAAAGAATTTCCTCCCTCCTCAAACACATGAAAACGCTTCCCGGCCGCAGAATAAAGTAATTATAGCGGCGAGCCACACTTCGCCGCTGCCTGCTGTGAATTCGGCGTAACAGTGCTTTTACTTGAGTTCAGTTTTTGGCCACTCTACCCACCTCTGGTTGAACTTGACCACGTGAACTCTATTTATAGAGATCAGTCAAGGTCCTAGTTTCACACTGAGCTTTCTGGTTTCATCATACTTGAAGATAGTTTTCTCTATTTAATCAAAATGCCTGGTAAATGGTCAGCCGGCTGTCCTTTCAGCACCGCAGCTGTGCCGCTGAAGAAAGGTCAGCTGGTTCTGAAGACGGTGACGTCTGCGACGAAGGTCTAAGTCGGCATTGATTGAACTGTATCTATGAGGTTCCTCTTTTCTTTCTTCCTCACCCTGCCTTCCCTCTTTACCTGTCACTTACTCGCTCATCTCTCTCTCTCTCTCTCTCTCTCTCTCTCTCTCTCTCTCTCTCTCTGCTGAGGGTAAATCTGTCCTTCTATCATCAGATGCTCTTCAAGGAAACCAGAGTTATCACTAACACTGCAGTGATTTACTCACAAACACATCATACATGTGACTCTCAGGTCTGCATGACCTTGTGTCACTGCTGATTGTGCTCCTGTGTAAGAGAGAGATATTGTGTGGGTGTGTATTGGTGATCATGATTAGGTTTACTGTATGTGTGTGTGGCAGATCAAATTCTCCTGACAAGAGTACAATCACTTTATTTGTTTCCTTGCATTTGGAGAATTGACAGTTTTAAACCAGGTGAGGATGTGGAAAGAGTATTTAAAGGATAGGGTTAGGTGTAAAGGGAATTAATTGGACTTAAGTGATTCTCCTTTTTAGCAGACCAATCTGTTATCCTTTTCTAGCACATATTGCCTGCTTTCCTGGGTCACTGGTCCTGTGTGGAAAGGCTAAGCTATAAATATGCATGGCTTCATTCACATTCCTCTCATTCCTCCTCTCCATTCAACGGTTCAGCTTTAGTTTTTCTGGTGGTAAATAAGGTAAATAAAAATGTGGGTTAGCTGTGTATTTGGTAAATAAGGCAAATGAAAAGAGTTATTTGTACTCAACAAAGGCACTGAAGTGTGGTTATTTTTCCTTCAGTTGATTCCACAATTGAAATTTTAGGCATATTTATGAAGCGTCTCTTACAGCGGGCTACCTCCAGGTCTGAAAAGTGAAGCCAATGCTGAAGTGCCTTAAACTTGCATTCTTTCTAATAGCCAGCAGGGGGCGACTCCTCTGGTTGCAAAAAGAAGTCTGATTGTATAGAAGTCTATGAGAAAATGAGCCTACTTCTACCTTGATTTATTTCCTCAGTAAACACTCGGCCGAAGAGAACATAGAGAATGTGCTAAATAAAGTCCACAAAAATAGTGACGTTCATAAAGTCATTTGAGATAAACTGGAGGAGAAGGGATTTGTGCGCACAGCAGATCAGTGCCGAGTCAAAGTGAAAGCACTTTGACAGCAATATTTCAAAGTCTGTGATTAGCTCATTAGATAGAAGTGGCAGCTCTCGAGACGAAAAAGATAAATTTGCTCCTTCGTAAACGCCCCTCAGCAACTTAATTTTTTTATTTGGTCCGTTTTAATTTGTACTGTTCTGTGAAACCAAACCAGACTTAATAGAAAACGAACCAAAGGTATCATTTTCACTCTTATCTGATCTAATCAAGGCTCCCTTATTCAGTGTTCAGGGGTATTTAGCTCAAGCCTCTCGTGTCACTTCTGGTTGCAAAAAACCAAGATGGGGATGGCCACAATGCCGAACTTGATGCTTCAAAACGGCAGTCCACAGACCAATGGGTGATGTCACGGTGACTACGTCCACTTCTTATATACAGTCTATGGTCTCTTACATTAATCACCCAACAGCTAACGATGGAGTAAAATCTGAATTTTCAAAATATGTCTTGGAGCCAAAATGCAGCAGAGGTACAATCTGCGTAAGTGAGGTAAAGAGACCCTCTGGGACAGATTAGAAATGACTCCAAAAAACAAACAAACAAAAGAAAGAGACATCATCCCAATGACAGAAGCACATTCAGCATTTAAACTTACAATTATGATTTAAAAGACCAACGGTACACTTTATAGCTTTTTGGCATGATGCCCTGTTGCCTTTTCTCTGCACTTATTTTTCCACTCGGAAAACTAGTGTTGAAGTGCCTATAAACAAGGCACTGCTCCAGAAAAAAAAAAGGAAAATAAAATCAATGGTAATGCTCTGTGAGCTACTGAATGGCCAGCAGGAGTGAATGTGTGTAATGTATGAGTGTCAACCCGGGAACGAGGGAGGAATAGACGACCGGTTAATGTGTCTGCTGTAAATAAAGTTTTAAGTGTACTACACTGGAATAGATTTATTATGTAAATGAGGCACTTTTTTAATCTCAGAAATAAATTAGAAAGCGACAACGGATACCTGTAAATGTGTGTTGAGGCGTATCAGACAGAGTGTGTTGCAGATTAGTCATCCAGCATCATTGACATGAAGAATAAAACAAAGGTTGATAAATACAGAGGGAGGTGAATGAGGCAAAGAGAAAGAGAGAGAGAGAGTACAGGGAGAAGTTTTGCTTGTCTTCCTGCATTACCTAAAAAAGCAGAGCGACAGAGAGAGAAAGACACACAGACACTTGTCAGGCTCTGTTGCTGTACGCCGATCTGACAGAAGCAGCTCAGGGACGCAGCCTTGTCCATCATCCTGCTTGTTGACAGACGTGCACACACACAGACACACGCGCAGCGAAGGCCTGACAGATGCAACATGGGACAATGGTGTCGCTGGGTTTTCTTACATGTATGACTGTTTGTGTGTGTGTGTGTGATGGTTATGTGTGCTCATCATCCGGGCATGTAAAATGAATCTACCTTTTCTCACAAACATCATCTCTGGATTTTAGACGTATACTGACAATCCCTAACAGCCGTAGACTCACTGTGATTGAAAGCCCCGTTCTGTTTTACATTCACTCTTTTTCCTTTTGACTGAACCAACAGAACACTAGTTTGTGACTTGAGGGTTTTAGACCTTTGGCAATCTTTCATCCTGTTGATAAATCTTTTTTTGGCTATTTTCAGACTTTAGGTAAGAGCAAGGAAAGAAGTCACCTCTCCTGTTAGCATTTACAGTCAGTAAGTCATAAAACCAAAAGTTTAAACTAGCACTGTCAATTGATTAAAATATTTAATCACAATTATTCGCATGATTGTCCATAGTTAATCACAAATTTTTCTGTTCCAAATGTTCCTTAAAGGGAGATTTGTCAAGTATTTAATACTCTTATCAACATGGGAGTGGGCAAATATGCTGCTTTATGCAAACGTAGGTATATATTTATTATTGGAAATCAATTAACAACACAAAACAATGACAAATATTGTCCAGAAACCGTGGCAAAATATCAAGGGTGTAAAGTAAAAAAAAATTAACAAAAATTCAACTAAAGTTAGTCTAGCGTAGTTTAAAAATGTTTTTCAAATGTTTTCATGTATGAAAAGACCCAAAATGAACACTGTAAGCGGACTACTTGATAACTATAAGTGAATCATTTAAACAGCGCTTGTATACGAATGACTTTGTCCCAAGCTTTTTGATCCATATAAGCACTTGATCACTGTAACAGTAATCACTATAAGCGTTTCCACTGTAGTTTTGTTGTTTCCTGTGAAAATGGAAGTTTATTTTGAAAAGACAGCGTACAGTATGCATGTAACAAGCAGAAATTGACACGTGGGAAACTGACGCGAGAGGGGAACCTAGGGCATCATAGTTTGAAGCGTAGGGCCGCTGACCAAGCTGCCTTATTTGACAAGCTCTCTTGAGGTTCATCGCAACGACCAACTCCATTCACATTAAGTGCAGGACGTCGCTTGTCAGGAAAATTCAGGTTGTATTTAGAGTTTGATGAAACTACAAATGCTGTTCTGCGGTGAGGACAGTCTCATTGTTGCTGCGTGTTATTGTCTCGCCAACCCTGATCTTCTCTTTCCCTAAACGATCTAATTTAAATACCCTACAATTCCTCACAGAAAATGTGTATTTTCTGCCTCTTTTGACATATTTGTTTCACCCTTCACATAATGTGTCCGACCGTTGTAATCATTGGCAGTCAGTCTCAACATGTTGGCTGACGAGCCTCTACTTTGTGTAATAGTGGTGGCTTTGGGCGAATGTGGGCTGCAGCGTTACGCCTGTCACAGTTTGGGGTCTGGTTTGGTCGTACCGTAGGACAGCATCTCTAAATGTGTTGTGTACGAATGTTAAGATTTTATCCCAAAGTGCTCAAGAAAGTGCATTATTTTATATTACATTAACAAGACCGAGATTTGTGCTCTCTGTCTCTCGAGGCCTTTTTGATGGAACAGTGCTGGATAAGTTTTATTTATTTATTAAATCCCAGTATGTTTTATTTATGATTTGTCTTTCTGCAACCTTTCGGCTGAATGTTTCTCAGCCGCTCTTCAGGCATACGTTTCTGTTCTCCGTTCCTGTCAGTCACATTATATCTCCTGTTGTTTTTTTCCTCCTAACTCGCTTTGCTTTACATACTTTTCTTGCCACAGACTGGGTGAAGTAAATTTCTTTTGAAGTGGATTATCTTTGATTCTGGGTTGGTTGAGGAGGAGGAGGAGGAGGACAGAGTGAATGGGATAGAGAGGAAGAAGAGGGTGAGGTGGGGAGATAGAGGAGACGGAAAGAGAGAGAAAGAAGTAGAGGAAGCAGAACAATGGAAATTTTATGTAACATTCAGCTGTTAAATTATAAAAGAGGAGTTTTTAGGGAACCGCCCATTATTTTATGCTGTGTTGCTGCACGCACACAAACAGTATTTTACTTGGGAACATGAGCACACACCAGACTGAATGTGTACACTTCCTTACTTGTTTCTTTTTTGCAGCTCCACACTTCCTTTTCCCTCATTTTCCCTAACCGTAGCACATAAACAACCAGACTGTTCTCCTACACCGTTGGTAGCTATACCTACAAAAAGTAATGCACTGTAATTCATGTATATATCCCACTAAATCCATTTGTATGTAATCCATGTAATCGTGAACCAGGAAGTTTAAAGGGCAACAAACACAGCGTAGGGAGGAGGTCGGGGTGGAAAGGCGGGTCAAAAAATACCGGACTTTAACCCAGGAGACCGGTGTTTGTACGTTGTGTGAAATCAGAAGTCAACGTTGCTTTATTTGTCACATAATTTCCGTACTTAATTTACGCTTCTTCCGGAGTTATTTTAACCCAAACCTAGGGCTGCACTATTAATCAAATATTAATCGCGATCACGATTTTGGATTCCCACAATTAAATCAACATGATCGCCTGAGATATTGACGTTTGAAATGTGCGTTCTGCTCATAGAAAACTCTGCTGCATATCAAAACAAGCGCTTCCTAAACTAACAGCCAGCCGCCACCTGGTGATCGAGACACTTCACTTTTGGGTAGAGATATTATCTATACAACCAATGTGTTTATGATTGAATTGAGAGCATAACCTTGTTTATCTAGCTCTTAATGTTGCTAATTTTCCTTTCGAAGTGCACCTGATTAAAGCATTTAACTTTAAAATGTTGCTAACAAAAGGTTAGGGTTAATATTCCTGTATTTTTTCATATTGCAAATTATATTGCAGAAAAAAATATTGCAATGTCAGTTTTTTCCAACATCGATCAGCCCTAATTTGGACATCAGCAGGAATATAGCACAGCATGGAAGTAAAAGTCTGTTTATTTTAATGTGAAAGTGCCATAAAAATATGTTGTCGCTAAAATCTATGAATAATCGTGATATGAATATTGATACAAAATAATTGCGGTTATCATTTTGGCCATAATCGTGCAGCCCTGCCCAAACCACGATCTTTTCCTTAACTTAACTAAGTATTTTTATGTCACTTAACGTCTGTACTTAATTTACGCCACTTCTGGTGTTATTTTAACCCAAACCACGATCTTTTCCTAAACCTAACTAAGTAGTTTTTGTCACGTAACGTCCGTACTTAATTTACGCCACTTCTGGTTTTATATTAACTCAAACCACGATCTTTTCCTAAACCTAACTAAGTAGTTTTTGTCACGTAACGTCCGTACTTAATTTACGCCACTTCCGGTGTTATTTTAACCCAAACTACGATCTTTTCCTAAACCTAACTAAGTAGTTTTGTAGCCTAAACCTAACCAAGTTGTTTCTTGTGAAGACTGCAGTTTAATTTCTGAAAATACTGGAGTGGAATTGACACATGCGTCAAGTTTTGCTCAAAAAATGAGGAATAACTTTTCATAAGATATCATACGAACTGTTGTATAAGGATATGCTGAAACACAACACAACAACAGTCAACCAGAGAACATGTTTCCCTCCTTTAAAATAAACCAAGAAAAATTAGTTCAGAGTGAAGCAGGAAAAAAAAGTGGGTTTTCAAGTTTTCACAAGAGAATCGTTCCCTTTGCGCCAAACATCGAAAAGCATCTTGTTTAGATTCCTATACAGCACACAGGTGCATCTATACTGTACATACACACTCACAAACATATGTACAGAGAGAATGTCAGGGGACGGGCACGGCATATTTGCTGGCAGTTTTTGGCAGGACATGAAGCGAGACAAACACAAGACAGTAATAATGAGAGAGGAGACAAAGAGGATTGGCAGTTTTTTTTCTGTGTAGAGGAAAAAGTTTATTAGAGAGTACGAGTGTGTTGTATGCGTCGCTTGCCAGAAACTATTGTATGTGTGTTAATAAGAAAAGCAGTAAACAAGCTTGTGTGTGCGTGCCGTTGAAGTGTGTTAATAAACTGAGGGAGGGTCTCGTCAAAGTGATAAATAGAACAAAACACACCGGGACGGATTAGAGAGAGAGAGCGAGGGGGAAAGAAAATAAAGAGATTAACCATAGGATGCCTTGAGATTGAAGGGTGGAGGTGGAGGAGGGGATGAAGTAAGGTATATAGTGAAGGAAGAGAGGGAGGAAGGAAACCACAGAGGGATGGATGAAAGGCAGAAGAAAAGCTTCAGGAGGAGGTGAGGAAAGGAGATGAAAGAGGAGACCTGGTAAGGAAAATAAAGGAGAGAGAGAGCAACGAGGGAATGAGAGAACAAGGAGGACATCTGGAAGGGAAGGATAGGGAAGATGGGAAGGAAAGGAAGGGGTATGAAACCGAAACAAATATGGAAGTGTAGGGAGAGTTGGAGCCAAGAGAAGTGGAGGAGGAAATCATCCAGATTAGAGGAAAACCTGGATGAAAAAGAAGAGGCAGAGATGAATGATCTTAATCTAACTGGAGAGAGAAGAAGGGAGAGGATGAGGGATGGCAAAACGTGAGGGATAGGTAGCATGTTTGTGTGAAAGAAAGATAGAGTGAAGGTGAGAAAATTAATATTTTAGGAGGATAAAAGGAAAAGAAAGAGCAAAATTAACAGAACAAATGACAAATCATATCATAAGCAATTGGCTGTTCATTGTTGCCACATTTTATGTATTTGATATAATCTCCAGCCCATCTGATCATCCTCCACGCAGCACTTATTTACTAAAATGTTAACTTTCATAAGAGCTTCTCCCGTCACTCCTTTGTCTTCTCCCTCCAAAAAATACCGTGGGAGGCGGCCCCACGCTGCGCGAATCAATTTTAAAAGACATTTTTATACAAAGAGTGTGGCACATATCAGGGATTAAAGAAAATCAGCGAGGAAATCGGGGCAGGGGAAATTCCAAGCGAACCAAATTCAATTTTAAGCAAATTCCCCCGAACTGTCAGTCACTGTGACAACTCGGCTCCCTCTTCTCCTCTTTTGTTTGTGATGTGCTTGTGTGAACTTTGGATTAACCTCGCTCTCTCTTCTCTCTCTCCTTCTCTCCGTGTCTTTCTTCATCCCTCTCTGCAGGGTGTGGTTCCAGTCAGGCATTAACTTCCTGGCTGTGAAACCCAGCAACCTCGTCGCGTGGGAGATCAAACAGGAAATGGCGCCGGGAAGCAGCTCGTTGGCGGTGATGTGTCAGAGACGGGCCTCATCCACGGCAGAGAGGTAGGGCTGAATCTCACATATCTGCTCCTTGTTTTCAACAGCTTCCTCCGTCAGCAGCTGATTAGCTTCTTATTAGGAGGAGGTTGTGTTTTCGGTTGGGTTTGTTTGTTTGTCGGCAGGATTACGCAAAAACTACCGACCCGATTTTCATGAAACTTGTTGGAAGGGTGTAGCATGGGGCGAGGACAGACCCATTACATTTTGCAAGATAGTGCACGGCCTTGGCGGAGGTCTGTGCTCTCCGAGTGCCCTTCTGGCTGCATAAAATGTCTGACGAGGTCTGTGGTTATTCTGTTGCCCTACATTTTGGAAATGAGAGATCTTAGTTGTTTTTTCAGTGACAGTTTCTGCAACAAATAACAATTAAATATTAATGATTTGCGCATCATCCATCCGCAGATTTGAGTTTACAAGGAGTGGATGGCTCTTCTAGCTTCATTCTGTTTTTTTAATGTAAGCTTTCTAAGAGTTTTCCTAAAAGTGATTCAACACTGTGTGTAACGGCATCAACAGTGTAACATGAAAAGCTTGTCTTGCTGTCTATTGGCTGATTGGCTCTTGATTTGACCTTTGATCTGCAACCTCTAACCCATAAAAGTGTGTTTCGGTAGCCTACATAGAGAGGCAAAGTCCCGCCCTTTCCGGTGGACCACCATGGGACCTTATTTTGGAAAAACTATCTACGGTAGTCAACGGAGAGAGACAAATATTTTGTACATCCCGTTTGAATTGTGCCATGAATCACACATATGATGTTTGTCAACTTAAAACATAACTTTGCAAGTCAAGAAAGTCGTATGTTTATCGTAGTATCATTTAGTGTTGTGTGGAACCGCTCAGTGAACTTCATCTCTCGTCTCGCACAATATACGTCACCAACGCTAGCTAGCTAGCTAACTTAGCTATGTTCCAAGCACAAATGAAAGGTTATCTTACCTGATGTGTTTTAACCAGCGACTCCTGGTCTTTTTATCAGCCGGGAAGTGAAAGAACGAGCGAGAGCCATTGCTCCTGTGAGTACATCCAAGTATGAAACCCACAGGCATCGTAGCTTCAGAGAGAGACGTCACTTTTGCGACTTTTAGGTGTGTAGTCTTTCTAATTACGTATTTTCACAGTCTTATACTTCAACAGTTTTACAACAAGCTGTGACTTTCTTGACTTGCACAATTATGTTTTAATTTGACAAACATCAAATATGTGATCCATGGCAAAATTCAGGATCAACAGGATCAAAAAAATATTTGTCTCTCTCCGTTGACTACCGTTCATATTTTTTCCAAAATAAGGTCCCATTGTCCACCGGAAGGGGCGGGAATTCGTCTCTCTATATCGAGGAGTGTCAAATTCATAGACTGAGGCTGTGGCGTTACACATTTTATCCTGTATAGACACCACCAGTATGTACTGTACTACACATACTCAGAGTGGGCTGACAAGCAGCAGTGGAAAGCACTGACCCGTGGGTCATGCTAAATTTGCCATTTACTTGGTAATTGCTCTGCTATTATGTGGTTGGCTATGTTAGTGTGTGCGTGTGAATACGTGTGTGTGAGTTAAGTTTGTGTCAGGAGAACAAATACAGCCTGTTTTTTTTTTATTTTGTTGTTAATGTGACGAATGATCAGTACTTGACCCCAGTGCATGGTTAGGATGATGTTGTTGTTGCATAGCACTGATACAAAGACAGATTAAATGTAATGACTGTGGATGAGACGTTAAAAAGCCCAATGTGGTGAGAAAAATGTCTCACTTAAATCAGGTAAAATCAAGATGTCAAACAGACACTGAGGTTAACTGGGTAGCAGATAAAAAGAGATTCACAAGGCACAAAAACAACACAGTGCATGAGTAATAGGTCGTGAAAATACATTAAATGAATTGAAACAGCCTTGATGCAGGAAATACCATTAGTTTGACTCCCATACAGTACAGTTACAGCTCAAAGCAAGCTCCAAGGACTACAGTCAAATCATTTTATTCCAAATTCAGATATGAAAAATGCCTATTCTATAATTGACAGAAGCACAGCGTATTTTTTAACAATAATTGTTGTTAAATCACAGTAATACCTTCAAGGGAAATTCTTCTTTTTTTTGTGCATTTTTTTTACTTTATATGTTCTTTTTTTAAAGTAAATGGCATTTTGGAAGATTACTTTAACTTTAAGTGAAGTATTCATAATAAGTTCAACTCAACTGTGCTACATTCAAAGACTAACAGCTGTCCTGCAGTAATGCTCATGGATTTAGTCCTTTTTTTTAACCTTTTATCTCACACAGTTACACGTATCTCTTCCTCCAACCTTGTGTTGGAGTGACTGAACTTCCTTCTTCACCGTCCCTCGTCACCCTCCTTTCCCCCTCTCTGCTCTCTCTCTCTCTCTCTCTCTCTGCTGGTTGCTGATGAATGACTTCCCATTGCATGAAACTATTATAGCAGGACCCCAGCTCAATGAGCACCACTTAGCTAGCCGTTAGCCACGTCTAGCCTTGACTGATGGTCAGCATCAGCAGCAACGGATGACCCAAATGTGGCACCGAGGGAAATAAAACTGATGACACAACAGCTTTAAGCTTTCTAATTAAGAGCATTAGTTAAAAGTTTCCATCAGATTTTTCTAAGACTCTGAAGTGAGTGTCTTTGTACAGTACGTATAGTACAGGATGTACCATAGCTTTTTTTTGGAGGGGGGGGATCATACCTATAATATTAATAAGTATGTTTTCTTTAGTGTTTAATCACCTGAAACTAAGAATCGTTGTGTTTTCGTTACCTTAGAATGAGCCCTTCATACCCACATAGGGAGCGGGTCCTCTCCACGGAGTCCGCCATGTTTCAACAGTAGCCCTGAACGGACAAACCAAACCCTGTTTACTTTTCCTGCTTGGGTCGGAGTCGATAACGCTACTCGCTCCCGTCGCCGCCGCCGCTCTCTCTCTTTTGCTTCACCACTCACTTCCCACGCACAAACACTCTCTAAGCGCGTTTTCTTACAACAAGGCGCTCAGTGGATAGAGCGTCCTTTAACCACAAGGTTGGCGTTTCGATCCCCAGCTCCCCCTCTACATAGCTAATTAGGCTAATGTTAGCTCCATGACTTGGTTGAAAACTTTATCTCTGGCTGACTTTTTAATGTATCTTGTGACGTAACTTGTTACATCATAAAACAAGTTTAATTAATTCCTTATAATTTTTTCTCGTGGGTTTTTGTTTGGGAAAGTCTAAAACAAGTGATACTTAAAATGCAGAGTATCGCTCTTTCTACAGCCTCATGCTCAACGCTTGGTAATGCTGGTTGCTGAGCTATGATTGGACAATTGCTGTTTGGGGAAGGGCTGTAGCAAAGGGTCAACTGGTGGGTACTGGTGAACAGAAACACATACATATTATTGATGCTGTAGATATTTCTTGAATGGATTGCTCATGGACTCATACTCCTGCGGTGCAGTTCAGCACGGCCGGTGGAATACTGAAGGCGTTTGATGGATTTTGGGATGTGCCAGCCACTGTAGCCTCAAGGCAGGGAAGTTATTTTCCTGGCCGTTGTCACCCATCAGGATGGTGTTATTTGAGGTGTTGAGATGGAGGTGATTCTAAACGGCTGCTTATTTCCCTGAGCTTTGGCACGTAGCCACGTGTGGCAGATTTGTGTCGTTTTTTTTCTTACCCTGAAGGGAAAACTCATCAAAGTGACGTCAGGGTGAACACAAAGTGATGCTTTAGAAACCAGATTATGATATGGCTCTCTCACAAAGACGTACACGGAGAATCGCAGATGCAAACACACACACACACACACACACACTCTTTCACATTCACATCCTCTTACACACATACACACTCCTGCCGTCTTCAAAGTGATACTGTAAACAAAGAGGCGCCTAAAAGCTCAGATTATGATGCGGTTAGCACAAATATATACAAGTGCATTGATGTACACACATGTGTAAATGCATAGGCCTGTACACACACACACACACACACACACAAGAAGCAGGGCTGATTCAATGCAGTACCTCCACACACACACACATACAGTATATACAGACAGTTGCCAGCATACAACAGGCAAGATCACAGTCTTTTATCAGCGAATGTGTGGGCGGGATGGCTAATTAAAAGAGCTGATCTGTATTAATCTCTAATGAGATATTACTGGTTGACACATGAAACAGCGAGCGTGCTTTTTTATGAATGAGAGGGCGGGAATGATTACTACCTCTGACAGTTAATCCTGTGAATTGATTCTTGTTACCTATTGTTGTTCTGTGATATAATACGATCTGACGTGATACGGTGTTCAGTGTATGCGTATAATAGGGACTGTATGGTGAGTGGATGCAGTAATTGGAACCAGAGCGTAGGCTTTTGCTGTGTGTGTAGGTGTGTTTTTCGTATGTAAATGGTTGATGAGGTGGGTGTATGTATGCTGTACATACATAGTACTTGTGTGTAGGTTGACAGTTATTTGAGACCGAAAAAGAAACAAATCGTTGATCATGATGACTAATTACTGCTCCATCATCTCGTGTACCGAGAGACCTCATTAGTTTTTCATTAAAACACCCCACAGAAGTTGGGATCAAAGCTCTTCTTCAGCTCTCATTTGTTTCTTTATTGTTTTTGATTATACAGTAATTATTCATTATTTGTATATTTCTCACTAATTGACCATTCTGATAGCACTTACACAGCACCGTCCAGCCCGGTCGCACGAAAAGGCATGTGAGTGACACGATAATGCACAAGGCAAAAGCATGTCATAAGAATGCCCTTCTTGCTTTAGGCGTGTCATTTTCATGCCATGTAGTCTGTACTGACCATAGACTGCATATAAGAATTTAATGTAGTCACCGTGACGTCACCCATTGGTCTGTGGACTGCCGTTTTGAAGCCTTGAATTCAGCATATTGGCCGTCGCCATCTTGGTTATTTGCAACCAGAAGTGACACGAGAGGAGCTAAGTACAACTGAACGCTGAATAAGTAATTTTTAGACGACCAAAAATGTTATAATTAACTTTCATGAACTGAAAACACACTGTGAAAGGGTTAAAGTTTTAAGACAAAAACACGGACAACTCCCAGACGGGACAACGCCGTGGTAGCAACCTGTCAATCACAAGGTAGCCACGCCCTAAAGCATCCCCTGCTTTATGGTTTATTTGACTCAAAATGGGACCATAATTTACTAAATGAACATCATGCTGTGTTGAAGAAGACTTGAAAATAGCGATTGAGACCATAAACTCATGTTTACAATGTTTACTGAGGTAATAAATCAAGTGAGAAGTAGGCTTATTTTCTCATAGACTTCTATACAATCAGACTTCTTTTTGCAACCAGAGGAGTCGCCCCCTGCTGGCTGTTAGAAAGAATGCAGGTTTAAGGTACTTCAGCATTGGCTTCACTCCTCGGCCCACTGGTACTGACTGTAGTCATAACATAGAATAAAAGGGAGAAAGACCGCTGATGGCGGGTGGTTGGGGAGGTGGATGGGTCCAACAAACACCAGACTTTCAACCAGGAGATCAGTGCTTTGTTTGGAAGTTACGTTAGTGACTTTGTCACATCTTTTTTAGTGACGTTTTGAACGTTTGACGTTCTTTTAGTGTGTTTTCCGTACTGTTGCGTTGTTTCCGTATGTATTTTACTTAGTTTACATACTTATTTTAAGCCCAACCATGATATTTGTCTTGAACCTAACTAAGTGGTTTTGTTGCCCCCCTGCTGGTACTGCACCTTCATTCAGGTGTGTAATATTCATGCCACGATGAGGTAAAACGTGACACTGACGTGCCATCCTCTGGTGGACCGGCGGGTCTATTTCGTGCTTTGGCGTGATTTTAGTTTGCACCGTCATACTGAGTTATTGACACTCTGCTTACTTGTGCCTCCCTGCCCTTCTGCCGCTGTGTACCAGTGCTCTGAAAAACAAAATATAATGAGATGTTTGGATGTGCATGTGTGTGCCTACTCTCCCTCAGAAAATGTCATTGAGGCGCCCTCGAGCAACATTTGTCTTTTGTTGGAATTCATTTTTGATTATCATTTCAATATTATTCATTCATCTGTCCCTGCTCATGTTATTTTAGTATCATTTTAATGTCATGTTATTATACAGTATGATCTTACGATGTGTGTTGTTTCTACAAATTTGTTGGATAATTCACTTCATTTTCCATTTATAAGCCGTGTTGCTTATGTAGTAGGCTTGACCTTGTTGAGTTTTCAGTGTTGATACTGATATTGTTAGTCATTTTCACAGCCTCTCGGGAGTTTAGTCTCACTTGTAAAAATGAGTTTCTCTGTTCCTCCCACTATGTTTACAGCATTTTTATTACTTTGCATGTTGAATAAATTAAACCTAACAAGAAGTGGAGCAGGCTCAGGATGACCTCAGTGTTGTCTGGTGGGTTATATGAGGAAAATGTGCCATAGTTTATGAGTGTGGCCGATGTTGCCAGAATGGGAGCAGTGCTCTATTTCATGATCATGATTAGATCTATAGATTAACACTAATGGGCCCCGTTCAATACCAGAACTGGGGTAATGCACTGCCCACACTCCATACAGGGACATGCTATTTATCTGATTGTGTGTGTGTTTGGCTATCAGCTAGCAGCTAACGGAGCTACACACACAGCTGAGTGCATCGCCGTCACTCAGCCGCTGCTCTGCGGCCAGAGACACAGTTATTCTGTGCTTAAACATTAAAAGAAGGTGAAACTGGATATTTTTAGATTTCCTCTTGGGGAAAGAACAAAATCATCGTGGCAATTTTCCAGGAAAGCAGTGAAATTGTTGCATTTTGCAGGAGATAATCATTGTTTTTGAAATACTTGAACAGTGAACACCAGGGGCCGTATTTATAAAGCTTCCTAGTACACAGAGTTGCTCCTAATGATGAAATTATAAGAAAATTCTTAGAATTATGATGTTTTCCAAGAATATCCCGTTATCGTTAAGACGACACCCTGGTAAAGATAAAGCCCTTAAGAGAGCTCCTTGAGGTGAAAAACAGGAGTTGGGAGGAGGACTTTTAAAAGGCTGAAGAGTTTCTTAAGTAGAGGAGAGAATGGCAGAAAGACAAAGAGGTCGGAGAAATATTCTGGCTGCTGATTGAATATAAAATATAAATTCGGGACAGAAAACAACATATTTTCTCTACCTTCTACACTATCAATGACTAATTTACAAATTCAAAAATACAGTAAGACCTCTAAATGACGACAAATGGTTTATGTGCCAATTATATATCATATGGTCTCTACTGTAGACAAACTGTGCATGCTGCAATCCTAAAATCTAAGCTCCAAAGTAACACAGTCCCATAGTTCCCAGTGTTTATTTATGATAATAGTGTAGATGTTTTTGAAAGGCATGTAGTGGATCCCCAGCAAGATTTCCTCCTCAGATCATATACTATTAATGTAGCTCTCCACACATACACACAACATTTACATGTTCAGGAACATGTGAGTTGATACCCACTTATGCAAATACATGCAAACACCCCCACTAAAAGTACACACTGACACATACAGTATACGCACATGTTGCTGTCGCATGCATCACTGCATGCCTCAACACATAGGTAAGCTGACCCAAGTCATACATTTCATAAATGTTATATAAACTTCTCATTAGGTATTCAAACACAAACTATGTGTGTGTGTGTGTGTGTGTGTGTGTGTGTGTGTGTGTGTGTGTGTGTGTGTGTGGAGGATGGTACCTATGTCTTTGTATCTTTACTTTATATTGATTGAAATGAATAAATGCTGCAGAGACATGTTCACACAATCAAATGTTGCACAGTTTACATAAATGTTATATAAACTTCTCATTAGGTATTCAAACACAAACTTTGTGTGTTTGTGTGTGTGTGCGTGTGCGTGTGCGCGCGCGCGCGTGTGTGTGGTGTGTGTGTGTTTGTGTGCAGGATGGTACCTATGTCTTTGTATCTTTACTTTATATTGATTGAAATGAATACATGCTGCAGAGACAATTTCACACAATCAAATGTTGCACAGTTTTGATTTGCACAAATGAGGAAGGCTACAAGCACTTAACTTTAATGAAATACATTACTGTCGGCCGGGGAGTGGAGATATTTCAGTTCTGACACACGCACACACACACACACACACACACACACACACACACACACACACACACACACACACACACACACACACATAAGCGTTAGATCACGTAGAGTCAATCTTCTGAATATAACCTGTGAAAAATCCTTGGAGCCTGTACCCTTCTGAAGGATGCTCATACTTGAAACTCTTGAAACACGAATCCGGCTCCACACAGAAACACATACAGATGTGTGAAGATTAAGTTTTAGTTTTATACATACATTCAATAGCCTTACCAATTCGTTGTTTAAATAGACTCATGTGTCAAACATTACATCCATGAAATTATACATTGTAAGATTAAGAATGACAATGCTTTTGTAATGAATACTGATTCAGTGAACTCAATGTCCTTGCAATTTATAACTACGTCAAACAAGACTGTTAATTGCATAGAACAGTAAAGAGGGCAAAACCACAGAGTTAAAAAGGAAAACTATTAGCTACCTCTCCGATTTGGGGCTCTAGGCATCTATTATGAAAAATGCTTTGACCTTTGGATGTCAAATATAATGTTGCGTCAGATAATACATGACAAACAACTGAGAACAGTCAAGGCACACGGAGCACAGCCAAACAAAAAGACCACTAGGAATAGAAAAAAAAGGGCTGTCAAAGTTAACACGATAATAACGCGTTAACGCAGATTCATTTTAACGCCACTAATTTCTTCAACGCAGTAATGCAACTTGCGATTTTTAGGTTGTGACAGCTCAGTTTTAAAGCGATACTGGTATCATATGAAACTAGAAAACCTAAGGAATCCATTGGTACCAACCATGTCATACACAGCTTGTTACTCCAAACTTCCGCTTTATTTTGGCGAGGAAAAACTGGCATGGTCTCCCCTTTACAGACATGCCCACTTTATGATAATCACATGTAGTTTAGGGCAAGTCATTGTCAAATCAGCACACTGACACACTGACAGCTGTTGTTGCCTGTTGGGGTTGAGGTTGCCATGTTGTGATTTGAGCATATTTTTTTATGCTAAATGCAGTACCTGTGAGGGTTTCTGGACAGTATGTGTCATTGTTTTGTGTTGTTAATTGATTTACAGTAGCACATATTTATATACATTTGCATAAAGCAGCATATTTGAGCCTATAAATACAAATCTCCCTTTAAAGTACATTTTGAACAGAAAAAAAATTTGCAATTAAATATTTTAATCGATTGACAGCCCTAGTAAAAATAAATAAAAGGTTTGTACATAATAAGGATACTTGGTGAATATTAAAGTCACTGAGGATCAAGTTTTTAAAAGTTCTCAATGCAATATTCAGAGCAGAGGGATTGCCTCCACACGGCTCTCAACATGGCGACGGCTGAGCAGGTGGCTAACAGCACGAACAGTTCAAACTACGGCAACAGTGCTGACAGAGCTAACAGTTTTAACCTGATTCTGCGATTACGCTGTCGGTCGGGACGGCGTTATCAGCGGCGGCCATTAGCGAGCCAACAGAGAGACTCACATACACTAAAAGGCACACACGGCCGGCCCGGCTACGTAAACAAAGCACAGAGAAGCTTGCATTACAACACACAGAGGGAGAGTGACTTCATTCTCTGCTCAAGACATTACTCCACTATATCTATATATATTTGCTGCTATATTAATGCTCTGAATATCGTATTGTGAACCTTTAATGTTTGAACTGGTTTAAATCCACATGAGCAGAGGGAAAGATGCAGGGCGCGGGGTTAAGTGTTGTATGGTTTTAGTCGTTTGTAATGACAAACTAACTTAACAGAGAGCTTTTGTTTTGAGTGCTGGCAGTCTCCCTGGGATACACACACTCATACACACACACACACACACACACACACACACACACACACACACACACACACACACACACACATAGCATAGACATGGGGCCAAGATGTCTGCAGTCTCTGTTGGCACACATGAGGATTAAAACACAGCAACGGGGAGGAAGCATAGAAAGAGAGAGGGTTGCCTGCCAGCGAGAGAGAGAAGGAGGGGAGAGAGAGGGGGGGAGAGTTAAAGTGAGTGAGTCGGGACGGAGAAATAAAAGAAGAAAAACGAGAGAGAAAGAGGCCCTGAGAGCACGACAGTGTTGCTGTTAGTGTTTGTCCCTGGAGAGAGAAAAATGGAGAATTCCCTTCAGATAGTTACACTCATATCCCATTTTCTTTCATTGCAGCGTGTGTGTGCGAGAATAAATATTTATATGTTTGTTATAAGCATGCAGAGTCAATTTGTGTGTGTTCTTCTGTGTAACATGTTTCTCTGCCCCATCAGTCTAACCAGGACCAAAGTACTTGCCCTACTTTATCCTAAAGTAATCCCCCAGATACCACATAAACACTCATAGACACATACTGTATACACACACACACACACACACACACACACACACACACACACACACACACGTTTCTCCTTATGAGTGCCTTTCATTGACTACATTATCTTATATTACATGGCACTACATGCCAGGCGTTAACCCACAACATGAGCTCAGTCCTGAGTGTTACTTTAGCCATGCAGATGGTTTTAGTTTTATTTGCCCTGGTTTTGAGATATCCGTCTATGAGATATCTGTCTCCGCTCCGATACGATGGAATTTTGTTTGTGGGGCAAATTCAAAAGCATTTACCATCTAAAAACAATGTTTTGGTTTCTCTGGATAATCCACAGACCTCACTCTGAACAGTTTTTATAGGGACTATTACTTTGGTACAAAGGAGTAGAGGTGGAAACAATGAATCACTTTGCTGATTTCAATCATTTCATTCAGTTCAAAGAGTCTCTAAGTAGTCACTTTTCTTATAAGCTAAGCAGAAGCATCACCGTTTAAAAGCACTTCAGTACGTACGACAGTAAGTAAAAGCATCACCATTCATAGGCTCCAACGTTCAGCGCTGATTCTGACTGTCAGTTGTGCTTTCAGCCTGTTTCTAGTCCAATCTGTAACATTCAGTTCAGTACTGTACAAAACTATCCTATACAACTGTTTGCAACTGAGCTATCACATTACTGTATGATAGCATCTGCGTCTTTTGCAGTCTTTAAAATATACTTTTAATGGGGAATTAACATACTGTGTATTACGGCCATAGATTGTAGTCACCGTAACGTCACCCATTGGTTTGTGGACTACCCTTTTGAAGCCTTGAGTTCGGCATTCCATTCAACCCCATTGTATTGGGATGGCAATGGATATCTTGAAAACCAGGGCAAATAAAACCAGTGGTGGGGTAAATTAGGGATTATAGGTGGTATATTGGCCCTTAAAGTAACTTTAATTGTGATCCTACACTAGTTTTAAACTTCATAAAATTTGGAAGTTAATCAAAATCTTAACCAGCAAAGTTTCATCCCAATCGTCCACATGGTGAGATGTCTGCACAAGAGTCTGGTTGACTTTTCAATCTAATTGTCGAATTGGATTCAACATACTCTAAACCTGTCAGCCTTAAATAATCTCATCTTCAACGTCCCATAAAATGGCCAAACATTTTCTCTTTGCCCTCCCCCCACTCTGCGTTTCCATATCCCAAACTTTCAGTGTATCATAAAGAGTTTTATGTACTGTATTTCAACACCTCAACCCCCTGAGTATAGATTTGACCCTGAAAAATGAAATATAAAAAAATCACAAGGACAATAGTGCAGATACACACACACACACAAATAAAAAAGTCTGTGGGGTTCCTTGAACAGAAGAGCAGATGAAATGGCCACCCCAGTGGTAATAGTCTGTGTTTATCCATCTTCTCTCTTCCCTTTATTGTTCCACACAGAATTGAGGCCAAAAGTGTCTCTAAAGGTGCATACATGTACACGTATACTCAAACAATATGGGTTTTGGTGTATTGAAGCATCACCGATAGCTTTCTTCCTCCCTCCTCTCTTTTTCCTCATCTTCCCCTCTTCGCCCTCTCTTCCAAGATTGCTTGCCGATTGACTATTCTGTTTTTATGGTCTTATTTTCTATTTCAATTCCGCTCAAGCATGTTTGGCTTGCAAAAGGTCGGCGACGCCCTTCCGTCTTTGTGTATTTTGTTCCCTCACATCTTGACCCTGAAGAATAGTTTGGTCCCAAACAAACATTTTGCCTCAAGTGGGCTTTTTTTTGGGCTGTTTTTTCCATAGTTGGAGCCGGGGTTTGTGGGTGAGGGCTGTAAAGATGTCCGGGTTTTAAAGATGATAAACATCAACGGGGCTTTGACAAGAGAGTTGAAGGAAGGATGAATTGAGAGAGGACAATCTGGGTGAGCACGGAGAAGAAGGAGGAGGAGGGAAGAGGGGAGAGATTAGGGAGGAAATATACAAGAGGAAGAAAGACTTGTAAGCTGGAGGTGGACAGCACAAAGGGATGGAAAACGTTAGAGGAGGAAAAGTAGAAATGGAATGAAAAGAAGAGGTTTAAGGGGTCAGAGAAGGGAAGCTCATTCCTAAAAATGTTCAACTTCAGGTTTAAACAAATGAGAATGTTTTGGTCTAAACCATCGCGGAAAAAATGTAACTTTGTGACAGCTTTGTTCGCGTTGACACTGCCGCAAGCCAGCTACCTGTAAGTGAGTAAACCTTCAAATAAACCTGTCATCCTGCAAGAAAATACTTTTGGGAGCAGGGGTCATCCGAATGAATTTGATTCAAGTCCTTGTAAATTCAGCTGGGATCCATCAGCTTGTCTCTGAGGTGCGCCATAATTTACCTCTTCTGGTGTTCATCCAATTAAGTAAGTTGACCCATGAGACAGTACCCCCCCCCAAAAACATTTACTGTGTTTCTTAGGCTGAAGATTCAATCCAGAAAAGTGAAAAGTGACAGCTCTACAAAGGATACCCCTGTTATTCTTCAGGTTATAAGACATTTTATATAAGAGGAGGAAAACGCTAGCTGTCAATTACAGGAAAAAAGGGCATCAAGACAGTTGGGATGAAGCGAGATTCGGTGGGATGAAGGCAGCATTTGTGTTCATTACGTGTGGTTTGGTGAGCGTTCATGTGCTCCAGCACTCTATCATAGCCCTGAGCGATGACCTGCGCTAGCTAATTAGGCCTCCCTGATATGGATGGGGTTTATGTGTACAGCCTCGCCTAGCATCATTCTGTCACTCACTGAAATGACCCTGGCCACCTGAGCACACTCAATCACCGGGACGGACTCATATGCATACAGCGGGAATGCATGCGGAAGCGCACACACTGAGTTTATTGAATGAGCTGCGTGGGACCACAGGGTTCATCAAGTAAACACACACACACGGTGCAGGTCATGCATGCACTCGCGTCTAAACACACAAACATCCATGCACACACACGCGCTGTACTTTTCTGAATGTTTTTGTAGGCCATGCTTTAAATAACCTTCCAATCCCATTGGCTTATTCCCCTTACTCTAACACCCATTCCTCACCCCTCCCTTTTGTCTCCCCCATCCTCCGTCTCCTCACCCTCCATGTCCCTGTTAAACCCCCCCGGGAGCCTGCGTAGCGGGATGTGTGGCTAATTAAGGCGACCTACGCGGACCCGGCGTGTTCGAGTCCCCCTCCTTAGAGATGAACAGTGTCATAGAGCGAGCGGCGGTGCCGATGCTAACACTAACTCCCTGTCCCTTGTGTGGGTGAGTGTGTGTATACGTGTTTGACACCTCTTCGCCGAGACACACACACACACACACAAACGTTGGAGATATCCCAGTCCTTTCCCGCATTTCTTTTTCGCTCTGTTTGTTCTCTTATTCCCATTCCTTCCCTCCCTGCGTCCCGGATGTCCTCCCTCTCTTACACACCACACAACTTGTCCTCCTTTCGCTCTCTCACCCAACCCCTCTCCTCTCTCCTCCTGTCCTTCCTTTTTTCCAGCCGGCTCCATTCTTTCATTCTGTCCTCCTGCTTTTTGCCCTCCTACCCTCCTTAGGCGACGGGAACCCCAGGGTCCCATTGCTGCTGTTTAATTAATTCTTTTCATCGTGTAAATCAAAAACTGAGCTTGTGTCCTTGACTTGAGAGCTCTCGAGCATGCACGAGCGAACGAACGACACAAACAAACTTAGGGGACCGAGCGCCTCCGTGTCCCAGGAGGAGGCTAAAAGGATCTGCAGGAAGAAGAAAAGGAAAGGAAAAAGAAGTAAAAAGTTGCTTCACTTTGTTAGAATGTGGGACGGAAGATTGTCTTTCAACGGGCAGCGAGGGGACAGAGGAGTGAAGAAAGGGGGGATGTAGAAGAAGTGCAGCATTCTTGGCTTTGAGGGGGCTGGTGAATCATTTGAATGACCAACGTTGGGACAAAAAGAGGTCTGAGAGGAGAAGAATTTAGGGAACAAGGCAAGTTTATGGTCATACACTGCATATATAACAATTAGGGCTTTCAATCGATTCAATTATTTATTTGTGATTAATCGCATGATCATCCATAGTTAATCATAATAATCTCAGTGGAGAGAACAATAATAGGGTGGTGGGGACTCCAGTGACCTCTTTGACACCCCATTCATAACCCTGTTTGACTAATAAATACTTAAATGTTGAGTAAATAATATTGTTAATAATAATATAAAGACAGAATATAGAAAAGGAGTAAAAACTATGTTGAAGGAAGTAGTGATGTGCAGGAAACTGAGGCTAAGAGGAGTGACACGCTGTTTAAACCACAACTTTGTAAATCCATGCTGGGAGAGGAGGAGAGCAGCGGAGGGAGGGAAGGATCGACATCTTTGAGTGTTTTTCACTTTAATGGCCAGCTTATAGAGAAGAGAGAGGAGGAGGAGGATGGTGGGAAGGAGGGGGAGGGAGAAGCCAGTTCTACGTCCCTTTTCTTTCATGGCTCTGGTGAATGCCTGTATTTTTAGCAGTGAGCAGGAGGAGGGGAGGATGGCGACAGAGGGTGTAAAGGATAGAGAGAGAGAGGAGACGGGCAGCTGTTTTCTTTGCCTGGTTGTCTTTCCGTGCTTGGAGAGCCAGGAAAAAGAAGGATGAGGAAGACATGGTGGGGATCGGAGGAGAGAGGGGAGTTGGGAGATTAGATGTTCTTTGCTTTGAGGCTCCTGTGAACACGCATCTTCTTAACATCCATCTAACAATGAGGGAATGATGGAGAAAGAGCGAATGACAAAGGTTAAGAGTCAGTGCATTGTGGTTTACTTTAAGGTTGGAGAATTCCTTTGAGAGCTGGGAAGGGAGAGGAAATAAAATCCATTAATTTATTCATTTAATGTAATGCATCCAGGAGACGAATTGCCAATCAAAAGCCGTCACAGCTTGGTATCACGTCCCCCGGGCTTCCTGTTGACAAAGACTCCATGTTTCTGGTGTTCATCTAAGGCACTAATGACCCAGTTCTTCTTTGATTTAAACTTCTGTTGCTTCTGCCAAAAAAAACACATAACTTCCTGTGTGCCAGTTTATTTCCCCCAGCAAAAAGTTATCCAAGGAGCCATTTACACCATGGCTCTGTTACTTCAAGCATGGCGACCAATATTTCAGGTTGTTCTCATACACCATTTATAGCTATACCTCGTATCCATATAATCGCGAACAAGGAAGTATGTAGGAGTGGAAAACTCTACATAGGGAGGAGATCGGGGTGGTTGGGTGGGTCAAAAAACACCTGACTTTTGCCCAGGAGTCCGGTGTTCGTACCCCGTGTGAAACCAGACATCAACGTTGATTTATTTGTCACGTAACTTCCGTACTTTAGTTACGCCACTTCCGGAGTTATATTAACCCAAACCACGATCTTTTCCTAAACTTTACTAAGTGGTTTTGTTGCTTAAACCTAGCAAAAAACATCGGACTTTTGCCCAGGGGACCGGTGTTCGTACCCTGTGTGAAACCAGATGTCAACGTTGTTTTATTTGTCACGTAACTTCCGTACTTAAGTTGCACAACTCCAGAGTTATTTTAACCCAAACCATAATCTTTTCCTAAACCTAACTAAGTAGCTTTGTTGCCTAAACCTAACCACGTTGTTTCCTGTGAAGTTTATTTTGAAAAGACTGTATGCATGTAACGAGCGGAAATTGTCACATGTTGCTGGACATTCGTAGGAAAACAAACGAAAAATGAGGAATAACTTTTCGTAAGATATCATAAGAACCATTGTATGAGGTTAGTTTACTATTTATATCCATTGCTCCATCTATATACAGTATACCAATAGGGACAGCTGAATCAAGCCTTGTCAATGCATCTTCACTTTAATATATTCTGCTGCAGTCATGGCTACTTGGCGATGTGCAAGCAGCTAACTTTATGTGAGTTATACAAAGTTTTGATTTCAGCAGGTCTCACAGGTCACATAGATTACATTAATATTGAAATGGACACAGAATTAAAAACCTGTGCAGTCAAGCATTCATGCATCCGGCGCTCGTGTCACTTGTCTTGTGACATGATCTTCTGACATTCTTTATATCCTCAATTGTATTTTGAGTAAGTGCTATTTCCATATCATCTAAATGCTATTTAGCAGCTGTATGGACGGAGCCGGCACATTGTTCTGGCTGAGGCTCGCTCTGACTGAGCTTGTCAGTGAGTTCAGACAGCTGAAATTAAATGTTTTACCTCGACATCCTTTCACTGGTCCTCCTGCTATTTAATTTATTTTCCAACAATATCTGCTCTTTCAATGCAATATCCGCTCATAACAACTAAAGCATGATATTAATCTTTTATGGTTATGTTTAGGCGGTAAAAGCACTTGGTTTAAGTTAGGGAAAGAAATCAGGATGTGTTTTTTAAACTTTGATTTAACAAATAACCAAAACCAGGATCTTTACCTAACTTAAAATGTGTACCTAAACCTAGTGTTGTAGTACTCAAGATCAGTCTTGGTCTTAAGACCACTTTTTTAAGGTCTCGTTTCGGAATCGCCCGACTTTTTACTCTGCCTTGTCTCAGTCTCGGACAAAGAGGACTTGGGATTGTTGGGATTGGGATTGTACACTTTTTTTTATACATTTATACATTTTGTTTGGGAAATTGAATGTTCTGACATTTTCTCATTTTCTTTCTTTCTTTGAATTTGTGGAACTATCATTGGTCATCTTGGTTGTTGTTATAGTCCATTGTCTTGTAAGCCCATATTTGCTAGGCACCAAATGGTGCAGGACACTCAAATAAAAAAATCAATCAATCAGTCAATATACATACACAGATTTACATTATATATGACGGTAAAAGAGGTGAATGTAGAGGTATCTTCATTTGTTTTCTCTGGGTGTTTTTATGGGAATGTGGATTATCCAGATGAATTTGAGGAGTGCCTCTGGTTTGCATGTTCCACATTTTATCGTTAAGTATGTCAAGCAGTGTGGGACTCGCACTGGTCCGGTCTTGATCTTGTCTTGGTCTCAACCCCTCAAAGTCTCAATCTCGATAGTCTGGGACAAACAGCTTCAATTGCTTGGCAACAGAAAGGTGATAATTATTATTGTGTCTTAGGGATATAGGCTACACACATCCATAGATTTTTGGCTGGTGCTTGGCCACCGTCGTGGACAACAATTGTTCTTTCTCTAAGGCGATGCGTTTTCTAAAGTATTTATTTCTTCTTAAATTTCTTTTCTTGACCTCATGGACTTTTGCATTGAGGTCAAGTAAAAGCAGATAAGAAATCAATAAGGACATAATGTCCTGGAAAACTCAGAGCTGGCTTATTTCTCCTTCACTTTCCCCCGCCCACATTTTCACCATTTTGGGATTCAAGCCAGTACCTAGCTACGCTCTCTGAGACCTGGAGCTTTAACCCCCGGTCTCCTGCTGCTCCGCCTTTATCAGCACACGAGCTGTCACATCATCCCACCCACAGAGCGAAACATCAGGTGTTTGACAATGAAAAAAAAACAATATTTTTTCACGTAGCTGTGTTTGTGCTTCCTGGTGTGACGGTGAAAATCTTCCTCCCCTTCTCGTCGTCAGTAATTGGTTCCTCCTGTCAATAAAAGGTTAAAATGTTTTTCATAGCTGACAACAGCACCTGTCCTCACATCTGATGCTTCACTGTCTCTCTTCTCTCTTACTACCCCCTTCATCTTTCCATCACTCTCTCAGTCTTTCTCTCACTCTCATGCACCCCTCTCCTGCTCTCTTCATGTGTTTCAACCTTTTTTTTTTCCGTTATTTTGTTGTGTTTATATGTGGCTCATTCTACCTCTCCTTTTCTCTCATTATCTATTTCCATCTTCGTTTCAGTTTCTTAACAAGCTGCTTCCTGTCTGTCTGGCACAGCTGTTGATTACCTAATTACCTTGCCTTTCACACACACAAACACACACACACACACACAAATCAACACACGAATACACACACACACCCCCTCTCTTGCACACAAAAAGAGAAAGATTGCTAGGACTAAAGCTATTGTTTACAATCAATCATAAAGGCTGTGTGCCTGACACACAGTTTTTATTTTGTGAAAAAGTGGCTTGATTGGTTTCTGTGTGTGTGTGTGTGTGTGTGTGTGTGTGTGTGTGTGTATATATATATATGTGTGTGTGTGTGTGCAGTAGGCGATTTGAGGGGGGATGCCGTCCCCCTTGTTAGCAAAATGACCAAAATGCATCCACCTTGTTAAGCTTACATCTCCCTTCTCCATCCCCTCGTAGCAGAGCGAGTTCAGGGACTGAGGGTGTTTAGTTGAATACGTTCGTCCAGTCTTCCTGACTCATTGATCCTTTATCTGACTGAGGTTTGTGCCAGTTAGAATCTATGGCTCTGAAACACAGGTATCAGTAGCCTAACAGTGCTGTGTATTGATAGATCCATGGCGCTGTCCGTGGTGCTGAAGTAGCAGACGGATTTGTAATTGCGACTTTTTCTCTTAGTGCCGTCCTTCTGACAGTTTAGTCTTGGATCTATGATGTTCTCTAAACCAGTGGTTTAGAGACCCCCCCCCCCCCCTGATTTTAAGTGATTATTGTGAATAAATTAATAAATGTAGGCGAAATAAATACTGCTTTGTTTGTGATAACGTTATTTTTTAGTTTGAACAGCTAGCCCCTAGGCGTTGTCCAATGTGCTCCAGGCACTGTGGATTTTTGATGCGTTCTGTGACTTTTTCTGTCCCCCTGACCCGCCGGAAATCCCCCGTCAGAAACTCACGCGCACGCACACTTTGACTCTAACAAACACACACTTATTTCTAATATGTTATTTTATTTTATTCTCTGCAACCATCTGCCGACCACCAGAAATGATCTTGCGACCCGACTCCCAGGTTGAGAACCACTCCTCTAAACCGTAGAGCTATGCAGGTGGTATTAAACAACACATTCTCACTCCCAACTCTTCAAATACCGTCACTCCATCAGTGCCCCGCGGCATCGGAGACCGACGCACGGGGTACGCCTCTTGCGTTACTTTTGGACAGCGTGTCAATATACTCTCGTTACATGCATAGTGTCCTTTCAATATAAACTTCAGTTTACACAGGAAGTTAGATTTAGCAACACACCCACTTAGTTAGGGTTAGGAAACGATCGTGGTTGACTAGCGACTCACCTGACTCACGGGAAATGAATCTAATCTTTGTCAAAAAAAGGCAAAAAGCCAAAAGAAAAAAAAGAAATCACATACTGGATGTGTGTGTGTGTGTGTGTCTGTATGAGCATGCCCTACTACTCAGTAATACCACTTATTGCCCGTAAAGGTACAAGAGAAGTTTGGACTCCTAAAGAGACGTCATTATGAAACGTAGCTTTCGGGGCTGATTTATGTGTGACACTATCTGTGACTCTCTTATGACAGATTAAACATGTCTAGCCATTGGGGAGCTAATTAACAGAAGGGACATTGACATATGTAAAGGACAAAGCCATGGCATGCATGTTGAAATTATATTATGGTTTTGTTTGACCAGAAAAACAAATATTTGCTCTAATAGTATGTTTCTCACTTTAGCTCTTAATCCCCTTGCGCTCATAGCCGCATGATAATGTGGAGAAAACAAAGTTTTTTCTTCCTTTTTCAGGAAGAAGTGTTAATGTTCTGTTGTCTCCTCAAGACCAAGAGCAGCCTCTGGGTCCATCTCTTGATTTGTTTTGCTCAGAGAGTAGCTATTGTTTTATGGCTTCATTTATTTGCATGAACAAATGGCAAAGCCTGGAAAAAAAAGAGGATGTGCAATCTGTGCAGGTGAGACATAAAAACCCCAATTGGTGCTGCAAAAATATCTCACCCCTAGAGGAAAACTAGAAGACAACAACCGAGCACATAACATCAAACTAAACACGAGGGGGAATGGACAAACAACAGAATCCATAAATAGCACGCGGGGACAATAAAGCATCGCCCTAAAGCCGAGAAAGTGGTGGTGTTATAAGGAGAGGAGAGGTGTGTGTTTTACTTCTAATGTGCATTTAAAGAGACAGAACGGGAGGAAGTGTGTGTGTGGATATGCCAGAAATCTGTTTTATACGCTGTGGTATTTTACTGGCATATTTCCCCATGTGTACAAATATTGGTTTGAACTGGAACAATATGTAAGAGTTAAGATAATTGTTTTTCAGATTGGATATTGACTTAAGCCCGGCCAGTGACGCAAGTTCGTTGACTACCAGTAAAATCCATTTCCATCCCTCTGTCTCTCCGTCTTCCTCTCACTTTTTCTGCTTCCTTTTTCGATCTCTTCTGTAATTAAATTCAAAGGTGCTTTTTTTGGCGTGAGATAGAGAACGGAGGTGCTTATTGCCGAAGAAGGAATCAACAAACAACAGATGAAATAGGTCACCTATTAGATGAAATGACACCTCTGTCCCATTTCACCCTTCCGCAGCCTCCCTTTCTGCCACTATTGACTTTTCGACCTCTTTCTCTCGCTCCTCGCCGCCTCATTTTAGCATCGGTGGAAACCTCTTTTTCTTTTTCTCAGTCTATCTCTCTCTCTCTCTCTCTCCTCTCTCTGTGATTAACGGTTCTGATTATGTGTGCCAGGATACCCATTAGCTTGGACACATGCAAAGGCCTCTGCCCTCCTTTCCATTACACACAAACACTCTCTCACACACACACACACACACACACACACACACACACAAACAGTTTGAGTTTCACCATAACCTACAAACACGCTCCCAGATCCACATTTACACATGCTTCCACACACTCTCTCTGTTACACACTGAGGCACTGAAGCCCTTGAGACTAATTATCAGTCAGGTGTGTCATCTTATATTTATTTGGGCCAGTGAGGTGCTAACAAGCATTCTCTTTTGCTTTTTCTCTGTTTTGCCATCTGTCTGCCTTTTTCATTCTCTGCTCACTTCTGTCACACCATTTTCTTCTCTCTCTCTCTCGCTCTCTCTCTCTCTGTCTTCCTCCTTCTCTACCCGACATTGCTGAGGCAGGGGTTTTACAGGTTGTGTTCGGTGTCAGATCCAATGAAAAACTGCCAGAGACAAGCGGGTGAAAAAGAAGCGCTCTGCTGCATTAAAATCAGACGGAAGCAAAAGGTGTGGTTTTGTCGGCGACTGCTGCGAGTTTTATTCCAGGGAAATGGTCTCAGCAGTCTGGTAGTAGTCTCAGTGATGTAGTGGCAAACAAAACGGTGCGCGGACTATGACCTCCAGTCGGTGACAAATAACCACCAAAAGTCCAATATAAACAAAACTCAAAGTGAATTCTAAAAAGGAAAGCACATCACGAGGCTTTTCCCGATCCCGATCACACCGATGGGAAGTTCCAACAGCGTGAGGCGTATTGCTGTTGCTAGGCAGCCACATACTTGTCTTGCGATCTCTTGTGTGCTGGTGTTAGTGATAACTGTCTCTGATATCCATCAACAGCAGCTACTTACTTATCTCAGCAGAGTTAACTCTCACAAGGATCTTTCTGAGCACCACACTGATGACTGTACGGCCTGCCTCGAAATTTGGAGCTGTCATCCAAAACAAAGTGGATAAAGGCTGCTATATCAGGAAACCCCTACAAAATATTGGTTACTGGTGGCTCTATAGTGGCGGTGTGTGACCGCCACATTTCACAGGCCTGTACATGTTAAATTTTATATCCTGACGAATGACCTTGAAATGTTTAACATTTTAATAAACTTGATTTCTTAACTAAATATAGAATAGAATACGAATTAATCATGTAAACATTGCAAAAACTGCTTCACTGTGCCATCTTTCCATTTGGAGAGGCATGTTTATCTTGTATGTTTAACACTAGAATCAATGTGTTAAAACTAAAATGTCTCTCAGACTCAAGACTTGAAACTTTTGATTTCTGCTTTGTATAGATCTTTTTGAGTATTTGTGCACTTCCGTGTAAACATCCTAACAGAGAGGTCAGTCAAACCCCGATCTTCATCTTTACGCTTGGCCTCTTCTGTCTTGTAACACATGTGAATACTCCGCAACCCATACAGTACAATTGTACTCACATGCAGTCAGATGCCAAGACATCTGTACGCGCTTGCATAGAGCAAACAGATGTGTACGCAGACATCACAATGTGCCCTCACATGCATGCATGATGGATAAGCAGCGTGCCTCGTGAGCAGAGACAATTCTTCTACAGCAGCACCAGAGAGAACTATCCGTCACCGTCGACACGACTGTAGACCAGACGCATGCATCTCACGCAGCCTTTTAAATGTAAAATTGGCCCAGTGTTATATATATATACTGTACAACTTCTATACAGTGGCTGGAACTGCTGGAAACCACCATCATATTCACATGATGTAGTAGGTGCCGATTTTGATTCTTATAAGTAGGATTAAGGTAAACCTCCAGGGAATGTGTAAGTCGAGGTAATGTCCCCTTGAGTGACCTGATGTGTGTGTGTGTGTGAGTATGTCTGCATGTGTGTGTGTGTGTGTGTGTGTGTGTGTGTGTGTGTGTGTGTGTGTGTGTGTGTGTGTGTGTGTGTGTGTGTGTGTGTGTGTGAGTATGTTTGCATGTGTTTGTGTGTGTGTGTGTGTGTGTGTGTGTGTGTGTGTGTGTGGTAGAGGACCACGGTGTAGCCAGAACTTCGTCCCCTAAGGCTAAACATTTCTTCTGCTCTGATTAGCACATTAGCATGTCCCAACAAATGGCTGGGGACATTAGCATGGGAGCTAACGAAAAGGGCATCGACCAGGGCGTTTGGTGACATTCTATGCTAGTCCATTGTTAATCGATGCTATGCTAAATAGAGGTAAGTGGCTGATAATGTGCTTTTAAAGAGGGCAGGCTGGGAGGGCGGAGGATGCTGGCGTGTCAGAGAGGAAATGAGAGGAAGTAAAACGGGGTTTCAGTTAAAATATGACCTCAGGGGAGGGAAGAGTGTCCGAAAAGAGGAGGGGGGGGGTCGTCATTCAGCTATTGTAAGATACAACAAAGACGTACTGTATGCCCACACACATACACACACTCCTTATGAAACGTTTTTCCAATTTTAATTTCAACTAATCAGTGTGTTTAGATGCTAATCTGCTAATTTGCGATGCCTTTTTCAGAAAGTTTCCATGTCTTTGCCGGTAATACCGATAAAGTTTTTCTTCGGGGAGTTTCTCAAGAGAGAGGAAAAAAAAACTTCTACAAGATGAGAGAGCGTGGAGAGAAAGAAACAATGGCGTCGCTGCTCTTTTTCTGACACAGTTTAAGGCCTTCGTGATGAAAAGGGGATTTACGTTGATACTTTTAATCCGTCGTGCTGATGTGTGCCCTCGAGCAAGGCACACGCCCTGGATTAATCACATGTGATCCTCGCAGACAGTCGCTCTCGCTTTCCTTTTTTTTTCCTACAGTAAGTGTATGTGCTGGGAGAAATGCATGTAGTAGACAACACGTGCACACACACACACACACATACACACACACAGTCAGACTTATGCACAAGCACGCACTTGTTCCACCTTTGTACTTTGATTTAAAGGTTCATGGAAGATTTATCCTCCTACATTTTCTCTGTCTCACACACACACAGACACACACTTGTTCAACCTTTGAAACCTGTACTTAGAAGTTCACGGGAGATTAATTCTCCCACTTTTTTTCTGTCACACACACCAGTGCTTCTTTTCAACTTCCCCCTCTCTACGTCTCTTAACACACAAGTACCCACATAGGTAATTATACATCCAGTATGCGCACAAGGTTTCACACATACTTAATACTGATAAATCTCATTGTCTTTGGTTTTACCAGTTTTTTATCAAAATAATAGATCAGCGAAATCACTTTTCACACAGATTTTCTGTCCCATTGATCCAAAAGGTTGCTTGTTGCTAGAAAAACAAAACGAATTGCAGATAGTTCTTAATTCTGCTGTGGTATCATTGTCTGTGGTTATTGTGTAGGGTTAAGGCGCCAAAATGAGAAAAAAATGTCACCTCACTATATCAAATTGTCTCTGGATGTCTTCTTCTGGCAACCCTGTCTCCCACAAAGTTACATTCCCGTACAACTAAACTGCATCCTCAATTATGTTTTGAAGGAAACATATTTTGTTGCGGATTACGGTTGTAGTTTTAAACAGTTTACAAAACGTGGTCCGTTGTAAAATGAAACAAACCAAAACAAAAAACTCATTATACTCATTATTACATCACGTAACTTTCAATAACATTATTATTAGGGGTGTCAATCGATTAAAGTATTTAATCACTATTAATAAACTGTTCATTTCATGGTTTGTTAACAGTAAAATAACTATTAACTAAGTTTTAATTCACTATCAATTTACCATTTATAAATTATGGTTATTACAAAGTGTTATTGAATTCAAATTTTGTGTATGTACCTGTATCTACTGTATATGACAAATGTAATAAAGTTTACGTTTTTGGGGGGCATTAACTAGTACTGCAAAAACAAATTTAAGGCCCTCGTTCCTCTTGTTGAAATGTAGGTGAAATTCTTAAAAAGGGTTCCTGCAGTGGAAACTGGTTATACAGTATATGACACCCACACACCCACAAAGATAGCAGACGGAAAAAGTTAAAGGCAGACACACATAAAGGCATACAGATACACAGGATACGAGTTTGTGTATGACACCCACTCCTATTCTTGTCTATTCCTCTCTTTTTGGGATGTCTCACCCGCTCTGTCTGTCTCCCTCTACTTCTCTCTCTCTCAACCTCTTATTATCGCCTCTTGCTCTCTCACTACAACCAAGTCCCTGTTTCTCCCCCTCACCATCTCTTCTTGGCTCTCATCTCTCTCTCCTCCCCTGTTTCTTACACACACATCCAGATTTGCAAAGAGCTCTCTGTTCCTTCTCCTAATTTTCTCTTCTTCCCTCTTTCTCCCGCTGCCCCCGCACTGTGCGCTCTCCTCACTCTCGCTCCTCTCTCGCTGTCTTCCTGCCTGCCCTCATTTTTCATCAGTAACTAATGGTGCTGGACTCGCCACTTAGGCTCAGCAGAAGTGTGTGCGTGTGTGTCACATTTGTTTCTTGATATTTTTTTCATAACGAATAATGCTTTTCCGGTCGCTAAGCTTCATACTGGCGAGTCAGTTAAGATGCCACTTATAAGTACTCTACACACGCTCAAAAAAAAAAGGGTTGGTTCAGACTGCAACCATAGGGAAACCCGAGAAGGCTCTGCGTGGTATCTCTTAGGAGTTAGGTGTCTTAAAGGGGCACTCCACAGATTTTACACACACACCAGCTCAGCTGTGATACTCAGCTTGGACAAGCAACAGACTACTGCTACTACTACTAACGTTCTACTGAGCTGAAGAATCAGCCGTATGAACGGTGATGCCTTCATTATTGTTGTACGTACTGAAGTGCATTTGAACGGTGACGTGACCTAAATAATCCAAACCAATTTGAATTCTTCTTATCTGAAAATTTATTATTTTATGTTGTAAATGAAGGCAG
The DNA here is from genome assembly GCA_916701645.2 of Sebastolobus alascanus. NCBI lineage: Eukaryota > Metazoa > Chordata > Actinopteri > Perciformes > Sebastidae > Sebastolobus > Sebastolobus alascanus. The sequence continues at coordinate 182,955 of CAKAOJ020000249.1, read as the reverse complement.
TCGAAAAAGATCTGATTGCTGCAAAAATGAGCCGATCAGGAAGGTCTATAGCTGCTGTTCCTGTGACTTAAAGGTTGCAGGTTCCAATCCGGGATCAACTGATCAACCAAGACATTCAGGACTGGTGAAGTGCAGGTAAAATGCTGTCATCCCTCTTTAAAAATCGTCAACATGCAAGGTGCTTAGCTGCACCAGACTGTTGTTACTCTGAGATGTGTGTAGGGCTGTCCTCGAACAAAGAAAATCTTCGACGAACACGATTACGATTTTGTTGACTATTTGATTAGTTGATTTAAACAACCGATCTGTAAAACTGAGTTTCTCCACAAAGAATCCCACAAAAGCACCACTTTAAATCTCGTGTTTACCAGAGATGTGCTCATAAGTTTCTTGGAAATCAGTCATTCAGCATGAAAAAGCATAAAAAATGACTTAATCCACGAAAGAAATCTTAGTCAACTAAGACCAAGTTCAAGTCGTCTGATCGCTGTACTGTTCACACTACATAACTTGCTGTCTTGTATTCGGGAGTCTTGAAGTCGTTCTGGTTCTCACATTACATGAATGACCGGCGACAGAAGTGACGGGCGTAGTCATGCTTGTTGATGTTGTCGTTGGCACATGTGTTCACAAAATAGTCTGTTTCCACACATCTGTACAATTTCCCATATGTAGATAAGTCATCGTGTTATGTGTTGTGTTGATTCGTGCAAAAATCCAACACCCGAGGGGCCAAAACAACTTCCGCTTTGCAAATGCAGCACATCACAGTGAAGTTCGTATTGTTACAGGTGACCCCTCCAGCAGGTTTCCTCTCTGTCTCGTGCTCTCATTGGCTGTAGCTCTCCGACAGACCCGTATATTTAGCATGCTAGTTATCTGGAATGTGTCTGCAATGCACCGGCGAGCCTCGGCTTGCATCCATGAACAATTCACTCCGATGTGCGAGCGCCAAGTCAACGCAGATTTTCCTCTGATCTGGGGCTTTTGTCCGGGAGCTCCAAAAACTGTCGGCGAGTGGAAAATCAGGGCATAAATCGTGCAGTCTGAACTAGGCCTAAGACCAAAACAAGCGATTAGTCAGCCGATCGACTAAGAGGGGGCAGTCTTACATGTGTGAGCGTTGATTCTTGCTCAGTCAACCATCCCTGAATAAAGAAAGTTTAAAAAGAAGAGCTTTTCACTCCTACTAATTCTTCAGAAGTCAGGAGGAAGTGAGGTACTGATGGACAACAAATCTGCTTCCAACATGCACTTTCTCTCAGTCTGTGTGTGTGTGTGTGTGTGTGTGGGGCATTGATCTACTGTAAGAAAGCAGCTCCTATAAATTCAATCAGTCCTATCCATTCTCCGGTTGTTGACTTTTAGCTGCCCGGCTCCCACCTTGAAAGGCACGGCAACTTTTATGGAGATAGGCCATTCTTTCTCTCTCTCTCTCTCTCTCTCTCTCTCTCTCTCTCTCTCTCTCTCTCTCTCTCTCTCTCTCTCTCTCTCTCTCTCTCTCTCTCTCTCTCTCTCTCTCTCTCTCTCTCTCTGTATTCCTCTCCATCCTTCTTTTCCGCTCACACATTGACTTTTCATTTTCCTTCTGCCTCTGTGTGTCTGAGATTTGTTATTTCAATTTCTGCTTTTTTTTTTTTCCATCTGAAGGCGCTGTTATTGGAGCACACCACCATGTGGTAGCTGGCAATTCCCAAACTACAACAATGTCTTTCCTCTCCTTCAAAACTCGATGACAACAAGAGACACAAATGGCCATTACTATTTTGCATTTAAAAATAGCGAGCTTTGAAGAGTGACTCTGTGAGGAAATGTAAAAAACGTATTTGTATGAATAGTTAGTAGGGGATTAAAAAGACAGACAGATGGTTAATATTTTATGCTCGGGAAGGAAATTGCATAATATACAATTACAAGGAAAACCTACAAAAAGCTTGGGAAACAACGGTGCCACCTACAGCATCATATCACTATAACTATACTTATAGTGCATCAATCACTGAGAGCTCAATGAAAATTAATAGTCAATGGCGATTCAACCAGTGGGCAACATTGCAATTTGAGTCAAGCCAATGCTAAGTAAATTATGGTCCAATTTAGAGTCAAATAGACCATAAAGCAGGGTATGATTTAGGGCGTGGCTACCTTGTGATTGACAGGTGGCTACCACGGCGTTCTCCGGGTCTGGGAGTTGTCCGTGTTTTCGTCTTACAGCTTTAACCCTTTCAGTGTGTTTTCAGTTAGTGAAAGTTAATTATAACCTTTTTGGTCGCCGAAAAATGTCTTATTCAGTGTTCGGTTGTACTTAGCTCCACCCTCTCGTGTCACTTCTGGTTGCAAAAAACCAGGATGGCGACGGCCAAATACCAAGATGGCGAGGCTTCAAAACGGCATTCCGCAAATCAATGGGTGATGTAACTCTGCCTACGTCCACTTCTTATATACAGTCTATGGTTTCAACCTTCAGGCTCCATGCCGTGTATGACACACACTCATGTCACTTAAAATGACATGATGACGAGGAAAACATGTTTACAGTCTTCAATATTTTATATACAATACATATATACAGTAGTTAGGATGAGAAATGAATGCCGTAAAATAGTCCCACTTTAAGACACTTCATGACTAGAATTTCCTACAGCATTGGTGGGTCAAGTGTTAATTTTTGTACTGATTATATTGTTTTGGAAATTCATCTGTATGCATCGAGTGGCCTGGGTTTAACCTTTAGCCATCGTCCAGGGAAAGAATGGCTGAGCACACAAGCTTTTCTGAGCAACACCCTGCATAACATTTACACACTTAGACAGATACACACATGTGGGCTGCTGGATATTTTGTCTTTGGGCAGTTTGCGCTTTGTGTAAGGGAACCGCGATAGTACTGTGGATGCTGAGAGACGGGTGGATGACAGGAAATAAAATAATGCATTTAGCCTCAGTGTCACAAACTGGCTCAGAGAATGTAATAAGAAGGAAGTCACCATTGACTCTATAAAATATGGATGCAGTCTCCGTGACATCACCCATAGGTTTCTGAAGAGCTGTTGTGAAGCTCAAAGTGGGTGGCTCCGTCCGTCGCTATCTTGGCCGTGACGACTCCGCCTAACTCCCGGCTAATCCAAAATTGGACAAAAAGGTGGATCGTTGGTGGAGCTGAGGCAGTACCAGGTGATGCAGCAGAGCAGACGGCTAGCAGCTAGCGACCTGGTACGGCACCCATCTGTCACTCAAAGCGGCCACGCCCTCAATTATGCCGAACTTTAAGCCTTAATATAAATTAAATATCGCAATATCTCAGGAAAGCATTGAGCAAATTTCTTCAAATTTGGCAGAACCATCTTGGACACTTGGACCCAAGGATGAACTGATTACATTTTGGTGGTCAGAGGTCAAATATCAAGGTCATTGTGACCTCACGTCTGTCCCATTCTCATTAAAGCGATATCTCAGGAACACCTTGAGGGAATTTCTTCAAATTTGGCACAAACATCCACTTGGACTCAAGGATGAACTATTTAGAAGTTGGTTGTCAAAGGTCACTGTGACCTTGCGTCCATGATACAGCGCAGGGACGTGAGGTCACAGTGACCTTGACGTTTGACCACCAAATTCTAATGAGTTCCATCCTTGAGTCCAAGTGGATGTTTGTGCCAAATTTGAAGAAATTCCCTATCCCATATCTCAGGAATGCCTTGAGGGAATTTCGTCAAATTTGGCACAAACGTCCACTTGGCTGTAATTCTAATTTGTACCAGGCTGTAAACATGTTTATTTCTGCTGCAAAGTCGGGCATTTTAACATGGGGGTCTATGGGGATTGACTCACTTTTGGAGCCAGCCTCAAGTGACCAATCGAAGAACTGCAGTTTTTTGCACTTCCCCGTTGGCTTTATTTCTCAGTGTCGGAGGTTGCCGCTTGGTTTTCGCTGCTTTCAGGCTGCCCAAACCGCATCCAAAAGAGCATGTAAGGTCCTTGCAGGAGTAAAGGGAGAGCTGTGCCTCCCTTGAGGCAGACCTTATGGCAGTGCTTAAGTCTGCGTATCTGAAGGCTGGAGGATGAATATGTCAAACTCTGAGTGCTGAGGGATATACAGTGGGAGAAGCTGATCTGGCTGTTTGTATTTAAATGCCATTTGTGCCAATGTGACTGCCTGGAAGCATTAAGGACTTTTGGTATTCACAGCTGCTGCTTTTGCCATCTGTTATGTGTGTGTGAGCTAATAACACCGTGAGTCTGACTTAGTCTTCTTCTGTGAGATGTCTCAACAAAGAAAGCCTCCTCGCTGTCACTCTCCCCTCTCTCTCCGTCTCTCACTGTCTCCTCCATAAAGTGACCTGTCTGCCCGCCGCTCTAATCGACAGTAAGTGTTCTAATGCCAGAGGTGTCAACACACACAAAGTGTCCTCGCATTTACTCGCCGGTTGACTCCGAGGACGCTGTGTGGGAGTGTGCGTGCCTGTGTGTACAGCACAGAGACCTTTCTGAAAGCCCGACTCTGCCCTATACAGGACAAATGGCGTTGGCAGGAGCTGTCATTTGAGATGCATTAAACACACAAACATGCCCAAGAGATGGAGCATTTGGAGTTTTTACATCACTCCTTTCTCTTGGATTCTTTGTTTATTTTGTCAATTGATTAAAATATTCACATGGTTGTCCATGATTAATCACGATTAATCACATATTAGTTGCACTTTTTTCTGTTCAAAATGTACCTTAAAGGGAGATTCGTCAAGTATTTAATACTCTTATCAACATGGGAGTGGGCAAATATGCTTGCTGTATGTATATATTTATTATTATAAATCAATTAACAACACAAAACAATGACAAATATTGTCCAGAAACCCTCACAGGTACTGCATTTAGCATAATAAAATATGCTCAAATCATCACATGGCAAACTGCAGCCCAACAGGCAACAACAGCTGTCAGTGTGTCAGTGTGCTGACTTGACTATGACTTGCCCCAAACTGCATGTGATTATCATAAAGTGGGCATGTCTGCAAAGGGGAGACTCGTGGGTACCCATAGAACCCATTTTCTTTCACATATCTTGAGGTCAGAGGTCAAGGGACCCCTTTGAAAATGGACATGCCAGTTTTTCCTCACCAAAATTTAGCATAAGTTTGGAGCGGTTTTAATCATCCTTCGCGACAAGCTAGTATGACATGATTGGTACCAATGGATTCCTTCGTTTTTCTAGTTTCATATGATACCATCATCACTCTAGCTTTAAAACTGAGCCCGCTACAACCTCCGAAAGATTGTTTGTGTTAACGCATTAAATAAATTAGTGGCGTTATTATCGCGTTAACTTTGACAGCCTATTTATGTTACCTCCCTTTTTCTTTCCCCTTTCACCCTCCACTCCTTTCTCTTTTTTATCCCTTTCTCCTGCTTCCCCTCGTTCTCTGTCTCCCTGACCCTGATAGTCTGATTGACAGGGTCACTGGTGTGAGCAGGGGAATTGAACCCGCGGGCTCGTTTCACACTGCGGCCAGACCACTTACCATCTGACATCGGGGGCTTCCGGCATCTCACAGAAACACACACAAACATGAGCATGAACAGAATCGTACTGCATGCATGTACATGTGTATAAACACTCAACTGCGTACACAAACACACACCTATACGTGACTGCAGAAAGTCTCTCAGCTCCTCTATAGCTGCTGTTGTTGTCTAGCGACAGACCGAAAATGAACCCAGTGTCCTTGATGGGAAGCGGAGGTAAAGTAGCGCTCCGTCTTTCTCTCTCTTTCTATCCATCCATCTTTCTGGCTCTCCCAACTTGAACCTCTCTCTCCCTCTATCACTCTTCTTTTTCCATCTTTCCCCCTGAATCCTGCCTTCCTACACACACATTCACACACACGCAAACCATCACCCCACCTCCCTCCGAGCTGTCAGGGAGAGGAGGCTGAGAGGCGAAGAGCTCGGCCTTCTGGGAGTTGGTGTTTTATTTTATTTTTTTTTAACGGCCTGAGTGGGCCATTGGTCTGCATGGCTGACAGGCTGGATTTGATACTTGGCCTGATTCAGTCACTCTGTCAGCTCCGCCCGGCCCGGCCCAGCACAGCACATCATGGCACGGCTCAGATGCCCCTGTGGTTATTATTAGTGGCTAAATATACGCAAGGCACAATCCCAAATGTGGTGGTTCGTTGGAGGGAGGAGGGGCCGGGTCTAAGTGTGAAGGGGAGGGCGTCGGACTTTGTCATTTGGAACACAGGTTTCTAAAGGCCTCTGTGAGGTTTATCATCATAAAAGAGCATTAACACTTCCTGAAGGGGCTCTACAGTCCTCCGTCATTGCAATCAGAAAAATACTTAAACACTTAAAGAGACGCTAAATGCACATCACCCAAGCCATTTATAATGAGCCTCTGGAAAATGGCAAAAGTATGTATTTCACACCACTTAAGAATGATGTGGAGTTTTAATAGAAACAGAAAGTATGCGAGTTGAGATAGATAGATAGATGGATGCTATACATTTTCTATGAAGTTACAGATAATAGTTTGTTGTGATTGTCATATATTATTTCTGTTGTATTCAGTGAGGCAGCATGCACAATACCAAGGCCACTGAGTGAAGGCTGGGACACGGTTTTGAGCTATGGGGTATAACACAGTGTAACTGGAACTAAGAAGAAATAAAGGGATGGTGTCCGCTCAGGTGCTCTTTGGGTGATATATATTGAATTACAATATGCTGAAAGGTTATTATGGAATTTTTGCCCAATGATGCCAGAAATAAACTGCCTACTGCCACTTTAAGGCCCCGTGTAGATGTGTACAGATATTTTCCTCTATGTTTCGGTCTCCCGTCCACACATAAACGGAGCTTTCACAAAAACGGATATTTTTGAAAACGCCTTCTAAGGTGCAGATTTTTAAAAACTGCGGTTACTTTCTATCTGTGTGGACATGAAAACGGAGCGTTTGGGAAACAAAAATGACAGTTTGACCAGGAATATCAGCCCCCCCCCCCATGAACAATAACTGTCTGACGTAAAGCCGAAGGAAAGGGAGTGAGAAGGGTGGTAACAAAATTCCTTGACCCTTAACTTCTGATCTCACTTGTGGTGACACGTAAATATTGCTGTGCAAATCTATGCGAATCTGTTATTGAACCATGTGTTGCAGCTGTCGCAAATTCGCATCGCTGCCGGTATGAATAGTTTTGATGTGAAATATTCGCAGGCGAGTATTTCACATTTTCATGTCGTTTATTCGTCACGCTCCCGTCGTGTAAAGGCCTTTAGTCACCAGCATGTCACCAAACCTTGACCTTCAGTGAAGATTTAATAATATTTTATATTTATGTACACACAGAGATAAAAGTAAGATTTGACTAAGTGTATACATACGTTCCACTAAGAATGTCTAAACATATTTACTCCTTGTTTTTTGAGGTACCATGTGTTGCCCTGTAAACACAGCCTTAGGGGGCATTGAGCAGCTCTTATGGGGCAGCAGTTTCCCTTGAGCATCTCTTAATTTGCCACTTTAGACTCTCCTTTTACCCTTCCTCTCTCTCCCTATCCTTGCATCTCCTTAGCATATTTTAACAGCAGAGTCTGATAGCAGAGGTTTGGCCTGTTATCTCCGCTCTTCTCTTGCCCTCTCTCCTCACTTCCCTCCTCTAACCAGTGTTTTTCACTCTATTTGTTGTGATAAATGACTGTTAGATGTGATTTCCCCGGGATCATTTCTCTCTCAGGGCCACACACCATAATTAGACGGCATGATTAATAATTCATTCTTTCTCTTTTTTTTTTTTTTCTCTTTCGGAGTCTCTGTCAGAGTGTGTGTGTGTGTGTGGATGTGAGTAAGTGTGTGTTGGGGGGAGGGGGGAGGGTGGAGGGGGGCGTGCAGAAATCCATCACACAGTATAAAACCAGCGATTGAGTCATTTTCCATTCTGAAGCCAAAACAATAAAAGTTATGATAAAAACAATGAAAATGAGTTCACCGTAGAGACAAAGAGCTCACACAGCAGCGTGACACAAAGAAGACACATTTAAAGCAATGAAAACACAAAGGAGTTCCCCCAAAGACACACACACACACCAGTTTGTGTCTTTTCATCATCCCACCACAGATAATTGATTTAACTTTCCACGCCTTCCATATCATTTCCTTTAACACAAGCTCAATACTGTGTGTGTGTGTGTGTGTGTGTGTGATTTTATACCCTCAAAGCTTTCTGTGCGTCTTTACATCCGTCCATAACCAGATAAACTTTTCATTCATAGAAAGGAGGCTACTTCTCCTGCACCAAGTGTGATTGGAAAATTGTATTTTTTTATTCCATTTTGATGAAATATTTCATATTTCCCTCTTTTTTTTTGTTTGTGCCAAGGTTGTAGATATGTGTGTCATCTTTTGTGTGCATGTGTTTTGTCAGTGTCAAAGGTTTTATTGGGTGGCAGCTTTCCCCAAGGTGTTTCATTAACCAACATCAGAAATCTATCAGAAATAACACTGGCTGAGGGGAAAAGGTCTTCACAGAGAATCGTGGTTTTGCAAAAGAAAATGTGATACATAATGAAAAATTTAAACAGGAAAAAAAAGGTGTGTTATGAGTCAAAGTTGCATTTCCTAGTCGAAAATGTAAGTTTTTATGCTGCCATTTTTATGCTAAGTTAGTGGCTAGTAAATAACCAACATGTTAAAGGTGATACATTTTAAATTCAGAGCATTAATATAGCAGCGAACAACTATTTGCTATGTAAAGATATAGAGTAATGTCTACGTGAGCAGAGGACGCACACCCTCCGCCAAAAAAGATACGGAAGAAATTAAAACAGATAATTCTGTTTCTTTCTGCTTCATTTTAGCATTAAAACACTATTTTTTAAGGGCTTTTCTTACACTACCATGTAAATTCTCTTATTTCACCTTGGTCTTTTTTTGAAAATATAATTTCTAGGGCTGTTACAGTTAACACAATAAGGAATCCATTGGTACCAACCATGTCATACTAGTTTGTCGTGAAGGAGGCTAAATAACGCTCCAAACTTACGATAAAATTTGGCAAGGAGAAACTGCCATGGCCATTTTCAAAGGGGTCCCTTGACCTCTGACCTCAAGGTATGTGAATGAAAATGGGTTCTATGGGTACCCACGAGTCTCCCGTTTACAGACATTCCCACTTAATTGATTTCCAATAATAAATATATGCATACATTTGCATAAAGCAATTACTGGCCCACTCCCATGTTGATGAGAGTATTAAATACTTGACAAATCTCCCCTTAAGGTACATTTTGAACAAATAAAAAATTTGATTAATCGCAATTAACTATGGATAATCATGCGATTAAACACAATTAAATATTTTAATCCATTGTCAGACCTAATAATTTCTTATAAAGCTTATCATATTGTGTCTCTTTGCTGTGTTTTTAGGGGCTTTTAGCACTTGGTTCACACTGTATCCTTGTTATATGTTGTGTGTTATAGTGTTCATGCAGAGTGCTGCAGGCCAGTCAGTGCAACAAAAGTCCGTCCTACTGTAGCTACGTTCTCCTCTGTTCTGTTGTGATATGTTTCATTCAAGAACATCAAACTACTCTTTTCGTTTCTCTAAACTCCACACAGTATGTGTCTATCTGGTAATCATAGCAATGCCAAATATTCCTTTCTTCCCCCGTTCTCTTTTGTTTTTGTCTTTATTATGCTGTTTGCTGTGCTGACTGCTGTAAGAGTTTCTTCTCTGTTACACTTCCCTCTCCCGGCCCTTCGCCATTTATTTTATTTCTTTGTTGTTCACTTTTTTTTTCCAACACTGTAACATCAGCTAGACTAATTGATCTCTTTACATCTCCCCCCTACGTATAAAATAAATTAGATTCTTTATTTCCACACGCAGATTGGTATAGATTTCGTTTCCAGAGTGCAGGGAATATAATAAGTAAACATAACTGGTCATTAAACAGTGGGAAGGCCACTGGAGGGAAGTTTTTACTGTAGTCATGACCATGTTTCATTTGGTATCATTACAAACAAAGCAAAAAAAAAAACAGACTTTATGCCGGCTATTTTGCATATGCCACGGTTAATGTTCACTGTGGGAGTTGAGCCCTATTCAAGCAAAAAGCCACAAGATGCAGATTACTTAAAACCCTCTTGGCTCTTCTATCTCATTGTAAATCACAGTGTGGAGTGGATTATTGCTTTTCATAAAACAAACCACTGTGCTAAAAGGTCTACATTTCCATTTAGTTCCCACAGTAAGCAGCATGTACATGGTGCGCAACTTCGCCAACTGAGCTAGCAGGAATCCCCCAGTAACAGTTTTAGTTTTAAGCGACAGTAATTAAATGTTACCACAATTGCTGTGCTTTTGTTCAATAACTCTCCCAACACACAGTGCTGGGCGATATGACCTAAAATGGATATCACGGTATTTCTTTTGGTTTTTGCGGTGCACCGATCCAACTTTTTCGGTCCCGAAACCAATAGCGATACCTGGGCTTTGGGTATCGGTCGATACCGAGTACCGATCCGATACCAGTGTTTAATTATTAAGCTGTATTCTTCACTGTGTAGAAGTGACTGGGATCATTCTTTTATGTGTAAGGCAACATCAGGCTGGACTTAAACATTGATTTACTAACTTTGTAAAACAAAATGTAACAAATAAATACATAGATATAAATTTACTGAATTGTTATTTTATTATTAAAATACCTCTACACACATACACACACACACACACACACACACATCGAACAGAACAGGAAAAAAACCCAGAAGCTGCTCGAGCATGACCTCTGACCTCCCCAGATGGGGTAAATAAAAAATAAAAAAAGGTATCAAATCAAAACACGATACACTCGAGCAGAAACAGCATGATAATAGTCTTGAGGTGCAATGATCTGGATCCTTGCTCTCTTTGCTACAAATAGCCGAGCATTCTTTTTTTTTCCTCCAAGAGAAATGGTCTTTGCTGAAATAAATTAAAGAAAGAAATCTCATTTTGGTGCCGGCAGGGCCAAGTAGCCCATATCTCAAAAGGCGTGTGTTCGCCTCACCGGACAAATATCATAAAAGCACAGAAATATTAGAGAAGATGGAGAAAAGCAGAGATGGATGTGATACCTAGTGCTGCATTAAATCAATATCTGATTACAGACACTGAGGAAAGGTTAGAGAGTGTGTCTGTCTGTGTGAGAGCGAGACCGCCAGGTCATCAAGTCGGGATAGAGGTCGGGGTGATGGCGTCAAATGTTACATGACTGCACTTGTTCGGGTTTTTTATTTTAAAATGTGTTTGTGGTGGTGTTGTTGGTAGCTGTCACTCTGCTTTTGCACCAGATTTCTCACACAGCCCCCACAGATCGATACTGTGGGTGTCTATGTTTATGTGTGTGTGTGTGTGAGAGAGAGAGATTGGCAAAGGGGGATTTAAGCGCAATAGGAACCAATAAAGTGTAAATCAGAGCAGACATGGTGTACAGCCAGGTGATTTCTATCGGCTAAGGTTTTTTTTTTTTTGAGGCAGCTTTGTATTTACTCCAAGAAATAGAAAACTTCAGAGAAAAGTTTCATTTGTAATCAGAACAAAAAAAGTTATCAGGTGAACTCCAAAATCTATTTCCCCCTTTTTTTTTTTTTTTAGAGAGAGACCAGGACCCATTTTCTTCTGTCTAACAACAATCCGAGCCGAATATGTTTAATAACACAAATGGAAAAACCTTCCAGCCTTTTTCTCTGCCTTTTGAAAAGTTGTCTTGCTTTGTCCTCGCGCTTACATGACACTGTAGGTTTGATGATTACATGTAATGACGGACGAATACTGGAATTATCAGCACGAAAAGAAAAGGTAATTATCAGAAGATGGAAAGCAAAGTTTTAGTTTATTACGGTGCGTGGAGGGAAAAGCAAAGTGTTTTTGTAACCTTACTGTAATACTCCAGTGATTTGTTCTCTATCACGTTTCCCTTTCCTTCCTTTTTGTTTGTTGTTTCCCCTGCTGAGACATTTCAGGTTTCTTAGTCTTATTGCACTTTTCTGACTTTGTTTTATCTTTACATCTGAATGTGCAACGTGTTAACCTAGAAGTCATCAGTGCCTTAAAGTGGCAGTAGGCAGAATGTTTTTGGCAAAAAAATGTATAATAACCTTTCAGCATATTGTAATTCAAGTGTTCTGAGAGAAAACTAGACTTCTGCACCTCCTCATGGCTCTGGTTTCAGGCTTTAGAAAGGGAGACTTTGGCCAATCACAGGTCATTTCAGAGAGAGAGCGTTCTTATTGGCTGTTCATTCAATGGAGGCAGCTTACAATCACTCGCAAACTCTGTCAAACTAGGCAGCGCTGATCAAATATGAATCAATATTCTGTTACTGTAATGACTATTTCTAAACCTCAGATGTTTTCAGAAACATCTTGTAGTGTACTGTTTAGCTGTAACATGAGACAGTTCGGTGGGCGGTGCTTGGTATTTCCTCAGCTGATCTCAACATGGCTGCTGGGTCAGAAACTTTCTCATTTTACATCTAAACAATACACTACAAGATGTTTCTGAAAACATTTGAGGCGAGAAATAGGCATTACAGTAACAAAATGTTGATTCATATTTGATCAGCGCTGCCTAGTTTGACCATTTGGACAGAGTTTGGGAGTGATTGACAGCTGCTCATAGACGGCAGACTCCAGCTCGGCTCTTATTGGTTGTTTTCCTCCGGTCTGTGAAATCTTGCAGGTGCCATTAGGATAAACCGGAGGACACAGAGGCACATGATTTTTTTTCAGATTACCTGTCTCATGCACTACTGTCAGGATATAGTGACCGTTTTATAAAAATAACTTCTTTTAATCATATTTGTTCTAATCTTGCCTACTGTTGCTTTAACACATTAAGTTCAGTGAGGACCGGTTTGTAGGCGAGACTTTCTTGTAAAATACCAACCTTTTTTTTTTTTCTGACGTGAAAATCCTTTTAAAGATACTGAGCGACAATCTGTCAAATGATCAGAGTTGAAGCTGCTTTTAGGAAAGAGGGTTATGTGAGGTAACTGAGTGGGAGGAGATGTGTCGGACTTAATGAGATCTTCATAGATATGTGGAAATGAACGCCGGGAATTCACTTGTTGACGCATCATCCGTATCTCATCAAGATTATAATTCATATCTTGTTATTTTGCAGCAATTAGACAAACCAGATCCGTCCTAATGGAGTCTGATGTCGAGAACCTTGCTGAGATGTAAATTTTCTCTTTCTGCTTATCGTTGTTTCTTTCGCTCGTATGTCTCTCATTCTGTTTCTTCTTCTTCTTCTTCTTCTTCTTCTTCTTCTTCTTCCATCGTCTGTATTTCTTTATCTCACTTGTCTCTCTCTTCCTCTCTCCATCTTATCTCCTCCCATCTGTCTGATCATCTTCTCGTTTGTCTCCTGATATCTCTCTTTCACTCTTCTCTCCTCTCCTCTCCTCTCCTCTCCTCTCCTCTCCTCTCCTCTCCTCTCCTCTCCTCTCCTCTCCTCTTTTTTTTTCTTTCTCTCAGAAGCTTTCATGTGTTTAAAATTAGTCAAAAAGCAGAGTCGGGGTAAATTATTCATTATTGCCATCATATAATCACAGATACAACCACAATAGGTTTTCTATTGAGATATGGCCTTCAATCAGTTATTCACAGTTAGTTGCAGATTAAAAGGTGAGTAAACATTTAATTCGTCAATTAAAAAGCAGCGCAGCCACCAGTACGATCAAAACCCGGAGAAGCAGTAATTTCCAAGAACCCAATGATGTCTTTTAATAAATAAAATCAATTAAAATGGTGGGAAAACCAAATCAAAGCTAGTAGAATGAGAATATGTCTCTGTCCTCTACTGCATCTTAGTTTATTAAAAGTAATTGACAGTTTCATTTAATTAAATATCTTTTTTATGACTCCGTGGCGGCGACAGCCGTTGGCTGGAGACATTATGTTTTTGGGTTGTCCTTCCGTCCGTCCGGCCCATTCTCGTGAATGCGATATCTCAGGAACGCCCGGAGGGAATTTCCTCAAATTTGGCACAAACGTCCACCTGGATTCAAGGATGAACTGATTAGATTTGGTGGTCAAAGGTCACTGTGACCTTACAAAACACGTTTTTGGCCATAACTCAAGAATTAATACGCTAATTATGACAATTTCACACAAATTTTGGACAGGATGAAGTGATGACATATTTGACAGACATGGATTTTAACTGCAACTTGACTGGTTGGTGGAGGCATACAGCCGCGAGGCGGTTATTCTAGTTTTGTTCTCTGTCACCAGCTGATATGACCATAATCATTTATTGTATTCAGTTCATTTAAACATTCACTCAGCACTGTGTTTGACTGACACCAAATGTCAAAGTAAGAGTTTTGCACAGACCAAATATGGGTAAATGGTCACAACCTATTTACATTAATAGTGATGAGTCATCTCAGTCTGTGTCATGCCTTTGGTGTTGAATGGTAGAAGAGTAAAGTTAACTTCAACACAGCTTTCTTTTTTACTCAAAGTAAGGACCAGAATCAGAAGCCTCTCTTGATAAGTTGGTTTGATGTCAACATCTTATCCAAGATTTTCGAGTGAGCTACGTTCGAGATCAAGATGCAAGTAATTACACATGAACGCCAACGCCATCTTGGAGCTCTTCAGGCTCGGCTAAATGTTCCCCTCTCCCGTCTTCCCTGACTCTTTCTGCTCTGTGCCCCCAAAAAACAAAGCATATAAATCTATAAAAAACAACAACTTAAAAAGACCAAACATGACGCATAGGAGACGCACACTTGTGTCCCTTTGCTGAGCCCCACTTAAAAGCATTTGCATGTTGCATGCTGGTGTAGATCCGGGTGGGGGGTGTGGATACGTCCCCTCGTGTGCACTTGATGGAAAGAGAGAGTTTGTGTCACTGTTGTTAAAACGAGGAGAGAAGAAGTGTGTGAGTAGTGAACGATAGAAGAAGATATTGTGTGTGCAGCGTACAGCATGTTAGACAGAGAGAGGAGACTATTTGGTTCTCGAGGCGGGGGGTAGATATGAACAAGAATAAGAGATGGCGTTCGACCGTGTGCGGGTGTTTATATGTGCTCGATAGGGGTCTGTGCATGTTGGAGAAGGGCCTGTTGTGCAATCAGACAACCACTATGCCAGGAAATAACCCATTACTTATCTCCCCGCTATAGCTGTTTCTGTGTGTGAGAGGGAGACGGAGAGAGAGGAAGATTATGTGCATGTGTAACCCCGTGTAGCTCTGTGGTCACAGGGTGGTGAAATCAATACTGGACCAGTGGCTACGCTGGTAGGGATGGGTTGACTGGAGCCAGAGGGTAGGTTCATTATGGTAAGCATGTATTGAAACCTCTTTTAAAGAACGAAAAGTATTACAACCTGAGCTGTCAGCGATCGTTTTGGTCTTAGTCGATTAGTCACTTCAACTGCTAATAAACAATTTTCAATGTCCTTAATTCCTTTTAAAAGATGTTTTCAAGTTTCCTTAGTTTAAAGGGGACATATCATGAAAACGTTTTCACTTTTTTCACTTTTTCAGTCCTTGTGCCCATACATTTGGGCGAGATACATTTTTACATACATTTTTTACTTTTTTTGTGGGCTGCCTAGATCAGAAAACATGTGATTTAAAAAGCCATTCAGATTTGGCTCCCCTTCCTATGTCACTTGCAGGCTCAACATGTTTTTCTCGCAAGCCAATCAGAGCAGACTGTTTCCAGGAGGGTCTCTTAAAGAGACAGGCACTAAAATGGAGCGTTTCAGACAGAGGGTGAATACAGGTATATTCAGACAGACAGTATGAGAAAAATAATGTGTTTTTTGAACATTAAAGCATGTAAACATGTTCTAGTAGAAAACCAAAATATAAGTAGTTTCAGCTTTGAGTCAATTCAGTCACTTTCTGATCCGTTCTTAATTCTAAGATCAGTTCTGAGATATCAAAATGGGTCATCAAAATGAGGGAGTGAAGGAGGAGATGTTTTCCTCCCCGGGGATGATGAGGTTTAACAGTAGCTCAACATCTCCGTCGTCAAGGAGAGGATCCAGAATCCAAGGTCCAACCCACTTCAGGGGATATCAAAAACCTGGCCTGTATAACAACATGGTGGAGACGGAGAGAGAGAGAGAGAGAGAGAGAGAGAGAGAGAGAGAGAGAGAGGGGAGGTTCCAACTATCAAGGCAACAGTGTCAGTGTCTTTAGCTGTTCACTACTATTGATCTGTCCTCTTAACTCTCACCTTGAGAGCGTGCGTTGGTGTGTCACATGTGCACCTTTTAATGAATAGTGCAGGACAGGAGTGTGGTGTATGCAGATGTGTTTACACATAACACACTTGGAACTAGAGCTTGATGTAAAGTGATGTGTGCATCCTGAATGTTTGTATGTGCGTACAGAACAATACGTATGTTGGGGTAAGTGTGTGTGTGTGTGTGTGTGTGTGTGTGTGAGCGCATGTGTCCTTTGTTTCTGCAAACTCATTCCCCCAGAGTCCCCTCTGTCCTCTCGCTGACAACCTGACTGTATTCTCGACAGCTCGGACACACACACACACACACACACACAAACACACACACACACACACACACACACACACACACACACACACACACACACACACACAGATAGATGCAATTGTCTTCTGTGTGACTTACAATAGGTGTCGACAAAAAAGTGTAAAGAAGAAAATAAAAAAATGGCATTTCCTGTCATAAAAACAGTTAGTGATTCATGACAGTTTGGCTCAAACAGTTGCCAATAAAGCTGAAGGGAATCCTGGAACAATACTATGCTATTATCTTTTTTTTAATTAAATTAAATTTCCATCAGTTCTTCAGCCTGTGTGTGTATAAGTGTGTAAAGTAGCTGCAGCCAATTTGGTCTCTGTTTATGCAAGCTGTAACTATCTGTGTGTTATCACATTGAGTGTGTTTGTCTCTGTGTGTGTGCGAATGAATTAGATAATTTGCATTATGTGTTGAAAAAGAAATAAAAAAGAAAGAGACAGCGTCCTTTTAGTCTATTATCTTAGAGCTTGTTAACATGATGCATTTCTCTATTTCTTCGGTTTTTATTTAGTGTGTGTGTGTTTTAGTTACTCAGTGGGGCCCACAGCTGGAAATGAAACACCAGCAGGGTTGGACTTACATTTAGACAGCGTGTATATCTATGTGAAAAGACATTTTATACATATTATTTGCATGTGCGTCGATGTGAGTGAGAGCGCTGAAGGCTGTGTGTGGAAGCGTCTGCATGTTTGTGGATTTAGTTTAATCTGGAGATGAACAAAATCAACAGTAACTCAAACTTCATCATTATTCATAAAAGCTGGATAAAATGGAAATTAAATGACAAATGTTTAAATAGAATTCCATTAAATCTTTTATTAACACAGTTACGTAATGAACATATTGAATTAATGATTGACTATAATCAATTCATGACATTTTGATCAAGTTTCACTGGAATTTTATAACTACAAGAATCTTATTATTGAACAAACTCTTTGCAGCCTTTAAACATGATTAATGAGAGCCAGCGTGGTTTCTTTAAAAAAATAATAATTTTAACTTAATGCTGTTTCATCTGTTCATTAATTAAAGGGCCAGTGTGTAGGATTTGGGTGGATCTATTGGCAGAAATGGAATATAATATTCATAACTATGTTTTCATTAGTGTATAATCACCTGAAACTAAGAATCGTTGTGTTTTCGTTAGCTTAGAATGAGCCCTTCATATCTACATAGGGAGCGGGTCCTCTTCAGGGAGTCCGCCATGTTGCTCCGCCATGTTTCTACAGTAGCCCAGAACGGACAAACCAAACACTGGCTCTGGCACTGGCACATTTTTGATTTGGTGAGTTGGTTGCAATCTGCAACTTCACCACTAGATGCCACTTAATCCTACACACTGCTCCTGTAAATCATTTAATTGTGGTTTGGGATGTTATATAGTGGCATATTTGAAGAAATGGCATTTGTTCTGATTAAAAATGTATTCATGTTTTGTAACTTCTACCCCTCATGTTTATCAAAAGAAACATTTTACAGTGATAGAAAAGAATAATGCCAAACTATTGTAAAAAGGTAGATCTACTACTATTACTAGGTCTATTAATCTTGGGTTTCTCCCAGTATTTTGAAAGCCCGGTGGCCCACCAGGCCGAAGCTTCGGGGAATTTCTTTTAAGATGTTTTTTAAATACAGCTACAGCGGGGCGGCTCGGTTAGAAATATAGATATAATGGTTGGAAAGCACACCAGCGATATCTGTGGGTTAAAACGTGAACAAAGAACAGCAGGTCTGAGATCAGTGTTTTTTATCCGCATTTAGCGTTAGCTTGTGATAGTTTCCAACTATCACAAGCTAGCATTACTTAGTAACCTTAGCAAGCTAACTGTCTGGTTGCGTCCGAAATTTCATACTAACATACTATTTAGTATGAAAACAATAGTACAAATACACATACATACTGTTTCCGGGGAAATATCACAGTATGTATCGCTGGACACTGCTGCGGCATGAATATCCCACAATGCAATGCGGTAGTGACAACAACGTTCGTAACGGACGTTGACGGACAGCTCTGTAACGTCAATAACGCTTCAGTTTAACCGTAAGTATAAGATTTTCCTTTGCTACGCGTAGTATATATTTTAAATTAATTCAGACTTTGATTTTCACAAACCATCGTTGTGGTCACATGAAATTGGCATGGGTTACCATGGTTACACATCTCAAACCGGCAAGGAGGCTCTCAGGAAGTGACGACGTAAATTACAGCTCAGTGCGTCCGAAAAGATACATACTACAGTGGAATCTGTGTTATAGCTTATTTAAATTCTTAATTACGCGAGTCCGTCCGTGATCCTGTTGTCACAGAAACTACATATATATCGCCACATTAATGCTGCCATCAGTCTGTCAAAAAAAGACGGCCGACGTCAAAGTATACTTGCCACCGGGCCTAACAACTTCAATGGGGGAAACCCTGCTTTACCTGGCATTGAAAACACACAGCTGTTCTCTCACATCGGTCAACAAGATCGGTCATTAAGTATTTAGTACTTTATAATTATAATGCGGCTCGTCCTGCTAGAGAGCCACATTATAAGAGAGTAAAGTACCAGATTTCCTTCTCGCTCTCTTTCTATCATCTTTTTTTCTCCCATGCCCCTTGAAATTATAGGGTTTGGTAACCGATGGCAACCCAGATCTGACAGCTGGTCAGTGGAGGCTAAACCAGGTTAAAAAGACTCAGCGGGTGTGTGAGCTGGATGGATGGATGGTTGTGTGTGTGTGTGTGTGTGCGACCAAGTGCACATTGAGGTGTTGAAATTAAGTGTGAATGGCTGATGGACTGCCGGGTTGGAGCGAAACACACACACAAAAATGCACACAATGATATGCGCTCTTAAACACAGAGTTTGGGGTTGTCTTAAACCAAACTGACAGGGGTTGTCTGCGATGGTGCGTTGCATCTCTACGTCTAGCTGTCACACACACACACTCTCTCTCTCACACACACACACACACACACACACACACACACACACACACACACACACTCAGTGAAGGTGAAGGTGGGTGATGGCTGTGACAGTGTTGTCGGCCTGTGGTTCCGCCTGGCGTCGTCTTGCCTTTACTTCTGTCTTTCTCTGTCTCCCTGTTGCAGCTAACACATCTCTGACAGCCATGTGTATGTATGTTTGTGTGTGTGTGTGTGTGTGTGTGTGTGTGGGAGAGAGGGAGAGAAAGTGTGTGATATTACCTCAGTGTCTGGTACTTTTTATCTCTTTGTCTCTCTGTCTATCTATCCTTTACCTCTATTTTGTGGTTGTCTCACATCAGATTTTTCTCTACAAAACCCCCAGTGTCTCTCTCTGTGTAACACACACACACACACACACACACACACACACACACACACACACACACACACACACACACCTGCTGTCAGCCACTGGCTGTGCGGGTGCTGAGGGGAAATGCTGTATAAGTGACAACTTCCTCGGAGCAAAAAGAGAAAAAAAATCACCTTTTTGCTTGTCCTCCTCCCTTTTCCATCCTTTCTTTCCTGCCTTGTATTCTCCCAGGGGATGTTTCCTCTCGTCTTGCCAGCGGTGCATGTCTCTTACTGTGTGTGTGTGTGTTTGTTCTCTATTGTCCTTTGAATTTCCCCTGAGACCACCACTTTCCTACAGTACACTTTGATAAGACAACCTGTCCTCCCTGCACTTGCTACATGGTGTGAGTGAGTGTGTGTGTTTATGGATCGTATGTGTGTTTTTTGCAACTTTGAGGGTGACTCAAAGGGAGAGATTTTCCTTTCGCTACCACCTGCTTGTCCTCAGGAGGAGAAAACCAGCTTGGGGTCAGCAACGGGGTGGGAATTACAGACGAGCCACGCTGAGCTGAACACATTAAAAGTTTTAGGGAAAAGTGGAATCCTCAATAAATATCATAATCAACCACCGGGCTCATATTTATTTCAAACGCAATTTATACTCACTGATGAATATTGCAACACTTAAAATCAAACTCCAAAGGGAACACAGGAGCCTAATCTCTCTCTTGAGAAAGTAAACCTAATCAGTTTCAGATCAGATGCTCTGGTAATCTAGTGTATGTGTGTGTGTGTGTGTGTATCTGGCATATATTAACTGTGAGACTTTACTTCTTTACTAAAGCAACGATGTGAGGATGTGTGTGTGTGTGTGTGTGTGTGTGTTAAAAACAGTTGAAATACAATTTGTGTCTGTTATTACAGCTGTGACAGCGAGATGAACGGGTCCTTTACTGAGTATTCACTTCTATGACAAGGCCATTGGAGGTGTCTCAAGGTGTGTGTGTGTGTGTGTGTGTGTGTGTGTGTGTGTGTGTGTGTGTGTGTGTGTGTGTGTGTGTGTTTGTGTGTTTGTGTGTTTGTGTGTGTGTGTGTGTGTGTGTGTGTGTGTCAGTCATTTGTTACATGGGCAGAAAGAAAAGGATACTTGGCGCATTGACCCAGGGGGCAGCACAAGGACACACACACTCTATGAGACATCCCTAAAGACAAGTAGAGTTGGGCGATATAAACATTTTTGATATTAAGCCAAAGTCAGAATTTTACTACTAGGTGTTACACTTGACTCAGCAGCCGCTCCACCAATACTGGGAGGGCCTAAGTTGTTGCTAGCATCAGGGCTAACCCCCTTCACTTTAACAAGCAGGTGGCAGCAAGACACAGGAATTCGGCTTGGGTCTTGAGGAGTTGTAGCATTTATTCACCAACAAATAAACTATACACTCAGTGCAGTGCTACGTTCACAGCTATAACGTTACTGCTAACTTCAGACTCCCCGTCAGTCACATGCTCGCTCTCTCTCTCTACTCGCTAACGTTACTGGCTGTTGGGCTTGCAATACACTGGCTGGCAGTAGAGATGTCACGAGAACCGATACTTCAATACCAAGTCAATGCCCAAATTCTGAAAATGTGATGGTCTTCGTTCTTCTACAGTACCGTAGGTACCGGGGATCAGGGCTCGAGACTAACAAGGTACCATCTACATTGTGAACAACAAATCTGTGTTCATCTGTGTAAAATCGGCAGGAGGAGAGCTAGTAACGTTAGCTGTTAGCAGCTGGTGGACAGCAGCACCGTCCTGCTTGGCTGAATAACGGAGTGAACATCGAACGTACAGAAGTTTTATTAACTAGTTACACTACGGACATTGTGACAATTCATACTGTCGGTAACAAGAAGGTCTGTACCAAATTTCATGCCAATCCATCCAATTGTTGTTGGTTTTGAGTGAATTTCACTCAAAAACACAAATATCAACCTTATGTTGCTGTTGGAGGAAAAGTCAAGGGATCACCAAAGTTATTAGGGTTCATCCTCTGGGGGCAATGAATGTCTGTATAAACGTTCATGGCAATCCATCCAATAATAGTTGAGATATTTCAGTCTGGGTAAAAGTGGCGGAGTGAGCAACATTACCCTCCATAGAACCATAAAATACAGAAAAAGCTGATGGATAAACGGAAAGACGGACATGCAGGTGAAGAGACAGTAAGACAGAAAGGTGAGAAAGAGGGAAGAACCGATTCAGTGAGGCTGCAAACTAGGATTTATCTCTGTTGACCCAGCCTGGAAACTAAATCGTTTAATTGATGGCTAAATAGATAAACAGAGGAAAAAATTGTCAATCATCTCTCCTAATCAGCTGTGAGACTCCAGAAGGGCCAAACCAGTTACACATGAGCGTTAGAAGTGAGTCCAGCCTGCCCGTCTCGCAAGACACTCTCTGCTGCCAGAAGTGTATCTTTTTATCTGGGTTTATAGGCTAAGTCAGGCCAGCCTCCATAGGCAGTGAAACATTCACTATCAAAAAGATCTGGATCTGACTGTCTGTCTCGATGTGTATCAAACTATCTACTGTATATCAATTATCTGCAACACAGGGGAGTCGGGAATAAAGGTCCACCTTCAGACTCTTTGAAGGGTTCAAAGAGTTGTTTGGTGATGGATTGTTGCAGTCTATGTTTTGTAGTGTAGCCACTTTCCTTCGCCATGTACTTCTGCCTTAGACAGGATTTTCTAAACATACCCAGAATGCCTTTCTACTAGCCCCCAAAAAGCGGATTTAAGTCTATTGTATTAACAGCGTAAGTAAGCAAGTGGGCATATATATTTTATAATTACACAAAATTGAATAACATATAGTAGGTACACAATCTCTCTCACCTTAATGCCAATTCAAACCTTATAAGATTGAACTGAATTCCCTTGTTAATAGAAACGCATGTTCACCAAAGCCAGGTCGGTGTCCTGTCCCTGGTTGGGAGGAGGGTTGTGAAACCAGATCAGATGACCCATGTTGACCCACTCAGACCGACGCTGTAAACCTACAGCACTGTGTCAGTAACAGGGATAATAGCTGAAGGTCAGCATCGCCTGAAGGAAAACACGCTCAGAGACGGCGAGAAAGTGTCGACTTCTGCAGTGGTTTTGTTTGGTTGGATTTGAGTGTTGCTGAACAATGTTCTAGTGTGTGTATGTGCGTGAGAGTGTGTGTAAGTGTGTGTGTGTGTGTGTGTGTGTGTGTATGTGTGTGTGTGCGTATACACTAGAGGACAGTGTAATATTGTTTTGGAGCCTTGTGGTTGGGACGGAGCTAACACCTGAATGAACCTGTCACTGCAGACACATTGCTTTTTCAGCTCCAGCGATTACACTGCACCCAAACAGACTCAACATTTTCTGGGTGGTTCTTTGTACGTGTGTGTGTGTGTGTGTGTGTGTGTGTGTGTGTGTGTGTGTGTGTGTGTGTGTGTGTGTGTGTGTGTGTGTGTGTGTGTGTGTGTGTGAGAGAGACAGAGAGAGAGGTGTGTAGCTTGTGCATGTGTCTGTGAGTGTGAGAGAGACATGAACAGAGAGTGAGAGTGACAGAGCATTGTGTCTCGCTGTGTATGTGTCTAAACCTCTGCTGTATTTTAGGTTTCTCCCTGGAAAATATGAAATAATGCTACTGCTACTGAGTCCTTTGAGGTTAAACAACAAGTCGAATTGATGGATACACCCACATTGGCCATGGTGGACCTCACCAAAAAATGAAAAATTCTCATTAATTCAAGTGAACAAAAGTGTGGACAAATTTTTTTCTTTCTTCTTTTGTCTCTTTGCTACCCTGTAGCATCGCATAGAAACCACTGTCCTCTTTAGTGTGTCTTTCATCAAGGCACTTTATCTTAGAGAGGGCTGTAATTGCACAGGGTAGCTTGAGAGGGTGGTTGGACTGACAAAGAAAGAGAGTGATGCTTGTTTCAGAAATACCACATATATAGACAAAAGTGAATCAACTATCGTCAACTAATGCTGCATTCATGTCATATTATATTTACCGTCATTACCAGTTTTTGACTTGTAAATACGTTCAAGTCTTTCTGGAAGTTCTGATATATCTGAGTTGGTGTTTAATAATAAGGAAGTGCCTCAAGATTAAACAAACATGAATGCCTCACATCAGCCAAAGTCTGTTATTCAAGGTAATTTAACCCACATTTATTGGATAGGGTGCTATATTGTCATGCACAGATTTTTATAACTTTGCAGTCATACAATTGTCATGAGTTGTCCCATGACGTGTCCTGAAAATGGGAATGTTTCCTATCCATTCCATATGGTGTAAATGTGCAGGCTGCTCTCATACACTGTTCCTAGCTGTACCTGCGAAAAGTAATGCACTGCAATTTGTATATATCCCACAAAATCCATTTTTTTGTGTAATGTAAAGTATAAAGAGCGGAAAACGCCGTGTAGGGAGGAGGTCGGGGTGGACGGGTGGGTCAAAAAAATACCAGGCTTTCTCCCAGGAGACCAGCATTGGTGTCCCGTTTGAAACCAGAAGTCAAAGTTGATTTATTTTTCACGTAACTAGCGTATTTAAGTAAAGTCGCTTCCGGTGTATTTTAAGCTAAACCACGATCTTTTCCTAAACCTAACTAAGTAGTTTTGTTCCCTAAACCTAAGGAAGTTGTTTCCTTTGAAGACGGAATTTTATTTTGAAAAAACTGTATACATGTAACGAGTGGAAATTGACACATGCTGCTGGACATTCGTACAAAAATGAACGAAAACGGAGGAATAGCTTTTTGTAAGATATACAAACCGTTGTATTAGAATATGTTGAAATGTGACATAAATATATACCAGACTGAAGACTTGTGAGCTGAGCACCTACAGTATGATGTTGTTAAATCCTGCCTCCCAAAACCTGAAACTTTGTTGCACCAATCGGGTTTGGATTAAGTCGAGCCATTTTGTTCTGTTTACCCTCAGGCTTTGGTTGAGTTTGGGTTGCTTATTTTCAAATGTAATGTCATTTCACTTCTTATTATACTGGCTGAGTTAAAACTGGCTTACAGCAGGTTCCTGTTCTGCGGCACATAAAAGACAGAATCGCATTACCATACCAAATAAAAACAGAAACAATCAACAGAAACAAGTCAAACAGCAAAACATAAACAGCTATGCAGTGATTTACAAAGGACTTAAAAGGACTTAGAAGGAGTGAGTAAGATGGTATTTGAGATTTGAATCAGTGGTTGCAAGTATCTGCTTCCATCAGATAATGTTTATATGCCTATTTGAAATGTGTAATAGGGCTTATTGCTCTAATGTAAAATGGGATCTCATTCCAGAGTTTAGTGTGTGTGATCTCTGACCATAATTGTTTTTGTAAGGTGGTAATGGAATAAGTGCATGTGAAATTGATCAAGTGATGCGTTCCTGACTTGAGTTGTGTCTCCGAAGTAGAGCAGTAAGTGTTGGAGGGGAGTTATTGTTGATCTGAAAGTAAGATTTAATGGCTAGATTATCCGTTTAGTTCTGAAAAGTCAGGGTGTTAGAATGCGAAAGAGCAGTGGTGAGTCCAAGGGGGGAAGGTTACCATGGATCTCGAGCTTTATTGTTTAGTTTTGTTATTGGTTCAATTGTTTCCTTTGCGATGAGGAACCAAATTGGGAGACAGGAGAATATTGTTGACAGAATGATTGCATGTAGATATGTATCCAAGACAGTATGGGTAAGATATGGTCTGATCTTGTTATAAACAATACAATACATACAATACAATAATATACAATTTCTGGTTGAGCTTCTTTGTTAAGTTATGAATGTGGTCTTGATAAGTGAGATGTGGACCAACAACACATTCTCATCAAATACTGGCCCTACGCTTCAAACTATGACGCTCTAGTTACCCTACTAGTGTCATTTTTGGACATGACAGGGACAGCATGTCAGTTTCCACTCGTTACATGCATAGCATCTTTTCAAAATAAATTTCCGTGTTCACAGGAAACTTATAATTTCTGCTCGTAACATGCATGAAGTCTCTTTTCAAAATAAACTTCCAACGTAGGTTTACTTAGTTTTTAGGTTTACTTACGCAACAAAACTACTTGTACTTGGTTAGGCATATGAAAACATTGTTGTTTGTTGTAAAATAACTACGTTTGTTACGTAAAATAACTAGTTTTGAAAAAGTCCTGTGATTGTTTGACCAATCCAACCTCCCCTCGCGCCCAACCTACGCGGACTTCCTTGTTCTTTATACTACGTCAGTTGATCTGACTTCCTAATATTGACACGGATGTGTTTACATTGGAGTTAGTTGAAAGCCAGGTGCGTCCCATCCAGGCTAAAGGGTACCCCAGTTTACCAGTATCCAACGCCGAGGGGCACTGGCAAAGCGGAGGAATTTGATGAGTTGGGAGTGAGAACGGGTTGGAATCGAGGGATACTCCGAGATATTTGTAGGTTTCTGTGATGGCTAGTGTTTGATTTGTAAAATGAATGGAGTCAGACATGCATAAAGATTTCTTAGGGGAATGAAAATACATACATTTAGTTTAGTTGACATTGATAGTTAGAGGGTTGGATTTCAACCAGTCATGTAAATGGTGAAGATCAGAAGAGAGTTTGAATTTATGACATCAGGGTTTGAATCAGAAAGAAAAATGACACTGTCATCAGCATATATTAGACAATTAGAGTATTTACACACATTGGGAACGTCATTGATATACAGAAAAAAGAGTAAAGGACCCAAAATGCTGCCTTGTGCAACTCCCATATTACAAGTTACAGGGGGAGATGTTACATGACTGATTTAACCACTTGGGACCTATTAGATATAAAGAGAGCATCATTACCACAGAAGAGGAAAGTTGAAATGAGTTGACTTTGTTCAGCAGTGTGATGATTCACTGTATCAAAAGGCTTTATGAAAATCAATAAAAATGGCTCCAGAGACATGACCTCTGTTGAGAGATGTACATATTCGTTCAGTAAATAATAATAATGCCGACACGGTTGGTAAGGTAGAGCAGAAACCATATTGAGAGTCACTGAGGAGGTTATTGCTTTAAGATGATTGTTTACATTGTCAGAGAGGATTTTTTCTAATAATTTTGATACAACTTTGAGAATGAATATCGGCCTGTAGTTTGAAACAAGAGCTGGATCCTCAGATTTGAATATGGGGGTGATCTGAGCAGATTTCCAGGCAGAGGAGAAGATAGAAAGCCTGATATAGAGATTGATCAGATAGTGGAGAAGAAGAGGCATAAAGCTGTCAGCAGGGGTCTTAAGAAAATGCATATTTAAACCACACATATCACAAGCATGAGCATTTTTCAAAGAGTTCAAAATATCAGACAGTTCATTCTGTGTGATCTCAGAGAAAGAGAAGTGGTGAGATGTGGAGGAAGAAACAGGTGGGGGATGAGAGGGAGTACCAAAGTTAGATGCTAGTTCTTTAACAGATGTAACAAAATAATCATTGAAAGCACTCGCAAATTTTTATTCCTAATGTGATACTTCAAAATGCAAATGAAAATATGTTTACGGAAACACGACTTCTGACTCTGCCAATAGAAAAGAGCAGCTTGCATCTGCCCACTAACAGTCAGTAATGGAATAATGATGAAATAAAGCAAAGATAAGGTAGGCTGGGGTAAAATTGTAGTTGTTCCTAAATCTTTCCATGTGGCCATAGAACAAAAAGCAAAGCAACGTTTCTGTTTAAAGACGGTATAACTATGATGTGATATCAGGTTGGGTTTGGTAAGAGGCAGAGAGAAGCAGACAGATGGGTAGAAACAGATGAAAGAAAAGCGAGCATGATGGAGGGATCTGGAAGAGGTCAAGGGGAGCTGACACCCATCAGTTTTCTCTCCTTAATCTATCTGTGTAACACATCGCTCACCCCATCTCCCTAGACACACACACACACACACACACACACACACACACACACACTCTGAGACACGCCAGATATCACAGAACCCAAGCAATTGGCTTTGTCATGACCTTTAACCCCTATATATCTGTGTGGGTGTGTGTGTGTAAGACAGAGCTACAAAACGGTGGCTCCAAAATCAATTTACAGCTGCTTCTTTCTTTCTAATTCATGTTCGACCAGCCGCTGGACGCCGCTGGACATGTGTGTGTTAGAGAGTCAGTGACATGGAAATAATAAAAAAATACAGTCTGCTAAACAGTATCTAAATTATTTTCAAAGCATCTCACTTGATGCTGCGAAACAGTCGACTGTGGTGTGTGTTGAATGCTTATCTCCAAAATCCCACCCGGGAGACCTTTTGTGTTGCACTCGCTCCAAACTGTAAGTGGGTATATTTCACCGCTATCTTGACCACGGGGAAATGTACTGTCACATTTCAGATAGTGTTTTTATTTAAGACCCGCCGTGTTTCTTCTGCCCTGTGTGCTACGACTTAAAGCACCACAAACACAACATTTTATGGCAGTGTGTGGGCATTTTATTTAATTTAGTCATTCATTTATTAATTCATTCTGAATCTGACCACAATCCTGACACAGCCCTTACCCTAAATATGACATCGCTGGCTCAGGTCTAGAAGAAGGAGAAGCAAAGAATATCTGAGGGGATAAATGACACAACTGGATGGGATTCACACTAGCAGCAGATAGAATTAGGATGTCTGACAGGCAGACAGGAAGCAGGTAATGACAGTCTACAAAGTTGTGAGGGCACGATATGCTGCAGGAATCCAAGTTGTCAGAATGACAGACAAATTTCAGTATGTAAGGAATCAGAATAGAGACTTAGAAGTTAAGAAAAGATTTCTTTTTTTTAAAAAAAAGTTGCTGTAGTTTTCCAGGTAGAAAGTTTAAAATGAATCTGAAAGTGATTATGTGGAGATTGTATTAAGAGATTCTTATGATGATGACAGATCTTTGTCACGATTTTAAGATCAATAATGTCTCTTGGAATCACTGGCGGACTCAGGGGGGATAGGGGGGGGCGACCGATCCCCTTGGTGCCCCCATGTCCGAACAAACCGCTGCAAAAGTGACCTCTTGGATGCCCTTATTGTAGATAAAACATGATAAAGTCTGTGGTGATGCCCAACATCATTAGCATTGTAAACATAATATTATTACACACACTCACCAACATAAAGAAAGTGGCACATAAACACACCTCCGCAGGCTTTTTAGAGAAGGCATAAAGCTTCTATCCTTTGAGCTGTAAAATGTCTCATTATTTTTGGATGCCATTATTTGACTCCTCATTTCTTTCCCCACACCACTTACACACACTCGCACACACAGATACACACACACACGGATAGCTTTTGCACCTTCTTCGCAGTCCTCAAGGCAGAAGCAATCCTCATCATTATCACTTCCATCACCAAGATCCTCGCCATCATCGCCCTTCATCATCCTGGTCATCAACATAATCACATTTTCACAAGTAGCAGTACACGCTTAGTTTGGATTTAAACTACAGATTTTTTTCTCAGCTCCAAAGATTGTGAAAGGGTTTTATTTAGGGCTGTCAGAGTTAACAGTACAGGCCATTCTTTACATTGTCTGGCCAGTCAGAGTGGTTATCAGGGCTCGTCAGAGGATGTTTTTACAGGAAATACCTTAAACTCTTTGGGTTTGTAAAACAGAAAATGAAAAATATTTCAATAACATGACATTTTTTACCCTTCCTTTCCTCTCTGTGTCTGCAGATTGGAAAGTTCATCTTATGAGGTGATGCAGCTGGACTTTGAGGTGGATAACGTGATCAACCTGGTGCCAACCCAGACTCTACACTGGAACGTGGAGTACCCAGCCGGCATGCAGGCAGCTTCCAGGCAAACGGAGAAAGTCTCGCACCTCTACATCAGCAACACAGACATACAGGGAATCGTACCGCTGGCTGAGGTAAGGGATGACTCAACAGACGAGTAGAGATATAGATATCTGTGAGCGTACATATTGACATACCCAGCAGCACACATTTCTTATGCTGGAATAGATTATGTTTCCTCCATTTCCCTCCTCCTGCTAACCTTCTTGCTGAGCTCATCCCCCTCCTCCAGGTTGATCAAAGCTGGAAAGGTCAGCTTGTTTACCCCCTCCTGTTGCTACAAGCCTCCTGGTCACACACACACACAGCAGGTTTCACCCTTATAGGTTTCAAAATGACGAGCAGACTCACAAACATGGACACAAAACCACCTACGCACGCACTAATGCGTCCCCCGTGTATGCGTCATGCTGGCAGGTGTCATTCCTGGTGAGACTCAAGCACAGTTTGCCTCTTTAGGTCTTAAAAAGCTGCTTTCCATATAGACCCTAAACTATATTGTTCTAGACTTCAGTGTCACTTTGAGTTTAGTTCACAACAAAAGGAATACAAATTGAGTTATTATTTGCATATTTGAAAGATGGGAGGAAATAATGTGTTCAATCAATAATCAATAATGCAACTCATATGAGAAAGTTAATGGCAAGCGTTTGCTTTACAAGACATACTGTGTTATAGAGCTGCAATGATTAATTGATCAATTATTAAATTAAATGCCAACTATTTTGATAATCGCTTAATTGGTTTGAGTATTAGTTTTTTTAAGAAAAAAAAAGTCAAATTTCTCTGATTCCAGCTTCTTAAATGTGAATAATTTCTGGTTTCTTTAAACCTCTATGATAGTAAATTGTGTATTGCGATTTTTAAGTATTGCAATTCTGCAAGTATTGCAATTCGATATTACGATTTATTACGATTTTTGTTAACTTTTTTTAACACTAGACCATGGGAAAAAAGTTGAATCATACACATCTAGGGACTTTTACTTTGGAAAATATCTAAATTAATACAGTAAAATGTTAGAAGTAAAAAAAAAATATTTCCCATCCCTATTATATACCATTTCTGCCAATAAATCCCCCTAAATCCGACACACTGGACCCTCAAATAAAATACGCTTTTCTAAAATGCGAGTGTCTATGCATTTTGTACTTTATATTTTGCTGCGTATAGTGTTGCCATCAGAAAGTCTGAATTGAAGTTAAATTCAAAGCTTCCTCTCTGGGAAAGAGAACTAACCTTTACATAAGAATGATGACTTTGGGCTTGTACTTACTTTTTTATCAGACAGGGTCAGGTGAAGGAAAAGATTGCATTAAAAGTCTGCTTTCATCTGTAACATTTCTCATCATCACCACCATTACTTCATACATTCACAGATCAAAACAGACACATCCCATAACAGACATTGCTGCTCTGGCTACAGCAACCAAGCACCTCAGGCTAAAAAGTGAGGAGGAGGATGCTTTTCAAAATACTCCCAGTTCCATTACCACTGAGGTAGAGCTAATCTGGCCTGATAGCCCTCCTTCAAACAGCAAAGCCCTAGTGAGAAAACCCAATTTTGTTCTGGGCTTTTGCAACCCCTGTCTCTTTCACACACACTGGAAAAGCAAGCTGGAAACCTTCATTTCAAATAGCAGTGCTGTTGGGATTTTGCTAGCTTTTTTTAGAGGGGGCCGTGTGAATGGAGCTCTAGGGTGGGTAATGCTGCATCTCATCCTCCTGTAGTCTCTAAAACAGAAGCATTTAAATATATTTTTCAGTAAAAATAGATGCTCATGGATATTAGTTGAACGTTTAAAGTACACAATCAGATCACGATGTTGACCTTGTGATGTATTAATTTGAAATGTCTTTTTTACAGCTGTCAATCGATTAAAATATTTAATCGCAATTAATCGTGTGATTGTCCATAGTTAATCGTGATTATCGCAAATTATTTATCTGTGCAAAATGTACCTTAAAGGGAGATTTATCAAGTATTTAATACTCTTATCAACATGGGAGTGGGCAAAAAATGCTTCTTTAAGCAAATGTATGTGTATGTATATGTTTATGTTTACCATTTTCATTCACATATCTTGAGGTCAGAGGTTAAGGGCACCCCTTTGAAAAATGGCCATGCCAGTTTTTCCTCGCCAAAATGTAGCGTAAGTTTGGAGTGGTATTTAACCTCCTTTGCGACACGCTAGTATGACATGGTTGGTACCAATGGATTCCCTAGGTTTTTCTAGTTTCATATGATGCCAGTATCTTCAGCTTTTTCAGCTTTAAACTGAGCAAGTTGTGTTAATGCGTTTAAGAAATTATTGGCATTAAAACGAATTTGCGTTAACACCTTATCGCGTTAACTTTTTGTGTCATTAATTACCACTAACTTCACAGAAATGGCATTGAAATACCGTTTAATTATTTTTTGTTTTAGATTATAATATTTTGTAAAACACAGGATTTCTTGTTTGTTTTTGTTCCATCTAAAAAGATGATCAATTTGATCCTCTTCTGTGGATTTGTTATAAGGATGTGTGGCAGAGTGAAGGATGAACATGAAGTGGCTTATTAACTGAAGTGGCTTATTAAAGTGTTGAGTAACCACAGGCCTCCATAACAGCTTCAGTGCTCCTTAGAGTAGATTCCACAAGTCTCTGCAACCCTACTGGAGGGATGAACACCATTCTTCCCAAAGATAAAACAAATACAGAACATAGGTGTCTTTTGATAATGATGGTGGAGAGCGCTGTCTGACGTGTCAAAAATCTCCCATAGGTGTTAAGTTGGGTTGAGAACCGGTGACTCTGAAGACCTCAGCATGATTTTCTATTTTCTTACTCATCAAAGCATTTAGTGAGAAAAACATCGGCCCCTTATGCAAGCAACTGCATTTGTCATGTCACCCATTTTTGATTTTTAATTATCAGTTATTATAACTACCATTCTAATGCTTCAGACGGGGCAAACTGCACCTACCCGCACGTTGTGAAAGTGAAACGGTCACAGTTTTAAACACGTGGTTAACGTTATGATTTGAAACAAAACCACTTGGTTAGGTTTAGGAAAAGATCACAGTTTGGGTTCAAATAAGTACATTTGTTACTTAGGTACGTTGAGTTAAGTTACGTTACGTATGTTAAGTTAAATTAAGTTACATTACATTACGTACGTGTCTCGTGTTAAGTTAACTTTAACATGACACACAAATTACTATTTGTATGCTTTTGATCTCAACCAATCACCGCGAGCGTTCTTCGATTTAAGCAGCCGGGATTGCCTGCACACGTCTCTCAACATGGAGATGGCCGAGCCGGCGGCTAGCAGCTAACGCTGCTAACAGCTCATGCTAACAACGGCAACAGTGCTGACAGAGTTAACAGTGTTAACCTGAGGGGGAACTGGAGGGTGGGTGCTACGCTTCTGCGGTGACGCCGTCCTGCCACCATGGGTCAGGGGGGGGCGTTATAAGCGATAGCTGGCGTATGAGTGCAGTGCAGAGCGGCTGCTATTAGCTAGCCAGTGGGACACACACACAGCTTCCATTCACATGATGGGTATCGAATGGGTACTTTTTTAATATTGGTACCACTTTAAGCGTACTGGTATTGGAACTGGCATCGTACTTTTTTAAACGATACCCAGCCCTATTCAAGACAGAAAAAAAATGTGACATCTATATTCCAATTACATGTATTGTTACTCTTAAAGCCAAAGTAAACATAAACACACACACACACACACACACACACACACACACACACACACACACACACACACACACACACACACACACACACACACACAAACAAATACACAAATCTTATAATACATACACCTACACACCCAGGTTAATTTTCTCTCCTTCCATCTCTGTATTGCCCCTCTCCTTTGGGTAAAAGCATCAAAATGGCTGTTATTACAAACCATTGGAGCCTCCTGATTTGTTTACCAAAACATCTGACCAGGTGTTGATTGCTGGTTAAGGTGTCTGTCCCTGAGAGGGGTCTCTGTGAAAGGTCATTGAGATGAAAGCTGCAACGTTTTTGGGTCTTCGGAGGAAAGAAGGGGAAGGAATCAAATTATAAGCTGGAATCTTCAAAGGGAGCCGGATGTAAAAGCTTTCACAAAGTCTTGCATCCTCCTTCCTAAACAATTCCACATCTGAGGATTAGAACAAGAGTATAATATCACAAGTACACCCATGTGACAAAATGTGGGATCTTTACAGCTGTTACATATTTTAACAACCTAGAAACTAAACCTCACACATAATTGCATCAGGAGCACTCAGTGCTGGCTTTTAAACATTCTTTCTCTGTCTGATCTGTCTGGGTGGTTCAACACCACCTCAGCCATCTTCTACCGTCTCCCAAATCAGGAGTCGGCTTATCAACAGTACTGATGTGGTAATGCAGTGAGTTCTCTCTTTACAAGGCAATAATGAAAACCAGAACACTGCCTGTCATTACCAAGCCCTCTCCGACATTTTCCTCCTAATTCCGCATATCCATTAAGGTTCTGGTCTCTTGGCTGAGCGGGAAAGAAAAAGGCCCTCTTCAGGAAACGAGGGATTATTAGGAGTAATTTGTCTCCTGCGGGGGCTGAAAAATTGGTTTCATCTTTTAGAGAGGAGAAGGGAGGTGAGGAGAGGAGAAAGAGTTCGAGAGAGTGGGAGGGGGGAGAGACAGAAAGAGAGATAGAAGCAGAGATAGACTGACAGATAGAAGCAAGATTTGAGAGAGAACATTTTATTAAAACAATTTATCGTCAGCTGTATTTGCTATGTCTTTGCCACCTCTCATTTGAAGTCAATACTATGATGAAGCTGTTAGCATTAGTCCACTCAATGACACATTTTCTAATAATGTTCCTGGTGCATTATTTCTGCAAAAAGTCAAACAAAAATTACAAGAAAAAGAAAACACAGAACAATATTAGCTATTTTACCTCTAGAACCCGAGAACCCCCGGTACCGGGGGAAACACGTGCCGTAATTACAAAACATTGGTATTTCATAATCATCTATGTATAGAACATATGAATGTTATACCGTTTTGAAACCTGGGGTCTTCAGCTTTCAGAATCCGTAAACCAAGTGTATGTAGTCCAAACTATTTTTTTTTTTACAAAGAATTTTAACAATTAAAGGGACTATTTGTAACTTATCACGCGCATAAATCTTAACGGGTCGGTATCCCATGCGCG
The DNA here is from genome assembly GCA_916701645.2 of Sebastolobus alascanus. NCBI lineage: Eukaryota > Metazoa > Chordata > Actinopteri > Perciformes > Sebastidae > Sebastolobus > Sebastolobus alascanus. The sequence goes on along the minus strand of CAKAOJ020000249.1, from coordinate 148,070 downwards.
CTCGCGTGTGGGTACGCGAGCGCGCAGCAGCTCTGCTCCTGCCTGTTTGCACACCGCGCTCGTTCTCACACGCTCGGCTCGCTCCACCTCCACGTGAACGCGCGCACACTACACACTGCAGAAGAGTTAGTTTAGCTCTGAGAATATCTGGTGAATGTGCAGTGGACGTTTTTGCAGAAATAACTGCTGCAGCTCCTCCAGACCAACAGAGGTTTCCCGTGTCTTGTGAAGTGACGGAGCTCCGCAGCGAGTTACGTTATCGTCCCGACCGGGTGTCGGTCTCCCCCCCCCCCCCCCCCCCCCCCCCCCCCCCCGTTCCCTCCATTCCCTCCGGATCGGGAGGAAAAGATCAGCATTGATTCATGGAGAGACCTTCCTCTGGTCAGCTAACATTACTGCCAAGCAGGTGAAATACAGAGTGATATTGTGTGTTAGCTGACGTGTGTCGCCTCACTGTTTAGACCGGTGCTCATTCATGTCAATGTAGCGCGAGCACAAGCGTTGACATTGCGGCCACAGGTGTCGCTGTGAACAAGCAATTTCTGATTCTTACATATAGCCCCTTTAAGTCGTACAAAAATAAACATCGTAGATATAAGAACAAGTTGTGACCGAAATATCTGCAATAATTTTCTCATAATCTACTATTTCCTGCTCTATATCGTTGGAAATTAGAAATTCCGAGCCTTCCAACAGACCTTAAACACACCTTGTATCACATACACAGCCACGGAGAAATCTAATAAAACGTAGCCGTCAAACTTCACATTTTACAGTCGCACTCTGCTCACACTGACACAGATGTATGTTCTTGTCAAAATATTTCACCCAAGCATGAAGTTATTTTGGCCCAAAACGGCAGATTTAGTCAAGATGGCGCTGGCAGGAAGTTCTGCTGAGCCTCATCCTCGTTGTCTATGGGATCTTGGTTTTAATGGTGATATTGCCTTTGAAATTAAGATTTTATACGAGGCGAGGATATAAAATCTTATTTTTTATTGCTTCTCCGTTGGAATCTCCATGGTAATATAGTTTAGTTTACTTACAATTTATTCATATTCCTTAGCTTCTTTCCTTTCAAATAAGACCAAATATATGCATATAAGCTTTATGGTTGAGGAGCAAGTCCTGATTTACAGTATGTTGGGTAGTAATTTTAGGCGTTTTAAACAAAAATATACATCCGTTTTTATGAGAGTAATCTACTTCAGTTTTTAACCCTCAATCAGCAAAATTAAATTAAAAAGTTATTGCATTCTACCAGATTTCCTATGCTGTGTCAGTCTTGTCACTGTCCCCTCAAACACACCATCTATCACCAAATGCACAGAGCCTTTGCTGAGCTGCAGCAAAGAGGGAACAGTAGGGTGGAGCAGGGGATGTGCAAACTGTTGGTGAAGTGAAAATATGAATTCCCCAGTCTGAAACGTGGACTTGCAGTCAATCCTTTGAATGGCAACCCACAGCAGCAGCCAGCCATTGAACAAAATTGCTGCTTTTCTAACACGGTGGCTCGGCGGGAAACTTTCCTTTCATTTAACCCAGACAGACCTTTCAAATTTGATTCTGAAAATTCTTTTGAGGAAGGAGAAAGGCCATAGAGTTGGTGAAACTTGATTCATTTTTAAGCCGTGGCTAAAAACGGTGAAGTAGTTAATCCACCACCATTTGCCTCACACAATACACAGCTCCGACAATTCCACTGTTGGTTCTAAATGCTATTGCTTTGTCCCGCCCTAACTGTACTCCTATTGGACAGTCTGTAAATTGTAATTACAGATTGCATTCCCATTGGCTGGGGATGTCACACAGTGTGTCTGAAAGCGCCCACAGATTATGTCAACATGGTGATGGGATATAACAAAAACAAATCGCCATTGGCCCAGTTGCTATTAGCTGAGCTTAATGGAGGCTTATAAAGTGGTAGAGACAGAATGGGCATTTCTAAAAAAATATATTAAAAAAAAATGCACTTGTTGGTCACCAGGCAGCAGATGAATTCATGGCCACAACCCTGAAATACACTGTACCACCACCTCCAGCTACATCAGGTATATTTAGCCAGTGATCTTTATTTTAAATTGTGCATCATGTAATGCCTGCAGATTCCCTTTGAGGGATGTAGAGAATACGGTTAAACAAGCCTGTTATCTTATTGTGTTGTAAGAATGAGAGGTTAATGTAGGCTAATTTCAGAAAAGTGAAAAAAATAGTTCTTTAGTCCACCATTTATATTGTGTAGATTACTGGAAGGCAATTTTCACAAGTTCAGTATTTACCCATGGAGTATCTAGAATTAACCTTGCATGGCAGCTGGATTCTCGCGATGTCACGCGATCATGTGATAATAACGGGATCAAATGTCACACGAAAATCCATCTTGTCAGGCTTTAAGTAACACGTTTGTGTCCGGCAAGCCAATGCACGGACCAATTAGCGTCCTGTGAGGAGCTACTGGCAGCTACGGCCGTGGCTTAGTACGGCACTGAAGGTGATGTTTTCACTTTCAAAAGGCGAAAACTATACCAGCGTCGCAGTCTCGGCTGGTAATACACTATGTGAACTGTAAGTACTGTACAGTATGTAATACAGAAAGCATAGGGGTTGCTATCAGTAGATAGGCCTAGTCAAATAGTCCGTCCTGCATCCTTGCAGAAGGGAAATTGAGCAAAGCACAGGAGAGTTGAGACTGCTGGTGTTTCAGCACCATGGACAGCGTCTCAGTGTTTGCTAAGTGTAGCATCAGAGTCCTGTACTAACGGGACCCAGTTCTGTGTTTGTGTTAATGTGGTAATCACTAGTGAAAATAAAAAGTCCTGCCCCTTTTTTAGTTCCATCTGTAAATCTTTTACTTTACCTGGTTTACACTACATCTACATTACCCGTCTCTGTGATATAACTAAGGAGAGAAAATCAGACGAAATAATGGAGACAAATGGACAGAGAAAGAGGGACAAAACAAGCTGGCATGTTAGCCGGGGTAAAAACAGAATGATAAGGGAGGTCAGAAATGGACCTGCCATACTTCTCTTGCTCTTAGAGATATTTTAGCAGCTGATAAATTGGATCAGTAATAATGTTGTTTTATGTTCCCTACAGGCGCCATTACATACCTCTGCCTGGAATGAGGCTGTTTCACCACCTCGCAGAGTGAGGGGGAGAGACACAGACTGAAATATATTTTCTACTTTCTATAATATCAGCCTGATTTGAATAGGACCTGCATTAAATTAAAATGTGTCACATGTTAGCAGCAAGGTTTTCTGCTGGTCCGTTGTCTGAAGTTTTGATTGACAAAGAAGTAAAAAATGTAGAGAAACAAGCTGCATATCCAATCTACTTTTTGTTGGAACATTACCTGTGCTCTTTTGTAATAATACTTTTACATCACAGTATTTGTTGTGTGTGTGTGTGCAGACTTCTTAGCAGAGCGGTTACGCTAAGTGGCTCGTTAATTTGCCTCTTCTGATTGGTTCTCTCTAAAAGGAAGTCAGTAAGTAGGAAGAGGAAACTGAGTAGTCAATAATCTGGTGATGAAAGCAGACACGCACACACACAGTTTTCAAACTCAATTATAGATTTACCATTTTCACGGTCTGTGTGTTTATTAGAAACAGCCTCGTCTAGTTTTTTTCTTTTTATCTTTATGTCTCGAGCTATTGTTTTCTCAATTCCCTTATTTTCTGTGTGTGTCTCAGCAGTGGTCAAAATACCTGTGCTTGCTAATTTACACTGACATTAAGCAAGACACTGTGGAATCAATATGACAAACACTCTCCCCAGGTTATCTCTGTTCGTTTTAACTCCTTGGTATAGTTGCCTGTAATTTTGTTTTAAAAGAAAAAGACACCCAGATTTCCCCCGGATGTCTCATAAAATCAACAAATTCTTTCTGTCTTTCTATTTTACTTTTTTAATTATTATACCCCCACGACAACGTAGTCAGGGGGTATATAGCCCTCCTTCTGTCCGTCCTTCTGCCCATCCGTCTAGTTGGGCCTTTTGGGGGTTAGAAGTCCAGGGTGCCCAAAACTTTTGAAATTTTGGCCAAAACTTTGATTTTTTCGACTTCAATTTTGTCTCCGGAGCAGAACTCCAAAATTAAGAACTTCTAATTTGGTATGATGGTTGACAGTGTGGTCTAGCTGTGCCTTTTTGGGGTTATAAGTCCAGGGTGCCCAAAATTTCTGAAATTTTTCCAAAAGGGGAAACCTTTAGCCCTACTTTATTAGGGGTCAAGCAGTGAGCGGGGGTATGTGAGCCATGCTCACTTTTGCCTTGGTTTTATTATTTTTTATTTTATTTTATTTATTTGTATTTTATTTATTTTTATTTATTTTTATTTATTTTTATTTTATTTTATTTTATTTTATTTTATTTTATTTTTATTTTATTTATTTTATTTTATTTTATTTTATTTTATTTTATTTTATTTTATTTTATTTTATTATTTAGTTATACTCTTTATTTTTTCCCCTTTAATGTGACCAAGACAAACATGGAGTGGGGGAGGGTGGTCCTTTTTCTGTTTTTACTTCATGTAACAGACACTGAGTTATGTTCTACATTTCATAAGATGACCTTTGCCATGTCTGCAAAAAAAAAACAATAAAAAAGATTTGGAAACAGAAATTCCTCACCTCCAAGGCAAGGAAGTAGGAACCATAGCGTTTTGTTGAGAAATTTTCATTGTTCAGATAAAATTATTAAGACATCTACGCTCAACAGACAGTCAGGTGTTCTCTCAGTGGTACTCTATATTTAACAGCTTAATGTCAAACCCTGAATTATCTGCGAAAGTCATGTAGAGATTAAGAGGAATTCAGTGTCGAGATTTCATCTTTCCTGTGTCTTTGTCTTGAAACATGAAACTGAGACATGTTAAATAATAATAAAATCAATTATCAATTCTAATCAGGAGGTGAGAGGAGGAAAGCAGGGCGGCCTTTTGACAAATACTTCCACTCTTTAGCCTGATATATTTTATTTTCAAGGCAGTGATCAAATCATGGTAGATTATTCCCGTAGTTTTTATTCATTAAAAGCCATTCCTGACATTTTTAGGGGTACTTCTGTCACATATTTCAACTAGTTCAACCCTGTTATTCTGGCTATTAACCTCTAATAGTGCTGTTTTATTCACCACTGTAAACCTTTCCACTTTCTAAAGAAGCTACCAAGTCTTGTTTTTTTCACCCATGCCCCCCCTACTTCTCTTCAGTTAGAGTATTTGCTTTTTACCAGCCTTCAACCACCCAATTAATCAACACATATGACATATTCTATGTATGCATGTGTGTGAATGTGTATGCATTTGGGTCACTGAGAACTTGTCCTGGGCGCCAGGTTCATTTCCATACCGAGCGGCTCCAGCTCGCTCCAATCAGTCAACAAGAAGAAGAGAGGGGAGGAAGAAGTGAGGTGAGGGAAGAGAGGGGGAAGATGTTTAAAGCTAGAAATACAAGTGTGGGGTTGAAGTTAGAAAATGACAAAACGTATAAGGCTGGATGAGGGAACTGCTCTTACATTCTAACTTAATGTATGTGTGCATGCAAAGTCAATGAAACAAGCAAGATAAAGGCGCATTGGCTCCGGGCGGTGTGTGTTGAGAGGAAGAAGCATTTGCTCTTCGTCGCCTGATATATTGTAAATGCCTGTCACTTATTGTGTATTCAGCATTGCCTTGTAGCCATAACAATAATGTCTGAACAAAATGTTTATGGAAACTACATTTCCAACTTCCCAAAGAGCTTAGCAAAGAAGTCATTGATGGTGATGGTGGTACTGGCAAAAAGACCATTTGTGTACTCTTTTTATTGTGATAAATGCAGTGCTTGTAGTGGAAGAAAAATAAGTGCCGGTACTCCCCTTATTCCCATGTTGGCGTGTGTATCGGCCGGTATCTTATTCCTGTTTATTCATTATTTCTTTAAGCATGTTATACTGCGTCAGTCATAATCAGCTGTGGTTTCATTGCTATAATATTGTAATACTTGGGCTATGCATCTTCTATAGTAGGCCTATAATACTCCAGTAATATTCCAACTGGAACATTATAGGGTTAAGGTGGTGTGTTTGTATTTAGTGTTAATACTTAAAGTGCTTTCCTGTCTAATTTGTAGTATCGCTCTATAATATAGGCCTATTATAGGATGTCTATAGTCTGGAACCAACAGCAGGCAGGTAAACATGCAGAGCTGAGGTGTGAGAGCTATTCATTCAGGTTTTAGGAGTCAGGATGCTCCTACATACTATACAGAGACACTTTCACATTCGTCTGAACATTTAATTGTTGTGGACATGTTTGCCCTGTAAAATTATATTCTATAAATCAGAAGAGCAGATTCGGAAATCATTTAAATAATGTGTCATTGATTATATTTGTTCACAAATAAATAAAAAAGTTAGGAGGACGAACAGTTCACTGATTATTTTACAAAAAGGACGTGAACATTGTATTGTATCACTGCTCACTGTGCTGTGTGTTAGCTCGTCCAGAGGCTCCCCACATAGGTTTTATGTTCGTACTGCTCACACCTCTTCCTTGTCCAGACACGTCTTCAATTGTACAGCTATACTACGAGCTAAATTACATAGAGAGGGTGATATTGACTGTCAGTTACTGTCAGCGTCTTCAAAAAAGCAACACGTCGCTCAGGCTGTTCGCTGACGCACGGGGCAGGTTAGGACATCTTCATTGGGAAACACTGAAAAAATCTGATATCCGCTCGTACACATCGCGTCCAGTTAGGAAGAGATGTTATGAGGCGAGGCGCAAATACGCTGGCACTGCGCCGTTATGACTCGCCATTATGAATCTCCCAGAGAACCTGGTATGGAGAGGGCAGAGAAGAGTACCGGCAGCTTGTGAGAAGTGCCGTATGCAAGAAAAAGTCACGGTACACCAATGAGTAAAATGTAGAAGTACTGGTACTTCGTGCACTGGATAATTGCCTGCATCACACAGACTTTTGTGTTGTCAGTGCATTACTACAATGAGCAAACTCATGGCTTCACTATAATAACCCTAGTAAAGAATGCACTATTGTAATCACTGTTCACTCATATTATGTCACAGATGCAGTGTAGGTGAGGGATGAGTAATCGTGGGCCAAAGAGCGACATATGCTGGTGTTTAATCCACCCAAACACTACCGCTGATTTCATTTTTAAAGAGAGCGGAGAAGCTAAAAAGCAGAATCACCCACTGCAGTTTGTGGTTGGAATGAAAGCCCACGTGAAACCTACTGAAATTTAGGAGGCCTGCGACATGAACTCCAGAGAGAGAAAGAGAAAGGAGAGATAAACTGAGACAAGATGAGTAATGGAGCGAGACAAAAAAACTCTCGTTTTCTGACAAGATTCGCTGATTTGAGTTTTGCTTTTTTTCATGAGCCAAATCAGAAGCTGAGGACAGCCTCCTTCATGCTCAGTTACTTTTAATCCCACCCGGGAGCTGCTTAGTTCAACCACTATGTCCTCATGGACCACTGAAGCAGCTGTACTGGGCCAGCTGGGGACTGAGTGCTCAGGCGTACATCAGCAACTATCTGAAAGAGAGAGGAGAGTCTGGCCACTAGGGTGACAGCTTGGAGTTAAAACTGGCAACCTTCTTACTATAAACATTTTAACATTTCAGTCAACCGCTGCCACACAAATGAATAAAAGAGAAAGTGTGTTCATCCGACACATTCTCATCCCAACTCGTAACATACTGCCGCTTTGTCCCGCCCCTTGGCCTCACTCAACGTTTAGGCAACAAAACCACTTAGTTAGGTTTAAAAACTTCATGGTTGGGCTTAAAACTACTACGTTTGTAAAGTGAAAATGAAACTGGACGTTGTTAACACGGGACACAAACAAACAGCTGATTGTAACATGAAAGTAAAACTTAATGACCGAGACACGAACAATAGCGGTCTCCTGGATGAAAGTCTTGTGTTTGTTGGACCCATCCACCACCATTCCAATCCAATCTTAGTGTGTCTTTTTGCTCTTTAAAGTACGTCACCACACTCCCAGCGCACTATCTCCAGTGATGGAAAGTAACTAAGTACATTTACTCAAGTACTGTACTTAAGTACAATTTTAGGTAGGTTTTACTTTACTTGAGTATTTCCATTTTCTGCTACTTTATACTTTTACTAATTCAGATGCATATATTGCACTTTTTACTAGACTACAATTATTTTAAAATGTTGGTTATTACTTTGCAGATTAAGATTAATAATACAAAATATAGTCAACAAATACATTATAATGTAATATTACAGATCAACATAAAATTAAAAGGTTAAATTTATTTAAAATTCACAAGCTGACCAGCAGATATATGATATGGTATAAGTATATAAAGTAGTTAGAATTAGCTCCACCTTTACCTGCTGCAACAATAAAGTATTCAATAATTATAATCCAGTGATATTATATAAATTATTCTGCATAATGAGTACTTTTACTTTTGGTGCTTTAAGTGTATGTTAATCCTAATACTTGTACCTTAACTGATGTAAAAGTTTTAATGCATAATTTCTTTACATGTAACAGAGTATTTCTACACTGTGGTATTGCTACTTATACATTAGTACAAGATCTGAGTACTTTTTTCACCTCAGACTTTCTCTGAGCGTTTACTGTTGCCGCGGATGAGTTCAAATTGTAGTCAATGGAAAGCCCGGTGCGTCTAATACTAAAGGGTGCCTTGTGCGCCGACGGCTGTGACAAAGTGCCGACGGCTGTGACAAAGCGTCGGTATTTGACACCCTGGGAATGAGAATGGGCCGGTTCATCGAGAGGCAAAAACCTGTCAGGAAAACTCAGACAAGAGAGAGCGAGAAGGATGCAGATAAAAAATATTCTATACAGTTTGCAAACTGAAACTCTCCATCACATGAAATCAGCTGAGTTAGCTGAGCACAAGTAACAGAAGTTGGCGGAAACCAACAGACAGATTGATGAGGTGACACAGAGGGAGAATGAGGAGAAAGAAAAATTTGACTAGTTCGAAATAGGCAGGACGAGGGAGGAGGGATAAGTGGGGGAGAGGTTGAATTGATAGGCGTTGGCAGGAAGGAGAATAGCCAGAAAACGGAGGGAGGGGTTTGACTAATTGATAGAAGTGAGAAAAGGAGACACAGAGAAAGAAGGATGGAGAAATAAAGAGAGGGTAAAGTAAGAGATGGCACGAGAGGGAGGAAATTAGACAAGCTAAAATGGTAGAAGTGGGCGCAGATGGGAGAGAGAGAGAGAGAGAGAGGAAGATGGAGAGAAAGAGGTGGGCCCAGTGGAGGTGCAGAGCACCATGTAATAGTCCCTTGGAAGTCCTGGGCAGCTCCGAGGAGGAGAGGGATGAGTGAGAGACGTAGAGAAGGAGAAGTAGAGAGAGAGGAGACGAGAGCAGGGCAGTTCTAATGCAATTAGAGGTCTGGAAATTGAAAGTACAATTCTTCTGGGATCTTTGCAAGAGTGGTTTGTGTGTGTGTGGGGTGGGGGGGTTGGATGGGCTGTTAGCTTTCATATCTACCAAATGTCTTCACTCCTCCTCCCTCCTGTTCTCTCTCTTCGTCTCTCCCTCTCTCAATTTGACTTCTCTCTCCTTTCACAGTCCCCTCCCTCCACTTTTTTTCTCCTTCTCCCCTCCCGCTCTCTCTCCATCCATCCATTTCTATCTGTCTCTCCCTCTTCCCCTCCATCTCCTTCTGCATTTTTTGCGTTTCATAAATTTGTGAAGACGAGCAACATGTCAGCTGCTTTTTACATTTACATTTTGTATTTCAGACATTTAGCTGATGATCTTATCCATGCCAACTTGCCCTAAATGCCACAGTGGTACAAATTGGATTTTTTTAGATGATCAAAAAAAAACGAAGAACCCAAGTAATACATGCAGCAGGGATTAGAGTCAAAGAGTCTCAATAACACAAAATAATAAAAGACAATACTCTTTAATTCATTTGTGCGACAACAGATCTGTCAGTTAGCAGCAGTGCATTTAGGAATATGGATCAAATTCTAACTATGATGTGATCTGTTCATCCCAGTGAACTGATTCAAATGTCAGTCTATTTATTTCATGTAGTTATATTTAAATAAAGTTGTATTACTTAGAGAAACATAAATATAAGCAAATATGTGATAGCGTTCAAATATATATATATTTTTTTTAAAAGTTCTTCTATTTCATTGTAGATTTGACATGCAAACTTATAGTTTTTAATTCCCAGAAATCACAACTCTTAAATGTGTTTCATTACGTGACATTTACGTAGGATAGATATAATTATGTTGACAAGGTGACAGATACAGTAAGTGATTGCACTTAATGCCGGGTACACGCTACACGAGAATCAAGCCGATTTTGGGCCAGATTCCTCCGTCCTGATGATTGTCAGAAAAGCCCTGATTTTTCGACAGTTCTACAGATGATCTTTCCAGATATTCCTATGGTGTGAGGTTTGTTAAGAGTGTTTTTACATTCCCCGATCGGCTCAAAATCGTAAATAATAAACATGTTCAATATTTATGATCAGATATCCTGTTGTGTGTGGGGAACCCCGAGGACCGCAGATGACGCAGTCACGTGGAAAGAACTATAGCCTATAGAGAACCAAGCCGACTGAAGAAGGAAGGACAACCACCGCTGTCATGGCGGCCGCGGCTAATGCATGAGCTAATGCAAAACGTGAAGCATAAAGTAGTAGTAAGATGGAGCTCAGAAATGGAGGACCAGCTTGTTGATTTGTGGCAACAACACAAGTGTTTATTTAACGTGTCTCCAAAACTTCTTCCATCCATCCTTTGTTGATTTCAGTACAAAACAGTGCAAAAACTAACATCGCTAAATCTTCCTGCCTGTCGTAAGCCGTGTTTGTTTACACTAAAGTCACATTTGATCGCGAGAAATTTTGCGTGATTTCCATTTTCTTATTTTTTAGTCGGGACTCTTGTTGTTCATGAATGAATCTGTTAGTGTGTGGTGTGCTGTTTTGGCCAAATCGTTGCTCTCCACACAATATAGGAACAAAACTGTTAAATTGAATATGACGTTAAATGAGGGGTCTCTCACATTTTCAACATCTGTTAAGATTTGAAAAATCTTTTAATGTGGGCTAGCCTTAATACAATCAAGCATTTGAAAGTATGTGCCACACATTAATCTCATATGTTTAAAGGTAATTCAGTGTCAAAACCCCACAAATACACATTTATTATACCCAATAATAAAGCAAAAAGTCTCTCACTTAAATACGAGTATACATATATATTAAAACACATACATACATACATATATAGACACACTGTAGGTGTTCACAAACACTCAATGTTATTGCACCTGTATACTCCCTGTTAATCTGTGTTTCAGGAAGGTCTTAAAACAACAGCCTCTCTGGCTAATTACCTGCTCTAATTAGCTGTGTGCATAATTACCACTGGCAAATCTAAACGCTGTCCCCAGGAAGACTTATCCTTTTGGCCCCATTAGCACCTGTGTGTGTGTGTGTGTAAAGGTGTGTTTGTGATGCGAACACAAGTGTTGTGTGTGCATGTGCGGTGATTGTGTAAGTCCATAGATTCAACCTTGGTTTCCATGTTGGCAGTGGGTCAGAAAGGAAGTAGGTTAGGCGTGTGCTAATTGCCCCAGCAACAGGGTGATGGACTCCCAGATACCCCCACAGGCTCGTTAGCATCTAGTTAGCAGCTGCAATTAGCGTGGTGACAGACAGTGACACTGGCTGCAGAGGTGACGAGGTTTAGGATACGGAGAGTCAGTGAAAATCTTTCCACCTGACTGACAGACATGATCTGTTCTACAGTATATTCAACTTAAAGACTTTCAACTGATGTTCATACTCAGGCTGGTTGTAAACTAGCGTAGGAGTCGGCCTTTCTGTTACTGCCACAAAGAGAGTATCGCAAACAGAAGTATCATTCCAATTAAAAGAAAAAAGAAGAAAATCAAATGGTTTCATACATCAAAACAATGAAATTTCTGAAAAGAAACTCATGCGGGAAAAGAGCAACAGAAACAACAAAAACTATCAAATAAATAATTTTGCTCATGAGTCTAATAGTCGAGCTTAACATTTTACTGCTTCTTGTACAGTAATTCACTCTGAATGACAGTTGAATTGAATATACTTCATTTCAAACAAAAATAAAAATAAAATGTATACTGTATGTTAAAACAATAATAATTCCATTTCCAAATTCAGGAAGGACGTAGGTTAGGCATGTCTGTGGTCTGGTCCTTGTATTGTATGGGTAAGACAGTGAAATACAAAATTGCATGCTTTTAGCTCTCCTATGACCATGTGTTTCTTGCTTTATTATTTTTTTTATATATTCCAAATATATAATATAGTATTTCCTCTTGACCTTCCAGTAGTTAGAAGACTGTGTGTGTTTATTTGTTTCACCCTCATCCTCCACCTCTTGATCTAGCAACGTGGGAAGGGGAGGTGTAGGTGCAGGCCAACAGTCTTCTTTTTTTACGTAACTTGTTAACTAAGCTAACACTGCGTACGTAAGTTAAGTAACAAACCTGCTTGTTTTATGCAACATGTTTTTTTTCACTTTAGTTTTTATTGATCTTTTCCAAGGTTATACACATATCAACAATATATGGGCATGTAGACAGTCAGACCCACAAACAAAAGGAACAATACATACAGGACTTATGATTGGGAGTTACAATTCTATTAGTCCATACATTCTCAGCTCAATCAGTTGTCCTTTCTGCCATCCTCGACGCTGTTTCGGTTCTTGAATAATGTCCATTTCTCCCACTTGTCTTCCATCTGTGGTTCTTGCAGTCTTAAACAATGTGTCAGCTTGTCCATCATGTATATCTCCTCTATTTCCCCTATCCACTGCTCGTGCGTAGGGGATTCCCCATTTCCTTGTGATAGCTCAAACATACTTTTTTTAACCCAGTTAATGTAGTTTTGTTGCCTAAAGTTAACCAAGTAAGCCTAAAAACTAAGTAAACCTACGTTGGAAGTATATTTAAAAAAAAGACACGATGCATGTAACAAGTGGAAACTGCCGTCCCTGAACTCCAAACCTGACACTAGAGGGGTACCCAGAGCGTTTGAAGCGTAGGGCCACTGACCAAGCGGCAGTATTTGACGAGTTAGGAGAATGTGTTGCCCACACATGTGAAATGGAATTATATTGGTGGGATGTCTAAGTTTGAATTTGAATTCCAAATCTTACCCATCATTATCCCAGTAATTATTTCGCAGATAAATCTTGTAACGCAGACATTTTCGGTTTCACTTTGAAATACGTCACCTCATGGAAGCTAAATTCACTTTAACTTGCGTTTCTCTGTGACTGTGAGGCACAGAGATGGATAGCTGGATGGTGCTTGTTTTTAGTGTGTGTTCCATTTAACCATCATTTATACAGTAGCAACGAGGAAGGTTACCTAAGCATCAGTGTTCTTTTTGAACAATATCCTGCCTGAGATTCACACACAGCCACACTTCACACAGGTACCTGAAAACAATCAAAGCCTCACACTGTTGTCCACCCACCAGCTGGGAGTTTATTGCCTTGACGTTATCAATTGGACATGTTTCATCGTGCAGTGTGTGGTTGAATTAGTCACACAAGGATCAACAGTACCTTCAAAAACGCCCTCCCATCCACGCCTGCTCCCAGCTCTCATCAGTCCTGTACGCCTACACGTATTATGCTGTGCCTAGTTCATGCAATTATGCCTTAACAAACACTGACATATCAACCAAAAGTTAGAAGTGCTGGCAGTGAAATGTTGTATGGGAGTGAAATATGTGTTCACACACGACACAATGATAATAATAGTGTGAAAAATAAATAAGCTTTTGACTGCATGATATTTGTAGTCAACATCAAACAAATCACTAGAAGACAGATTAACTTTCACAGTCACAGCTTTCAAGAACCAGCTAAACGTCCATACTTCTGTGTTTCTCTAATATTTTTTCCATGATCAACTGTTCCACCTAGACAGTGCTACGCTGACGAGTTAAATACAGCTAGTATGTAGTGTAGACCAGTGGTTCCCAACCTTTTCCCTTAAGGGACTCCTCATAAACTGACGACCCCTGACTAAGTGACACATTTTATGGATATTTAATATTATATTCAATGCATAACAATAACAGTACAGAACAACTGATAAACTGTACAATTAACTCAAATAGTGAATGCAATAACTACAGGAAGCTTGTGTAAAACGAATGACTTTGAGCAGATTATTTCCTGTGAATATTGCATCATGGATGAGTTTTCCTGTTTCCTATTTTTTGCTTGTTCTATTAGCTCTTGCAGGACAAGAAAATGATGAGGCTGGGGAGGGTCTGTGAATATAGCTTGTGTTGAGGTCTTCACTGTGCCTTCATGCTGTGAGAGTTTATATCTTAAATAATAATTCAAACTTTAAAATAATTTAATTTAGTTTTCTTAACAGAAATGAATGAAATGCAGAGATTAGGCCAACTGTATATTTTTTAGAAAAAGTTTTCTTACACCCCTTAAAATCAAGAAGGCCTCGTAACCCTTCTTGAAGCTTTGGCGACCCCTAGTGGGTGTCGGGACCCCCAGGCTGGGAACCAATGGTGGTGGCAAAAGTGTGAGGTGGAAAGCATATATATATATAAATATTTTCCAAAATATTGGAGTATTCCAGCAATGGATATGTTGATGAACTATCTACTTAAACATCATCATAGCATCAACTCTACATATGAATTAAGCAGCATCTTTAAAGACCTCAGATTAAGCTGTAAAGACAGAATTCATGCGTTCCATAACTTCCGTAACACACAGACTTTAACAGTTCATTTTCAAGGTCACAGCTTTAAATATATACTCATGTATTCATAAAACAATTTTCATTCTTTCTTCCTGGGCTTTTTGTGTAACCTCAAGGTTGAAATCATTCATGCGCAAATGTTATTCACACATTCTCAAAATGCTTCTACGATTGCTTTTTTTATTTAGTGTATGTTTGCAGATTTCATCTTTTTTAAAACATTTACAAACTTTCATTGACAGTCTATAAAAATGATGATATACAATAGAAACTGTGAGGTTATTTCAGAAATTAATTTCACAGGTTCAACATCTTTTTGGCCGTTTATTGATCCCATAAACAGTACCCAATTTACAGTATGTCTCTTTACATTATCTCACACTAGGTAGTTCTAAAGTTTGAACGTCTGATGAAAGCACACAAGCTCAATCAATCATTTTCCCAAGGAAATGTGGGAAAAAGCTCCACCGCTGCACTAATAATCTTTTGATTCCATGGGGAGAAAACATTTTATGAAAGCCTTAAAATAACTCCCAATGAAAGAGAGGAAATTTGGCTCGAGCTCAGTAAGTAATGATTAGTCTGAAGTCTTATAGATCACAAGAAACATTTCAGCGTTTGGCCAAAGCCTGAAGTAATTACTCTGTCTAACAAATAGATTTGATGCTATCACATACACACACTTATACACTCACAAGTATTAAAAAAAAAAACCCGGCATAGGCACACACTCAAACATGCACACTCCCACACACACACTGTGTTGCAGCCAAATAAATGAGCCGGCACTCCTCGGGCCTAATAGTCTGGCTGTAATTAACATTGTCATAGTGATAATAGCCATTTATCCCTGACATATCACACACACACACACACACACACACACACACACACACACACACACACACACACACACACACACACACACAGTCCAAAACCTCTATCTTGTCTAGGCAGCTCGCCCAGCTGTCACCTCCCTCATCTGTCTCTCTCTCCCTCCCACCTCCCCTCCTCTTCCTCCTCTTCAGTATTTAGACCTCATGATCCTTCTTTTCCTGTTTTCACATTTCCCCCTTCTTCTCCCATCTCTGTCCTCTTTCTACATTGTTCTTTTTTTCTCTCTTCACTCCATCATGTCCTTTCCTTTCTCTCACTTCCTCTTTAAATATTCGAACCACATTCTTCTTCTTTTCATCATCTTTCTCTTTCCTTCTTCAACATTTCTCTTTCTCAGTCAGTCTGTTTCTGTCTCACGTTGCGACTTTGTCTTCTCTCACATGCTGTGTTCACACCGCAGCAGAATATAGTCAGCAGAAAACTGTATGTGGGTTTTGTGCAACTTTTCACCCAATTCGATTTCTACCACAACAACAAAGACCGGCACAGTTTTGGTAGACCAAGAAGAGGATTCAACAGACTGGTCCGGCAGGTTAAAAGGCTCCTCACTGGTAGATCCTAAAGGCTACAGTTTGCAACAGGCACGGTTTGACTCAGGTAAACAAACAGAACCAGCAGACAGCAGGACATCCACAGCAGGTCATCAGAAAAACATTTTTCAGGCAGGTAAAAGGTGAACAGATAATAGATACAGGCGTTCTGGGAGAAAGTCGTTCATATCTTACCTTTACTGAGGTCAGCTGATTAGAAGAATTGTTAAACACACACATAGGCCTGAAATACACACAATCAATTCAATTTATTTTGATATGGCGTCAAATCATAACAGAAGTTATCTCAAGACACTTTTCAAATAGAGCAGGTTTAGACCGTACTCTATAATTTAGAGACCCTACAAGAGATCCCCCATGAGCATGTACTTGGTGCAACAGTGGCAAGAAAAAAGAAACCTTTGGTGCACACACAGGACCTGCAGTATAGACATGCATTATTGGTGCGGAGAGATGTCGGGGTGATGAGGCTGCCATAGTCAGTTGTCAGTCAGTTGGGGGTTTGGTGCCTTGCTCAGGTGAACTGGCACCTCTCCAGCTACCAGTCCACACTGTTCTCGCTGGACTTGGTCCCCAAGCCAAGTCCCTACAAACTGAGCTACTGCCACCCCAAATTACTAATAGTTAACAGAAGGTTGAACCTCACTGAGGGTGACTAGTGGGCAGATAAGGGGTCGCAGAATCTGCCCTCTAAGACCCGAGCTCTTGAGGTTGGCAACCAATCAAAACACAAATGACAACCTGTGACCGTGACAGAAAAGAGATCCCACATGCCACATTTGGCCTCAGCTAGGCTATTCTAATGCCCTGCCTGACTTCCCATCCATTTACATAAATCCTCTTTAATCATTTCAAATGAATAGTCACACAGGGCTACCGCGTGAATTCATCAAACAATGAAAATGTGTTTGAAATCAAACCAGAAAAGGAGACACAATTTTTGGTTTATAAAATGTGCTGCATCAGACACACAATACACTTTTACATACCTCTACGTGCACACATTTTGTTTTGTTTTCTTCATCTAAACATTCAGTGAAAACCACATACTGATATATGCAGACTGTCTGCGGTCGTAGACATAAGGAACTGATGTGATATTGATGATTCAACAGTTTGCACATTAGAAAGACAGTCTCTGGTGAGCAGTATTGACTTATGTGGCACCGGGCAGCCGCTCTGCTGAATCACAATATCAGTTGAAGTCGAGGTTCATTTACTTCAACAAGACCAAATGCAAAAACAAGCTATTTCCACAATTTCTCTCCAAGAAGAGAGAGGGAGACAAACAGTATCAGGAAAGAAACAGAACAAACATGGGTAAAGTAAAATGATTTGTTGCAGGCAATACTGCATGCTACTTGACAATTTTTTTTTATCCCACAACACCTTTAAGGAAGAAAACTGTATATTAGGTATATATTATTATAGAAATCACTGGCAATAATTCATAATTTAATTAATGATGCTTTAGGCCAAAGGTTGGATGGTTGCATGTAACTGTTTGGACACAACAAATAACACATTTAAATTACCAAAATAACTACATTTCTCTTTTCTAAACTTGAACTCCTCTGAGCTCTTTCCATTCTCTAAATCACTCACCTCTGGCTAGTGGGCAAGCTTCATTTCCTGTTCTCTTTTTGTACCAAGAGTACTTGAGTTAAGAGATATGATAATGAAGATGAATATCACAAAGTAATGTTTTATCATTTGAAGTGTTATACTGTAATGCAGGTACTGCTCTTTAAGGGAACAGGGTTGTATAGTAAATAGTGAAGTGGCCCTTGCTCTTCACAAAACAGTTTAACTTATCTGGCAACAAGAAGTTGCCAAATAAGTTTTAAAAAAATCTAAAAAAGTGTTCTGTAACTGGGTCTGTAAGGAATAGTTGGAAGCTTCGAAGCTTCACTCATAATAACGTTGAAATTCGAATTCTTAATTAACAATTTCTTTTGCGTTAAGTCAAAAATAATAAAAATAAAATAAAAAAAAATAAAAAAATAATAATTGAATCAAAATAGCATTAGTCGAGGCAAAAAAAACACTAACTAGACTACTCCAACAGGTTACAATTAATTGCTTGTATTAGTTGTCTTTATCCCAGCTGATGTCAGCACACCTATTTCACCTATTTCGCCTATTTCACCAATTTTCCTGCTTTTGTTTTGGTTAAATTTTAAGTAAAATGTGTTAATTACAAACAGTCAGATGGGAATTATCACTGTCCAATTGTGCTCAGTGTGTGTATGTGAATACTTACACTTCTTAACAGTCAGCATGTGCAGTACATTAAGGCAGTTAAATCTAAAATAGTGTCCAGGGCCACGCCACACATACAGACACACACAAGCAAGCACACGCACACAGAAATGTGTGTGCACACACACACAGAAAGGAAGTGCGATACACTTGATGTGTTTAATGGGTCTGTAGTAAATTGCAGCTAAGTGCCTTCAACCAATTTTCCCTTCACAGCTGAGCCCTGACACACACACACACACACACACACACACACACACACACACACACACACACACACAAACACACACACACACACACACACACACACACACACACTGAGAAAACACTTTGTACATGTACAGGTTGTGACAGATGTGACAACAGTGAGACAGGGAAAAAATCGCTTTAAAGACAAAATAAAAGGTGACACATTTTAGATAAAGTCAAGGTCCGGACAGTTATCTGTATTAATATATATGTGTTGTACTCAAAGTAAAAAAACATATATGTTTCTATACTAAATTAGTCTGGTACTTCTTATGTGCTAAGTATGCTTTTAGTTTGACAGTCATTATTGTGTATGCTCGTCTATTGTGTTGTCTAAATGTCTTAAGTATGCTTAAGAATTTTTCATTTTCGCACAAGCAATAATCTAAAAAGAAATAATAATATTCTATTTTATTAAATACTTCTCTCGTCTGCAATGGTTTACCATTACATGGCTTCAGATAAATAAGCAATCTGCATATGCTGCTAGATTGAAATAACACCTTTTATAAAGTACATAAACCAAGTTTATGTCAATGCAGCATGATAACTCGACTTGAAACAACCTCAATTAATGTGTTAACCCAGCCGTGGAAATGGAATTGGAGCAGTAACATGCTGAACATCTGATTTGCACACACGTACACCTTCACTGACTTTATTGCTTTATTAATGCCTTATATAATGCAATAAACGACGCACATATATGCATGCTTGACCTGTGATTTATGTTCTTCTGGCCTTCTGCTGTGGCCTCTCGGTAGAGATGCAGATGTGTGTTACGCTATCTTTCTGTCTCTCGTGCACACATACATCCAAGCTTTATGTTTAATTCTGTTGTGTTTACTCTCTTTTACAATCAGATGCAGATAAAACAAAACAATTCGAAAGTAGAGGAGGAGCAGGGACAATATACACGGAAAAGATAACAATGCCAAAGCAGTATAGTGAGATAAAGAGCCAACAGAAAGCATCCAAAGAAAACCAATGAAAACTTCGTCTAAATTTTTCTTTTTCTTTAGTCTTTGTATGTCTTCCTCCCTCTTTATCATTCTGCACTGCTCTCTCATATACTGTACATTCACTCAGATGAACACACTATTTAGTATTGCACTGCTCTGCCCCTGGTCAAACACTCAATAAACCATCCAATTATACTGCTCTCCCTCAAATTGTTACTTAACCTGTACCCCATTCATATAGCTTTACTTGTGTCAAGACATAAGGGAAGGTTCTTAATGATAAAACTGACTTTCTCTCCTCTCCCTCATCCTTGAACTCTGCTTCTCTTTTTCTTTCCTCACACATCTGTCTTCTTCGATACCAGTCTTTTTATTTCCTCTTTCTGTTTCTTATTTGATGCCCTCTGTCACTTTGCAAATGCAAAAGTGATGAAATTACACAATTGGTCGGGCGAGTGTTGGAGTTTTGTCATTAGCAGGAGAGGCAGTCGCCCAGTGCATGGTGGGAGTGTTGCGACAAGTTGGAGAGGGTCTGTATTTGCATAAAGTTGAAAAGTCTCAACCTTATGCAAATGAGCCCGTCGCACGTGACGCGTCCGGCTCACGAAACTTGGACCAAGCTGTCAAACTAGGCGATCTAGTTCTAAAATGAAACGAGATTCAGCAGTGGCATCACCTATTTCTCGCTTAAAATGTTTTCAGAAGTAGATTTTGGTGGATTGTTTAGACGGAATAACAGAAAGTTTATGAGCAGGCTGCCATGTTCTTTCCTGTTTGAAATGGCAAGCAGAAAACCAGGGACCAATCAGGATACGCCACCGCTTGAACGGCCAGTTAAGTGGAGCAGTACGTCCCCTAGTGTCCTCGCCGGACCTGGTGGACATGTAGCGCTGGATTTAACATTATAGACATGACCACTGACTATTTGTGTAACAATTCAGCCACAAATGCACAGACTGACCGTACGCGGTCCAGACATAGACTCGGTTTTGACCGAGTCTTGTATTTTATACAGAGAAATGCAGAGATCACAGAAACAGTGATTACATAATGACACAAGGTTGGGGTCTGTATGGAATTCCCTGTCTGTTACTGGAGGGTATTCGTTAGCTTCCTGATGAAAAAGCCACTTACCCCATTAACAATTAGCCCAATTAGCTAATTGGTTAATATGTCGATAAATGAAGTGGCGTTAACCGATTTTTATGTCATTTGCTGGCTTTAACAGAGAGTGTCAGTATGTGCCCATGTGTGTATTAGTGTGTGTGTGTGTTTGTGTCTGTGTGTGTGTGTGTGTGTGTGTGTGTGTGTGTCAGCATGCCAATGACAGTAATGGAATATAGCCAAAGGGGAAGAGACTGAATCTTTGATTGTTTTTGATTTAACCCAATGTCCCCTATACCAGTTTACCGCTATACAAAACAAACATATGCTGTACATCATGTAACTGTGTAGAAACAAGTGCACGTCTGAACAACTTTTTCTACTAACTTTACAGATAAAATGTGACAAACAGACTCCAGCTACCCAGTGTTAATTTCATTAACGAAAACTATGATGAAATATGTTCGTCAACGACCTTTTTTTCAATGTCTAAGACGAGACGATGACGAGACGGCACCGACATCACTAAACACTAACGGTGACGATATCAAACATGCAATATCGTTGACGAAAAAAGACGAGACTAAAATGTAGTTTAAAAACATAAAAACTTTACCAAAATATCTCTTTATTTTTGTCACCTCCCACCTTCTATTCCCCTCTCTCTGTCTCTCTCTCTCTGGTCGAGGCAACAACGGCGGCGGCGCAGAGTCCGTCTCTGTCCTTCTTGTCTCACACCTCAGTCCTGACAATTGTGCTACTATAATGCATACATTTGGCGGTTTGTGGGCCGGGTTCGGGTGGTTGAGTAACATATATTTTTGTTGGGTGGGTTGATTGGCTCTCATAATGGACTAGTGGGTGCGACTGACCGCGCATCATTAATGTGCGAAGTCAGGAGGACTCAAACTAACTGCAAAGCTGCATTCTTTTCATCAGATAAGATCATATTTTATGGGAAATAAGTTTGACTAAAATGACAGAAATGTTCAATATATTCTGATGACTAAACAGGACGAAGATTAAATTAAAAAAAATTGCTGACAAAATTGAGAAAACATTTTGACTGAAATCAAATGACTTTTCGGCAACTAAAACTGGACTAAAACGTTTTGAGTTGTCGTCAACTAAAGCTATGAAGGATAAAAATGACTGAAATGTGACTAAAACTAATAATACTAATACTAATAAGACTAAGACTAAATCTAAAATAGCTGCCAAAAAAACACTACAGCTACCTTTGACTCATTTAACCTTCAAAATCAATAGAAGAATTGAAGTCATTGCTGTATAGCACAGCATTTACCTCTGGAAAAAAAAGGACTATAGGGCATGATTTTTCTTTTTTTGTCAATTCACACAATTTAGAGATTTTAATTCATTCCGTTGAGCAGCAGAAAAAGCAGCCCAAGGCAAGGCCACAGTGTTTGTGTTATCAGACTGCGGTGAAAAGGTCGCAGTAAGACCAAAAGAAAGACTCAGAGTCGTATATGTTCCGAGCAATTTCCCCCAAATGAGAAACTTGACAATTTAATGGAACCAACAGAAAAGTAGATCGGGTAGATATGTTTTCTTATGTGTTAATGTCTCTGTGCGTTTACTGGAAACACACTCATAGATTAAATGGCAGTACTTCCATTTTGACTGGATGAGATTCCTGTGTTTGTGTGTGTTTGTGTGTGTAAATGAAAGAGAGAGTGATGGACCCACAGAGAAGGAGGGCGAGACAGAAAGAGAACTGCTTACATACTCTTATTGTAAGTCACAGTTGGAATTGAATTTGTACAGAAGAGCAAAAAGCTCTAGTTTTTTTCACTGTGTCAACTCTTTTACAACACTGTGTGTGTGTGTGTGTGTGTGTGTGTGTGTGTGTGTGTGTGAGACATTGTGTGTGTGCGCATGTGTGTGACATTGTGTGTGTTCCTGTGATGGGTGGTCTCGCTCTAGTTGCTTCACTTTAAATCGCACACACCTTACAGGACACACACACACACACACACACATGCATGGATAAGCTCCACTGAAGAGAGAGGTTGTTTCCTAGACTTCACTTTTCTCTGCAACATGCACACACAAGCGTATTTGTCAGTGCATACTGCATGCATATGTGCACACATTTATTCTCTCTGTTGCTCCCTCCGTCTTCCCACATCTCTCTGACTCACTCATGCACACACACACACACATATGCACAGGTGTATGCAGGAACCTACATGAACTCACATTCATTCATACATAGAAATACTTGACACACTAGACCTCACCACACACACACACACACACACCTCTCCTCTGAGCTTATCTCGGTGCAGTGTGGAGCAGCTTTTGAAGGCAGCGGGGAGCCGGTTGTTGACGAGCCACTTAATAATTTCCTTGGACAGGCATGAAATTCTCTCCTTTTCTCTCTCTGTCTCTCTTTCTGTCTCCTTTGCTCTCGCTCTAATATTCTTCTTCCTGCTGTGTTTTATCTATTTTTTTTTCACTTTCTCTATTTTTTCTAATTTTCTGCTTTTGTTTTTTTCGCTCTGTTTCTCTCTTTATTCTGCTCTCTGTGATTTATCGTCTCTGTATTTACTAGTAAACACACGTTGTTATTTACATGAAGGTTAATAAGGTACTCGCAATGACAGTCTGCTTGTTGAGTAAAATACTAGTTAATAAGGCAGGTTCTCTGAACCTATTCATGCGAGATAACTGTGGCAGATTAATCTCTCGCTGTTACCATGAACAGTTTGGGTTTTCTCTCCCGCTCCTCAGGGAGTCAGTTCAATTATGATTAGATATGAATATGATTCAATTACGTTTCCATCCCTATTAGAGATGCTTGTTCACCAACGCTAACTAGTGTCTGTCGTCCAGGTCGGAGGAAGGGTCACGGATTCAGGTCAGCTGACACGCGTTGGCCCATGCAAATAAACTTCCAATTAATTTTTAAGTTGTGTCAGTGTAACCCTCTGAATGGGGTTTTAAAGGAGACATATCATGCTCATTTTCAGGTTCATACTTGTATTTTGGGTTTCTACTAGAAAATGTTTACATGCTTTAATGTTCAAAAAATTTATTTTTCTCGTACTGTATGTCTCAATATACCTGTATTCACCCTCTGTCTAAAACGCTCTATTTTAGTGCCTGTCTCTTTAAAGGAGAAGTTGTGTAGGATCTGCCGGTATCTAGCGATGAGGTTGCAGATTGCAATCAACTGAAACCTCTCCCTGTATGCCAAGCGTGTAGAAGAAGAACGGTGGGCGACGCAAAAACGTGAATGGCCCTCTCTAGAGCCAGTTGTTGTAAGAGTAGAGTACTGTAGAGTGTGTGTGTACGAGGGAAGTGAGTGATGAAGCAAGAGAGAGAGAGCGGTGGCGACGGCAGCGAGTAAAGTTATCGACTCCGGCCCAAGCAGGAAAAGTTAATAGAGTTTGGTTTGTATGTTCTGGGCTACTGTAGAAACACGGCAGACTCCGTGAAGAGGACCCGCTCCCCATGTAGATATAAACGGCTCATTCTAAGGTAACGAAAACACAACGATTCTTATTTTCAGGTGATTAAACACTAAAGAAAACATACTTATTAATATTATACTCCATTTCTGCCAATAGATCCCCCTAAATGTTAAACTCGTTCCTTTAAGGCCCCCTCCCGAAAAATATGATTGTCTTTCGAAAAAAATATGTTGTACCTTTGCACAGGTGGTTCTCAATATATTATCATGAGCCTGCATGTGACATAGGAAGGGGAGTCAAATCCGAATGACTTGTTGAATCACATGTTTTCTGATCTTGACAGCCCACAAAAACTTGACATGGTTGTTTTATTTCTAGGGCTGCTCCCTCTTAGTCTATTAGTCGACTCATCGATCGTTTTGGTCTCAGTCGACTAAGATTTCTTTATTCGATTAGTCAATTTTTTATGCTTTTTAATGCTGAATGACTTATTTCTAAGAAACTCATGAGCACATCTCTGGTAAACACAAAATTTAAAGTGGTGCTTTTGTGTGATTCTTTGTGTAGAAACTCAGTTTTACAGATCTGTCAGATAAGTCAACGATTAGTCGACAAAATGAGTGTTAGTCGACCAAGAATACCTTTGGTCGAGGACAGCCCTACTTATTTCACAGTTTGTGGCTTAGCAGACACTCCAGATACCCGAATGAATGTGGACAAGCACTGAAAAAGGGATTTTTTTCATAAGTTCCCTTTAAGGCGCAGCAAAATTCATCGGCACTTACTTAACGATGCGGTTCTAGAAGCTCGGTGATGTAAGGACTACTCGCAGCGCTAGTTGGTAAACTACTGTAGCTGGTGAGCTAACTGCTAACACGCTAGCTGTAAGAGAACATGCTAGCACTAATCAGCAACAAAAGATCTAGTGTTAGCCTTATGAATCACCACCACCCTCATCAGTTTTAAGTGTTGAAACTTCCATCGTTTTAAAACTCACTTTTGTGGTTCTCCCTTGTGGTGAAGATAGATTCTTCACTTGCTTGTTTTCGTTCATATCTTTATACTTTTATTAGACTCCGGGCTTTGAGCCATTTCAGCCACCGGTACGATACTGTACAACCTCTGCCTGTGCACCCTTGACTCAGATAAAGAAAAACTCCACACACTGACACACAAAGTAAAACTATTTAATGGCCACTTTGTTGCCAGTTTAAATTCACTTAAGCTTTTAGTTCAAGGAAGAAAATTGGATGTAAGGGTTTTGCAGGAGGAAGCAATAAAATACACGGATATCCAATAACTCTCATTTTTTTATTTCTTTACAAAAAATATGTTCCCCCGCTTGTTGTCATTTCTTTTGGCCTCTGGTGCAGATAGAGATGTAAACATGATATTATCTGTGGCCTCCAAGAGGCTACTGCTCCGAGATACACACACACACATACATTTTAACATATAGGCTACATACTAACACAAACACAATCACTCTTCCTCTTTGATTTTTTATCCCTCCATCTGCTCTCCTCGCCTCGAGGCGGAAGAGGAATCTACCCGTTAATTTGTCTTTTTTTTTTCTTCTGCACGTCTACTTTCTTTGTGCCCTTCATCTTCCTCTCCTGCGCTCCCACTTTCATCTTTGCATGCTTTTTAATCCTGTTTGTCCCCACTTCTCCTCCTCCTCCCCCTCCTCACCTGTTTCTCACCTTCAACCTGCATCACTCTCTTCTGTCGTGTTATATATCTACAGTATCTATTTCTGATTTCAGGCAACACTGAGCAGAGTGTAAGAAGGAGAGAGAGACAACTAAGAGAATCACAGATTAAGAAAGTGTCTTTGTGTGTGTGTGAGAGACAGGGAGATCTCATTAAGTAAAGGTCACATAACGGTGTGTGGCAGAGAAGGATCGGGCATTAGCCAACGTGTCACTGGTCACATGCGCCTAAACCCTTCAGTGTGTGTGTCAACGGTCCTATCTTGTTAGGTGTATTTGTGTGTACATGTCTGCATTTGTGTATCTCTACCCTGATATGCTATTTATACTTTGTTTATACTGTGTTTGTGAGTTTATGTGCTCTTAGTTTTCCTCCTGTTTCTGCATCTTTATGGAGGTTTCTATATACAGCATGTCTAACTTTTTACAAGGGCTGTCAATCGCATTAATCGCAATTGCAAGAATCCTCATTGACAAAATGCACTTTCTAGCCCCCAAACCTAACCCTACATGCTTCAACCTAACGTTAAGTTGAACCTAAACCCAATGCTAACCCTTAAACTAACTCTGACTAAAGAAGTGAGGAGACAAAATGTCCTAACTTTACAAAAATGAGCTCAATCTGAAAAAAATGTGTCCCCACAAAGACAGAGATAGAAGAAAACACACATTCTTGTACACCCAAGGTGCAGAACATTCTGGATTGAAACCATTTCAATGCAAACTGTGTCTGGAGACACACAGTGAACTGTGGACAATGCAGTACATTTCTTCTGCATTTCTTCTTCATCTTCTCTGCTGGCATCCTGTATGCTCAGCTGAATTCCACTAGAGTCAAATAGCAGACACACACACACACACACACACACACACACACACACACATACAAATACACAAATACACTTCCCATCCAGAAACAGTGGGCCCAGCGAAACACCCCGTAATCAGGCTGGTGTGTGTGTTGGCGGTGATAAATGCCCCCTTGGAAACTCAATGCCAAATAATCAAGATTGACGCTGGCACCATGCGCTCTGAGGTGTGTGTATGTGCTGGTTTGTTTGTGCTATTTTTGTTGGCAGGATCTAATCAAATGTAATCATACTGATTACATTAATCGTGAGCTTTATAATCGCCTCTTTTTTTCTCTCTCTTTTTTTTTCTCTCCCCTTCCTTTAAAACTCTCCCCTGGTCTGTTACTTGTTTATTCCTGTCTCTCTTCCTGTATCTTTCACCATCTTCACTCATGTCTTCTTCTCATGCACTTTGGGTAGAGATATGCTAAAGCTCACATAGCAGCACATGAGGGCTAATTTTCATGTTTATGACGAGTTAAATGCATGTTGTCTAAGTAGAAACAACAAAAAGTCCACTTTGTCTCAAACAATAAGTGTATGTAGGAATGCTGTTGAGAAAAAATGTTAGAAATAGAATGAGAAGACACATTTGTCAACAAAATATTTTCACAAAAATTTAAATAATTCAATACTTTTTTTTTTTAATTAAACTTGTTAAAACAAAAACAAAATATTGGAAATATATCTAAATACAAGGTCTGTCATATATACATACATTTGCATAAAGCAGCATATTTGTCCACTCCCATGTTGATAAGAGTATTAAATACTTGACAAATCTCCCTTTAAGGTACATTTTGAACAGATAAAAAAATGTACGATTAATTTGCGATTAATCGCTATTAACTATTTTAATCTGTTGACAGAAAATAATTTTTAACAATTAATGTAACAAAGTAATTTTACAAAAATTTAAATAATTCAAGACATTTTTTCTTTTATTTAACTTGTTTAAACAAAAACTAAATGTTGGAAATATTCTATCTAAATATCCTTTACTTCTTTCATTCCTGCTTAAAGCAGCCACCAGCTGTTTCATGTCTTAAAAAATATGTCAATAGTTACTTCTCATTCAGGGCTGTATCATATAAAAGCGTAGTATAGAATAATGACTTGATAGTGCCGACAGGAATAAACTTTGGGTTCAAGGATGTTCTTTTTATAATAGAATAAACTTTTTCTTTCTCTTTCTGTCTTTCTCTTTGTAGGACACAGAGGTGGTGAACACAGCCATTCTTACAGGTCGGCGCGTCGCCGTGCCCATCAAACTGGTTACCGTGGAAACCGACGGGCAGGTGAGGGAGGTGGACGACTCGGTCAGCTGCAGCTCAACAGACGTGGACGTGGTCAAGGTATGAGTTCAAAGTACACACACAGAGAGATACGCATGTGGGAAGTATAAATGTGCGCATTTCTACTCTCACACACACACACACACACACACACATCTACAAATGAACTCATTCACACAGACATATCCAGACACACAAAGCCACATATATACTAGATTGTTTGATATAAAACAGGGCTCACCACGCATGCACAAACTGACACAATCCAAGGTCTGGATGCACATTATTATTAATAACTTAACAGCTTTTTTTTTTACTGGATACATTACACAGCTCAATTTGTTATTTAGTAAACAGTTGATATTTAACTTTGTGATTGAACATATGCCAAAGTGAAAAATGGGCTCAGGCAATTCACAGAATTTCTCAAGTCATGGTCTGCCAGCTGAGTGAAAGTGAAGTGAAATATGAATTAAGAAATCATTCCTCAAGAGTTTGAGACATACAAACAACGTTTAAAGAACTGGCAGGAAATCACAACAATGTGTGCAGGTAAACGTGGGGGTATTTTACACAGCAAGGGATCCATCTTATCATCATTATAATCTGAAATCTTGGAGTTTTTTTTGTTGTTCTCTAATTCATTTTGTGCAACAGAGCGTAATGAGACACTTATCACAGTGTGCAGGCTTTTTTTAATCTCACTTTCTGTTTAAGGAAAGTCAAATGAAAGTCTCAGAATTGCTGAGATGTGGGGGGGCTTTGACCTTATTTGGCCATAAAAAGCAACATATTTGTTTCTTTTTTTAGCTGAAGAGGGAACAAAGGTTATTTACATTTGGTTCAGTGTGTTTGCAAAATAAAGCAGAATTAATAAAATACCATGGAAACATGCTACAACATAAACAGTTAATAGATCTGGCATTTAGAGAAACTCCATAGGTTACTGTGTGATTTCTGAACTCCAGCTTCGTCTTTAAGTAAAAAATGGTTTGGTAAAGGTTGTTGTTGCTTCCAGACATTATAAAAACAATCTGGCAGCAGGTTGCATTAAAAATATGTTTGAAGGCCTTCACGTTCAGCTGATTAAAAGGGCCCTGTGGAGTTTTTCTTGTGAACTAAGTTTCTGTTTACATTCAGTGTTATTCACCAAAACACATTGTATATATCCTAGAGGCCTAACAAATATCTCCTTCCTTTGATTTTTCTTTGAAAAAATGTACATGCATATTTACTTGCTAGCAGTCGTCTTCTTCCCTGCCTTTGCATTGCTGCGTTTCATGGCAAACTACCCGTAGTCTATACAACATCATGCATGCACATCCTCATTCGTATGCATGAGAACAAACGAAATGGAAATATAGCTCCAGATTGTCAAAAAGTCCTCAGGTTACTGTTAACTCCCAACACAGCTTTCTTAAAGTGGAATGTGTGAGTTCTATCTCTAATATCCTGAGCATGCAGAGTCAGAGTGTGACTCTGCATGCTCAGTCTATTGGTTACTTTAATTCAATGTTGTCCAACCAGAAACAGGCTGTTGCAAAATAAAATTCTGTGCTCTTGTGTATATCAAACTGGTTGGTTATAACTTTGTTTAGTTTATGTGGTAAAAAGCATCACAACTTACTGGAACACTGGATACAGTTCACTCAAATCATAAGACAAATACAACTTTTCCTTGTCACAAATCAGGCTGTTTTCATACACTGTTCGTAGCTATATCTACGAAAAGTAACGCACTGTAATTCGTATATATCCCACGAAATATATCCGTATTTAATCCACGTAATTGTGAAGGAAGTATAAAGCCGCGTAGGGAGGAGGTCGGAGCGGACGGGTGGGTCAAAAAACACCAGACTTCCGCCCAGGAGACCGGTGTTTGTGCCCTGTGTGAAACCAGAAGTCAACGTTGATTTATTTGTCATGTAACTTCGGTACTAAAGTTACACCACCTCTGGTGTTATTTTAACCCAAACCATGATCTTTTCCTAAACTTAACTAAGTAGTTTTGTTGCCTGAAACTAAGTTGTTTCCTGTGAAGATGGAAGTTTATTTTGAAAAGACTGGAGAACAAATTGACACTTGTTGCTTGACATTCGTAGGAAAGCGCACGAAAAATGAGGAATAACTGATGGTGCCATGATGGTGGGAGCTTTCCAGAGTACTCCGTATTTGACTCCTCCTCATTACTCATTGTCGCAGAGTGCACTTTAAGTCCTGAGTGCAGGCGAAAAATGCAGGCGTAGGAAAACGCATGAAAAATGAGGAATAACTTTTCGTAAGATATCATATGAACCGTTGTATGAGAATACGTGGCAAAAATTGATATGATTTTCTTTAATGAAACCAAGCTTAAAGGTGTTCTTTGCATGGAACCCCAATTTCTAAACTGTGGTTCATTTCATCACTATCTTGCTTTTCTTTTTGACTGTAATCATTCCTCACAGTTCGCTTAATCCCCTCCACAAGGAGGTCAGAGGTCAGGGTCAGCTAGAGCAGCCGCCATGTGAACTGGCAGAGATCAAGTATCTCTCTGAAGGACGGGACAGGTGTGAACCTGGTGGAAGGACAGTCTCAAGTGCTAAGCCACCCTGCCACCAGAACTAACAGAAATACTGTACTAATTAATAAAACAGAAATACTATAAAACAAAATCCCTTTACAGAAACAAGCTGATGCTACGGGCTGAAGATTGATTCCTCTCGTGCTACGTCTCCCCGGTGCCCTCAGGGCCTAAAGTGGAATGCAACCTCGCTGTGACAGTTTCAATATGAAGCCAATTTCCTGGTACAAGCCGACAGGAGTGGTGCTGTTTAAGTACGATCAATAACAACACAGGGAAAATGGAAGGAACTCATTCAGATAGATGTAATGTTAGCGCTCTGTGTATGTGTGTGTATGTGTGTGTGTGTGTGTGTGTGTGGAAGGGAAAGGAAAGTGTATGAAAGGGTGTTGACTTGCTTGTGTGTGCATTTGTGTGTGTGTGGCAGGACATCTTTATAGACAAACACATAGAAACACACACACCACATGTTTAATAGATGCCTATAAAATACATACATATATACAGCGTAACATGAATAATTAACTTTAACTATAGCTGGTCTTAATGGTAAAACAATAAGCAGTCTAAAGCTGCATTTAGAGAAACCGCAAAGTAAAGTTTTGCCTCGATAAACTCACCTGATTTTGACCGCTAGAGGAGTTTTGACTCTGTTTGTGTTACAGCTCAGAGTCGGACTGATTTTAATTCTTACCAGGACCTCCAGTCGTTTCTATTACTTTACTTCAGACTCTCTCCCTGTCCATTTCGCAAAGTGAAGTCATACATCTTTGGAGTAAGTGCTACATTTTCACTCGAGCTGAAACGTCTTTGCCTCATTTCTTACCTCCTTGATCAAAACCTTGCCTTTCCATCCATTTTGTGTGCAGTCACGCCGTCTTTATTTCCCCTGCAAACCGGGGAATTCAGGAGCAGCGGTAGACACATACAAGAATTCAAAGGAAACTTCTGTCCTACCCTGTTGAAGTGTCAGCGTCCACCCTCCTTTATATCGTTAAAGCTTGAACCCGTGAATTACTTCAACATCCCACAAATCTACTTACACAGTGTATTAGTGCAGGCTGTTCGCATACACTGTTCGTAGTTATACCTATAAAAAAATGCACTGTAATTCGTATATAACCCCTCGAAATTAATTCGTATTTGTTAAAAAAACACCAGACTTTCGCCCAGGAGACCGCTGTTCGTGCCCCGTGTGAAACCAGAGGTCAGTGTTGATTTATTTGTCACGTAACTTCTGCACATAAGTTACGCCCCTTCCGCGATCCTAAACTTAACTAAGTAGTTTTTGTCACGGAACTACCGTACTAAAGTTACGCCACTTCCGGTGTGGCGTAACTTAACCACAATCTTTTCCTAAACCCAACCAAGTAGTTTTGTAGCCTGATCATTATTCAGCAGCTCAGAGGCAACAGTATCTTGGTTTATTCCGTTATTTTAAATGTAGATTAATGTAGAAACTGACACTCCATCATGCAGGATCTATTGAATATTGCTCTTTACTCACACATATGGAGGTTAAAATGTACTCATGCACACTGGAAATACACAGATGAATACACAGAATATCGCCCAACAAATTCTTAGTTTAGTACTTTTTTTTTTTTTTTTTGCAATTTTAGTCGACAGCAAGACTCGGAACACCAGTATGGATTATGCAGATGGTGTCCCCTATTTTACTTGAATAACTGGGCGTCCGCCATATCTATTATCTGGTTGTTATGATAGTTTCTGATTTGGCTTTGGTTGCTGAGATACAATAGTTCATGTCAAATTGTGGCCCATGTGCTAAATATTTAAAAGCAACTGTTAAAACACTCTTGGTGGATGGGTAGTTTTGATGCCTAAACCTAAGCAAGCCGATCTTTTCCTAAACCTAACTAAGTAGTTTTCTTGCCTAAACCTAACCAAGTTGATCTTTTCCTAAACCTAATCAAGTTTTTGTGAAGACTGAAGTTTATTTTTCAAAAGACTGGAGCTGAAATTGATGCTGGACATTCACAGTAATCATACGAACCGCTGTATAAGAATACGTTGATTAGTGATATATACGCTGTACATTTTGGGAAGAGCAAGCCAATAACCGAAAGAATTGGTAAAATGCTACTGAGGCCTTTCTCTCTAACTAAAAGAAGGTGCTTTAAACAACAGCATCCATCAAATGAAGACACATTTCCAAATCTCTGCTGCTGATATTTTAATTATGATGTACAGAAAGTGTCTAAAAGCAAAATCAACCAATTTAGATCAATTTTAAGACAGCATGCTGATACAAAGCGTTGGTATAACACAGCACAGAGGTGACACTATAAGCAGTTTAGCAACCTTAAGCCCTCCTTTTGCTGTATGTGTTTGTTTGTGTGGAAGAAAGAGTGTACGTGATGATCGAGTGTTGGCAAACAGTTGTTGTTTGTTGACATCTGATCTGACAGATATTGCCCTCTCTTGTGTTTCCTCACACACACACACACTCAGAGAAAGCTTTTACACAGACAGCTGTTTGACAATGACACCCATGGGGTACAGCTCCAGCTGTAGCTGTCAGTGAGTCACTATGACAGCTGTAAAGTGCAATAACGCAAACAGGAGAGGTCCCCCGCAGCTAACCCTGACTGGGCTCCTTTCCTGCAGCACAGAGCAGGTGAATATTAACATATTTTAGTGAGGGCACTCACAAATTTGCTTTAATGCAATATTATCGCATTAACTTTGACAGCCCTAAAAAAAAAAATCAGTTGTTTGTCCATGAGATACTTAATCTTGAACTGCAGTCATTGAACATGGCAGCCTCTGAAATGCTACCAGTGCAATCGCCTTTGAAGCCTCCACAGAGCAACATAATACTGAATTTATACGGCCCCTGTAGTAGCTTTTACAATTCCTTTATAGGTTCCAGGCCCCTGCGATAATGAAAAGCATTAAGCAGCCAGCAGAGGAAATGAATGGATGAATCAAGGAATGACTGCGTGTGTGTTTTAGCTGTCACATTCCACGTTTTTATCGCAAGTTTGTTAAACAACTGCTGCACTTTGGCTTCATTCTTGAAGTCGTAAGAATGAAGAATAAACTCTTGAGGGGAAAATGTGTTTCTCTGTAGCGAGTTACAAGCAGCAGTCTGAGGAAGATTAGAGTCCTCATTTGGTTTCACATCACATTCCATTAACCAACCTTTTGTTTAATTACTCATGGTGGATAAATGTTTGCAGGGGGAATTGCACAGTGCTTTTGCCTTCCCTGCTAATGAACGTATGGATGGAATGACTGGCTGAGCCTGTCACTGGCTGTAGTGCACTGCTGTAGATTTCACTGATGCAGCTCGTGTTGTTCAGTTTAGCCCATTTATCCCTGACAACAACATAAGCAGCAGTGATGCACTACATAGATAATAACGTTCCCCTCTTCTTCAGCCCTCCCTCCCTCTTCTTTATCAGTGTAAACTATCTTGTTAAGGTCCTCCGAGATGCTGTCATTTGTGATGCGTGTTATGTGTATATGTGCCGCTATTGTTGACAAAGCAGTATGTGTAGGTCAGCGGTGTCAGAGCCAGTATAGGGGACGGATAGGGGACAAGCACACACGTACACACAAATTAGTACCATTATCCTGACCTCACGCAAGCCTTTCTCTGACAGAGCGAGGAGGGGAGATGGGACGAGGAGTGGTGAGAAGATGACGAATGGATCGATGAGGAGAGGAGAGCAGATAAAATGAGAGAACTGCAAAGTAGAGGAAGTCAAAAGGATACAAGACTTTAGATGAATGGGAGCAAAGTGAAGGGTAAGAGAGGAGGGAAAAGAACTAAAAGGAAGGTAGAAAGAGAGGAGAGAGGAAAAAAGAGAGGGATCAATGGATAGAGATTTTGAGAGGAGGGTTGCTGATGACTTAAAAAAGAAAACACGTGACAACATCCCTCTGGCTTAACACCTAGATCCCTGACCAGAAACAATTGACCGTTGGCTAAGCCGGGGTTAGCTGGTTAGCTAATCCAGTTTAGGGTAACAGCTCTGCTCTGCTCGATTTGGGGAAGTTTGCACTCCAGGAACCTGAGCCAGTGTTATCTAAGATAGTCACGTTTGCCAAACACATCGATTAGTCCTCATTCGAAAGGCCTTTTCTCTTGTAACGTTAAAGGTGCTATATATGATATCCAGAGCATTAATATAGCAGCAAACAACTATTTGCTATGTAAAGATATAGAGGAGTAATGTCTACCTGAGCAGAGGATGAAGTCACTCTCCCTCTGTGTCTGTTGTAATCAAGCTTAACTGCACTATGTTAACATTGGCGGGTCGGCCGTGCATGCTTTTAGTGCATGTTAGTGCATGAGAGCATACCCCACTGGCTAGCTCACGGCCGCCACTCTGCACTCATACGGCGGTTACAGCTGATAACGTCGTCCCGACCGACGGCACCATCGCAGAAGCGTAGCACCCACCCTCCGGCTCCCCCTCAGGTTAACACTGTTAGACTCTGTCATCAGTGTTGTCATTGTTTTTACTGTTAGCGCTGTTAGCACCGTTAGCACCGCCGGCTCGGCCATCACCCTATCTCGCATTTAGTACCTTTAAAAGTGAAAACGTTTTTTCTACGGCATTTACCAGAGACCAGAAAGCGACTCCTCTGGTTGCAAAAAGAAGTCTGATTGTATAGAAGTCTATGAGAAAATGAGCCTACTTCTCACTTGATTTATTACCTCAGTAAACATTGTAAACATGAGTTTATGGTCTCAATCGCTAGTTTCAAGTCACTTCTGGTTGCAAAAAACAAAGATGGCGACGGCCAAAATGCCGAACTCGAGGCTTCAAAACGGCAGTCCACAAACCGATGGGTGACGTCATGGTGACTACCTCCACTTCTTACACACAGTCTATGGTCACAACACACACTTGAACACACACATTTGTGTATTTATGGCCTTTGCTGTCCTGTAACTGCATAAACCAAAAACCAATACATACTTTTGTCCTATTTTTCCTCCATACCGGACATACGCAGCCTTCTGTCATACTGGTTTCATATTATTGTTCACACACACACACACACACACACACACACACACACACACACACACACACACACAGATCATCTCACAGAGACACCCAGGGGATTTGAGCGGTAATTGGTTAGTGTGGAGAATCCTTTAGTGATGTCGTCAGTAATTGAATTTGACAAAGAGGAAGACAAAAACGCTCTGAAGTGATGGAGGAGGATGTGTGTGTGTGTGTGTGTGTGTGTGTGTGTGTGTGTGTGTGTGTGTGTGTGTGTGTGTGTCTGTCTGAGTGCATGTTTGAGGGAGATTTAGGGTGTGTGTTTCTGCATGTGTTAGGACAGATACAAAGCAGATTAAGAATTGATCTGTGTGCCATTTAATGAACCAGTTGCAGAGTTTGACACGCGCCTACGTGACCCCACATGCATGCACACATGAACACATGCGCACACACACACATCTCTCTGTCCTTGAAAAGGCGCTATGTGTTTGTACTTACAATATACTGTATCTTTGTCAGGACTTTAGAGGATATTTGATGATGATTCGGTGATTTGATGATTAAAAAAGTATCCTTCACATTTGAAAGAGAAGTGACAGGCATTTTACATTCACACTCCTATTTAGATCAAGTGAGAGTGTAATTAGCAGGTTGTGCTCAGTGCTAGGCTTAGGGATGCTTCAGTGCTTCAATGTAAAATTGATGAACACACACTAACTGTTGCCGTTCTCAAACTTGTAACTATTTACCTGCAACTCCCTCCTCTTTCCCCCCTGTGGGTTAGTTTGTTATTTTGTGGCTTCAAAGTTTGTGAATGAATGAAGTGTTACAGTTTTTGTGAATACGTGGGACAGTGGTTCGAGGAAGTGCTTCATCATAGTTTGAGGTAAGCGGACATCAATCAATTGGATGCAAGTTTCTGAAGGTCATGAAGCTATTCTTGTCGATGGAGGTGGTAGAGCACATCACATTTAAAAGACAGAGAGGGACAATTTTTTAAAGGAGAGCCTACATGTTGTCACTGCTGTTGAATATTAAAGAGGGGGAGGACATGAGGTGTGGAGGAGGTGAAGGAGGGAGGCAGGTGAGAGGAGAGAGGCCTGAATCCTGACGGCCACCAGGGGGCCGAGAGGCCGAATCAGTCAATCAATCAATGAGTGAATGTTTTCTTCTTCTTCTTCATTTTTGTGTCTGTATTTGTATTTATAACACCATTTCAACTTTCCGAGATTTTGTTGGGGTTTTTTTTTTTGTCTGTTTGACATGGTAGACAGCTCTAAATACTACAATACCCATGAAGCTTGGCCACCATTATTATGGAGAAGAAGCCAGTCAGAGGTGTGAATCAAAGAGGTAGTTAATTCAAAGTGCTTTATCGTTGCAGTTGTGAACGAAACGCAGCGCTATAGTCGCCGAATTCATCCAAAAGAATCCAAAGATGAAGTGTAATCTTTATCTTAAGCTCTGTGATTGGATGTAGGGCTTTGCGATATGGCCAAAATCATCTTGATATAGGTTATTTTATATCTTGATTACGATATATATCACAATATTGCACGTTTTCTGGTAATTCAATAAATAAATAGTCTATATGAAATAACCGCATGGTATACTCCTGTGTGAATTTAATACTTGACAAATGGAAAGGACTGACTATTTTCTAATTTTAAGAAATTGAGTGCAGTTTTAAGTGAAATTATAGAGAAAAAAGAAATAAATATAGGCCTTGCCTATATTGTGATAGAAACGATATAGACAAATATACTGTATATGATAGACATTTTTATATTGTATTGACGTCATGTTGCCCAGCCCTATTTGGATGTTTGTTACCAAAATGCACAGGCGTTATTTTGTATTTTACTTCTCACCATGTGTTTTTATGTTCACAGACTTGTAACTTTGAGTTTTTATTTCAAAAAGCAGATATTTTCAAACACATTTGGTAATCTTTTGCACTGATTTCAAAAGAATTCCATACCAATACAAGCTGTAGAAATGCTCCAACTGTGAGTCACACAATAACATCTACTAAGCCGCACCCGGGGACAAAAGCTAGTCAATTGCTTAATGGCTACATTTATTTTTGACATTAATTTTGCTACATTTAATGACATATTTATTGATTTATCGAGTCATTTATTCATTTATTTATTTTTTATTTTGGCAAATTCCGTCCTCTATAAGGGTAAGCTTCTTGCGAATTAGTATTTGTCAACACAACGACCTCAAAAGTGACAAAAATGTGTGTTTGTACAGTATAACGGGCTGATACTGTCACACATTAGGGAACAAAAATGACTTGTACAAGCTGAGATAGCAAAGCTCCTTTAATATGACATGCTGCATAAAATGTAGAGTTAGGGAAACAGGAAACCATTTAAGAAAACATATCAGATTATCACTAGTGCTGATAAGACTCCTATTTTCTGCTTTTGCTGGCGTCTTTGAACTATATGCACTTAAAGTAATCATTAGTGTCTCAGTCAGCACAGAGGAAATATCAAATTTTGTCAGAGAATATAAAAAAAAAAATGATAAGCAGGTTTTTTTGAGACACCAGATCCCTCTTCTCCCTGCTTTAATAATATAACTATTACTGCCATTTCTTTTGAGTTCATTTCCTGTAACTGCCAAGTGTTGCTTGCACTATGACACATTATTCATAACATCAAGATGAGTCTTGAAGCTACTTCAAGCCTCAGGAGCAAATGCAACTGATCAAAATTAATCTAATCTAACTCAGAACAATTATATCTTTGCATGTAGCT
The DNA here is from genome assembly GCA_916701645.2 of Sebastolobus alascanus. NCBI lineage: Eukaryota > Metazoa > Chordata > Actinopteri > Perciformes > Sebastidae > Sebastolobus > Sebastolobus alascanus. Next base: position 109,622 of record CAKAOJ020000249.1, on the reverse strand, counting down.
CTAATACATTGCTAGTTTTTCTCTGTCCCTTATATAGCTTCAGTCTTTTGCATGCCACAGTGCCAGAATTGACTGTAAGCGTTGTATAGTGCTTGTTGGATGGTATTTATAATGTTCTGTCCTCTTGCAGTGAATGTATATTCTGGCTATTATGTGTCCCATAGTGTACTCACTCTTGGTCAATATGGGAGTTGTCAGTGTGTACATGCATCAAAGTCACAAGGACAATTTCCTGTACATTTTATTGCTCTTGGCAAATGATTCCTAGTGCTTTGCGTTAAAGGTTTGGAGCTGCTGCCCGGCTGTTGATTAAAACAGATAGCATGAATTAAATAATCAATCATATCTTGAGTGTTTAAACTCCTTGCCTAGTGTATATACATTTAGTTCGGAAGTGCATGCTCGTCCAATAAGTAAGCATCTTCTTCTGGCAAAAACAAAATATTCATTTTTTTTAAGAAGGCTCACCATCTTTTAATCTTATGAATGGATATGAATAAAGGATGATTACAGTCACCGTGGGTTATTTATTTTTATGTAATTTTGAAGCTGGCACTCAGTAGTCCTGTGTAATTCTCTGGCTAGTGCAAAGCACCAACACTAAGATGAGCAAAACAAAACAATATGCAATCATTGTGAGTTAATTTGGATAAAAGTGTCAACATGCATTTAATAGCTTTTTATAAATCATCTAATCAAGCGAATCAAGTTTGCCTTTATTAACCTATAAACCTTCTCAGCAGCAACCAAACAGCCACTGATTGCTGCAAGGCACAGTTACAGCACAATTATGGAATTTAAACAAAACAATGTAAATAATAATGAATCTTAAAAGGGGGGGTTGTGTTGATTGAAAATCACCAGTGTTTTTTCAGTCAGGCGTTATAAACGCTGGTCAGAATGCTGGAAAAAGACACAGAATCACTATCAGCTTTTTGGGTCCTGCTCTTCATTTGAATTTGACCTCTAACCTCTGACCTCCCTCTGGATGAGGAACATAAAAATAATTTCCTTACAAGCATGAATACATTTTTACATTGATGTCAGAACATGTTTTGCTTTAGGGGTTCATTCCTGAATGCTATACATCTGTTTACCAACGCTTTAACCTAAATGCGTTTTAATGCCACTAATTTCTTTAATGCATTAACGCAATTTGTTATTTTTATATTGTAGCGGGCTAATAGCTAGAGTAAAGATACTGGTATCGTGTGAAACTATAAAACCTAATGAATCCATTGGTACCAACCATGTCATACTAGCTTGACGCAAAGGAGGTTAAATATCGCTCCAAACTTGCGCTAAATTTTGGCGAGGAAAAACTGGCATGGTCTTTTTCAAAGGGGTCCCTTGACCTCTGACCTCAAGATATGTGAAGGAAAATGGGTTCTATGGGTAACCACGAGTCTCCCCTTTGCAGACATGCCTGATAGCTGTTGTTGCCTGTTGGGCTTAAATTTGCCATGTTATGATTTGAGCATATTTTTTATGTTAAATGCAGTACCTGAGAGGGTTTCTGGACAATATTTGTCATTGTTTAGTGTTGATAATTGATTTCCAATAATAAATATAATCATACATTTGCATAAACCAAGCATATTTGCCCACTCCCATGTTGATAAGAGTATTAAATACTTGACAGATCTCCCTTTAAAGTACATTTTGAACAGATAAAAACAATCACGCTATTAATCGCGATGTTTAAATCCCTACATGGACTTTTGTCTACGGCCCGTATGGGGTTCAGTGAGCCCCCTGAACCAACACAAACTGCGCCTGTGGTTGAGGGTATGACGTTCACTTTAATGAGTGGACTAATGAGGAGGAAATTAATTCTGTGTGAGAAGAAGTAACAAAAACAGAACGAGGTAGCAGAGGAGAGAATCTGGGGGAGGATTCTGTCCAGGTGCCCCCTGGGTCATTTGAGAGCCCACAAAAGAAATGAAAGGTAAAGTGGATTAAAGGCAGAGGTCACACACACACACAAACACACACATCTAAACTCACACATTTTCCATTTAGCAGTAACAGGCTTAGGAAATAGCCGGCGATTTAAAGTGCACACCATCAGACCAGACCATTAGCAACACCCGAAGACATATATCTGTGGGAGCTGCGACCTTGAGGGGCCTAAAACTATTTTTTCGACCTCCAGTGATCATGTTCTTACGGTGCAGAAAGATATTTTGTTGTTTAATCAGCAAATACCTGAATGTTCCCCGGTGCATCCCCATAACACGTTCAACAGATTGCTTAGTGACAAAAACTTCCAGGAAGTGAAATGAAAAAAACAAAAAACGCTTTACTCGGCTTTATTAAAAATGAAATGCTTCAGTGTCACTACAGTATACAGTAAGAGTGCAGAAATCTCTTGCATCCATCTTGCATCAGAATTGATTTTATATTAGAATTCCACCAAATTTAATTATTTAGGACTCAGTGGTATATCTGCTGATGTTTTTAAATTAAATACTTTACATTTTGTCTTCATATTGGTTTTACCTGCAACGAAAGAGATTGCATATCTGATCTGTTAACCAATTCCCTGCATTGTCTGTGCTGCCAACTCTGTGACCTTAAATTCTAGATACATTTCCCGTAGGATTAAGGGAATACTTCACCCGAAAATGACCATTTGGATATCAATTACTCCCCTTACTTTACCTTGAATCCTTGAAGAAAACTTTGTTTTTCTCTCATGCCTGCAGGGTGAACGGTGAATCAAAAAATGGAGAGAAGTGTTGATGAATTGAAGTAAATGGGGGACGCGTTGAACAGCAGCAAAACTATATCAAAACATCCTGTTTACAAACTCTCACGCAACTCATGCAGTATAATCTGAGTCTCATCTATCCAGTCATATGCTATATACTTCCTGCTAATCCCTTACTATAAAAACACTTAGGACTTGCCAGCACAAGTGTGAGACTGTTTAGGCGTACGAGTTTTAAATAGTAAGGTTTTAGTGAAGATCCATGTGTTTGGGAAGTAGTGAACATATGATTGGATAAATGAGACTTGGATTATTCTCCATTCACCGTGGAGGCATGCCGGAAAAATAAAGTTTCTTCAAGAATTCAAGGAAACACGGGGTGATTAATTGATGTACAAATGGTCATTTTTGGGGTATTTCTTTAAGTGATTACAGTATATTCCCAAAACAAATGGTATCATCCACTTGGCAGTATGCTCAACACGTTCTCATCCCAACTCCTCACATGCTGCTGCTTTGTCCCGCCCCTTGGCGTCTCTTTAGGTTTAGGCAACAAACCCACTTAGTTAGGTTTAGGAACGAACTACATGGTTCGGCTTAAAACTACTACGTTTGTACAGTGAAAATGAAACTGAACGTTGCGAACACGAGACACGAACGAACAGCTGATTGTAACGTGAAACTTAACACGCAGGAAACAAACAGCGGTGTCCTGGATGAAAGCCTTTTGTTTTTGGACCCATCCACCTCCCCTCTCGCCCGCCCTGTCTGTGTCTTTTTGCTGTTTAAATTACGTCACCACACTCCCGATGCACTTTTCTCTCAGCGTTTACTGTTGCCACAGATAGGTTTACATTGTGGTTAATGGAACTCCTAGTGCGTCTCATAACGTATCAAACGCAGACGGCCGTGACAAAGCTTTGGTATCTGGTAATGAGAACAGGCTGGTATGCTATTGTTTTTTTGTAATCTCTGCAGTCATTCTCATGTAGTTTGTATGCAAGAAATTTGGCCAAAAAAAGAGTTCCTAGCAGTTATTTCCAACTTATATATTATTATTGGTATTCATTGTGTCAATTTAATTCTAAAATGACTCCCACGAGGAAGCTGAAATGTCTCGCCTCTTCTCAAAACCGTGTCATGTCCCCAGTTTAATCCACTGTATATACTAACAACTCTGTCAGTCAGCACTCAAACTGATATTTGATCAGGTTTGCTGATGACAAAGCTTTGTTTGGAAGAAAGGGAGCTTAGTCCTGTCCTAAAAGAGTTTGTAGTGTGGTAATGAAATAAGAAAAGAAATGCATTTTCGCTTCCTTTGCCTGCCTGAGATCCTGAGGCAAGTAGACAGTAAACAGCGAAGGGTCTCATAGGGAATTAGCAGATTCCTTTGACACTTTATAATAAGCATCTTAATATTCTTGGTCTGTTGGCTCTATAATGTTAAAAAGATGGCTACTTTTGAGCTACCATAATCATCTAGATTAAAGGATCGGCGATGTTTGCTGTGGGAGTGGTTTGACCATTAACTCATAATGTCTAAATGGATAAAAAATTGGCACCACTATAACCAGTAGTTAGTGAGTAGTAGTGAAGAGAGCTAAAGAAGTCATTTCATGTGTGGGTACTAGTGTAGATAGAGGCAAAGTTAGAGTGAGACATGAAGTAAGAGAGGAAGGGTGAGAAAGAGAGTGAAAAATTAAGGGGGAGGGTGTGTGTGTGTGTGTGTGTGTGTGTGTTTGTGTGTGTGTGTGTGTGTGTGTGTGTGTGTGTGTGTGTGTATGTGTGTGTGTGTGTGTGTGTGTGTGCAGCGGAGGGTGAATTATGGCGAGGTGTTATGCTGTGCCCCCCCGTGTCACACTCGCCCGCTCACCTCCATAAAATATACTGGCCTCAATCAATAACTAATTAGCTGCTAATTACCATGCTAAAATACACAGCAGCAATCACATAAACACACAAACATCCACGTATTGATAACTTAAGTAGGGTGGTGCCATGTGTTACACCTCCAAACGCTGGTTCTCCACACAAACAATAATTCAGGGCCATCACTTGATGAAAGTGAGAAGGGCACGAAGACAGTTTGACTACCAATCAGCGCTGCCAGATGTACGATAATTATCATATTTGTACGATAATTTTGCCCCTGATGTACGATCAATAATGCAAAAAGTGCCATAATGTAAGTTAATTTGACCATTTTGTGACTCTCATAATTAGCTGAATTGTATTTCCTCAACAGATCTCAACATGGCTGCCGGGTCACAAACTTTCTCATTTTACAGTTAGCCGTGCACTACAAGATGTTTCTTGAGGAGAGAAATAGGCATTACAGTAACAGAATATTGATTCATATTTGATCAGCGCTGTCTAGTTTGACCGTTTGATCAGAGTTCGTGAGTGATTGACAGCTGCTCATAGACGGCAAGGCTCCAGCTCGGCTCTGATTGGTTGTTTTCCTCCGGTCTGTGAAATCTTGCAGATGCCATTAGGAACACCGGAGGACACAGAGGCACATGATTTTTTTTTCAGATTACCTGTCTCATGCAATACTGTCAGGATATAGTGACTGTTTTTTGCTCCATTTCGACCCACTGCAGCTTTAAATATGTGTTTTGTAAAATTACACATTTATGCATATTTGTTCTTGCGATTATGACTCGTGTACGATAATTTCCTCAAAATACAATAATTTCAAGCCTCTGGTATGACAGTTCAGAATAGAGGTAGAAAACCTCATATTGATCTTCAACTATTCCCCAAACTTTCACCTCTCTCTAGTCTCACCCTCTCAGTCATCTCTCAACCACAAGTGCGGGAACGTATATTCAGTATAGGTTGCTCTGGATACGTACATATACGCAACGAGCAGTCCTAAACACACAGACTTATGTGACTCACCTGTGTTCGTTGCTGCTCTGTCTGCACACGAGAACACAGACGTTCCATTTCAACAAAAGAAGAAAAAACACAGTATTTACAGGATAAAAGCTGCCAGGCAGCAGAAAAGCCTGTGTAAATTCTTCACATATACGCCTGGGGATGTACAGTTGACATGCTGCCTCACTCTCACTACTGGACGCCGTGTCCCTTTCTTCCATCGAGCGTATTTCCAAGTTGGTTTTGTATTATTTAAAGTGAAGAAATATGCTCTCCTCATCCTCTAAACATTTTGCTGAGGTGAAGGCACTCAGCCACATCAGGATACCGAGTTAGAAAACCAGATGTTTATCCTTCAGATTCACCATATTGTTCATTCTTGAACCACTGCACAGCAAGAGAAAGGTTATTTCAACCGTGTTTCACTCTGACCAGCAGGGGAGGCTGCATCTCCCACAGCACCCCCTCCCCATCCCCTTACCGCGCTCATGCTCCCCGCTGGCCTCCATCCATCCCTCTTCCTCTCTCTCACCCTGACATTTTGGCAGCTGTTGCCATGCCTCCATTTTGCATTCCCTCAGGGAGCCATGTTGCTTCCTGGCAGTGCATTAGCGCCCCATCACTGGCACACATGGACAGTTGAGACACCACGGAAAGGACTGCTGCTAGCTGTCCTTCAGATGCGTGTGTTTTTGTGTGTCGGTGTGGGGGGGGGTCTGTCCTGCCCTGTGCTTGATCTGTCTTTGTAATGATGCAGTGTTATTGGTGAGGGGAGTTAGCTCAGAGATGTCTCTATAGATCAGTTGTGGGTGTAAGAGTAGTTTTGTGTGTGCGTGTCTGTGTTACGTAGAAGGATCACCTTCAGTGTGTACTGCACTACAGATTACTAAAGGGACATTTCACAGTGTTATCTGTAGTTTTGTTCGGGATAACTCGAGTTTTTGGATTTGTAGATTAATTGGATTGTTTTTGGCCAAAAATTAATCATCCAATGATTCTGTGTTGATTAAACATTTATTTACCTTCAAGAGAGTTTAATGCAACTGAAATACGATTTGTAAATAAATTCTACATTGACCTGACCTCAGCTGTCCCGGTTAAATTCACTCCAGCAGAAGTTGGCCTGTACCAAACTCCTAAAAACATTTTTTTTTTTAAGCCCGGATCTGGCCTGAAGCCCAAAGTCAATATTTTGACATCAAGACACACACACACTCTCTCTCTCTCTCAGTTTACACACATAGCCACACAGACATGGTTGTCAACTGTTCTCAGTGCAGCCTGCTGTTAAAAGTTACTTGCCTATCCATCAAGATGAACTGTCTTATCAAGCATTAGTTAGCCAGCAGTCATATACATCTAGACATTATGTAAACTTCCCCCCCGTTAAGCACAAAATCAATTAGCCAGCGACCATTTGTTTAATTCAGTGGTTCCCAACTTATTTTCCTTGAAGCCCCTCCTAGTTGTATCTAAGAAATATTTTCACTCTATAAGAAATTTCAAATCCTCGAACAAAATCCTCAATTTCAGTAAAGTTATTCAGTGTATTAAATTAGTCTTTTTTTAATAAATCAACTTTCTTTAATGAATATAACTCATCAGTGCCTCCCTCTGTGGGCGGCAGGCGGGAGAGCAAACAGGTTTTTGACTGCAGTGAAAATGTTGTTTTTGAAAGGTTAAACTCCAACAAATGTGAATTTTGAATATGATTGAAGCAAAATATTTCATTAGATAAAAACATGTTGTGGTTTTTGGAAATGATTACATCTATCTTCTTTCAATAAATGTTGATTATTGGACTTTACAACGCTCTGGAGTTATTAGAAATGTTTTGATCACATGAGTCAGAAACAATCCTTCGCAGCCACCACTGGAATCTAATTCTACTAATAATATAATACTAATAATATTAGTGGAGACTAATCTTTATCTTCAACTGTGCAGAAATACTGGGTTTAAACACAATGTTGCCTACTAAGTAGCAAAAAAGATTTATCCAGTAAGCATATTATTACGATTTTAGATACACATTTGCAAATCTAATTTTGACAACCTCAGAGCAGACCCGGACTCCAAGTTGGGAACCGCTGGTTTGATTTATTAAAACTGGCACCCCACTTAGTTTTGATGTGACAAAAACGCAACAAAAAGTTAACAGATGTTCTCAAATCTTCACCAAGTGGCTAAAAAGTCAAAGAACAGAAGCTCTACAGCCTGAGAAGTTGTTAGCAAAAGTTCAAACTCACCCGGAGCCTTCAGAATCCACATGGAAATGTACCCAAACACAACTAGAGTCTATCAAGCCTGTCAGGTCCCGTCACACTCTGGTCGGGCGGCAGACCTCTGAAAGAGCCCCATTTTCAGATTGGTGGCTGTGCAGTACAGAAGCAGTGGAACACCATGTCTTATTCAAACTGAAAGTTATATATTTCCACATATATTAAATCACTTGAGGTAAAACTGGGTAAAAGCCCCCGGGTGGAGCTGCTTTTAGAGCTACTGACACTTTACATTTCCTGGAGCATCACTGGATTTATTTTCCAACTGAATAAATACGAAAAGAAAAAAGAGTACTTTGAATCCATTTAGAAATCTATATATTGTAATATTTTTTTTTAAAAAGGACCGTTATCTAATTACCCCCAGTTTATTTGGTAACTTTTACAGATGTATTCATATTTTAAATACTCTGTGCATGTGTGTGTGTGTGTGTGTCTGCACGTCTGCACTGTTTAAGTGAAACACCAGGGCCTGTGTCCCACTGGCCCACATCTTTGTGTTTATACATGCATTTATGCGCGCATACACACACACATAGAACGACAAATGAGATGTACAAAGTTTAAATAAACCCGACTGGTGAGAAGAGATGATGAAAAACAGTGAAAGAGTGAAAGATAAAGAGCTAGAAAAAAAGAGAGAAAAAGACAAATGCTGAAGGAAATGAGACATGAGGCCACACATCACGAAACACAAATCTGATATGTATTTCAAGATGATACTCGATGATTGTTCATCCACAAAACGTCTTATTTAGACTCCAGATAAGACGGAGACTTGTTCTCTTTCCTCCTCTCCGATCAGTAAAACACCAGTCCGTTGATACTTTGCTGCCCACTTATCCAGTTCACTTTGAGGTTACAGGAAAAAGCAGAGCGGCCCAGATGTCCTCCAGCTCCTCCTGGGGGATCCTGAGGCCGCCTCATGCTGGTTGGGATGTATAATCTCTCCCGTGTGTTGTGGGTCTGCCCCGGGGTCTCCTCCCAGTCGGACGTGCCCAGAATAGCTGCACGGCGTCCTAGGAGGCATCCTGATCAGATGCCTCATCAGTTTGATGCTGTTTTCTAGTTCCTAAATTGCCTCCGTCTCCATTCATTTCTTTCTCTGCCCTTCTTTGTCATGTTTACCACGTCTCCATTCGCACTCAGCCTATTTAAAAGTTGAAGTGAAAACACAGAGGAGGAAGGGAACAGAGAGCGAGAGAAAGAGAGTCTAAATCAACTGCAGTGTTGCTGCATTTCTCTCTGCTCTGTTCTCTTGTTAGCAGCCAGCGGTCAGCCTCCACTGCAGGGCTTTTACTGTAACATCAGAAAGGCCAGGCTGTTGAACCGCTTTTACAGAGGTCGAGCGTCTGGCTCATCCAGCATTACACCGCTAATGTTTACATCCACTTAAGCCTCGCTCGCTAAATGTTATGAAACAGTGTAGTGTAAAATTGAGAGGGCAAAAACACAGGCACAGTGCAAGTAATCACCAGTGTGATTAACTCCTTAACAAGCTGAACAGACTCAGTCCACTAAGTCTGTCCTGGATGAACTAAATATCTGGAGTACAAGCACATAACTGGGTGACATTTAGGTCTCACATAATCAGGTTACATTTCAAGCAACTGCGCATTCATGCATATTTTTTAACAGACATTGTTTTTAAAGGACCAGTGTGTAAGATTTCAGGGGATCTATTAGCAGAATATAATATTCACAACTATGTTTTCATTAGTGTATAATCACCTGAAACCAAGAATTGTGTTTTCGTTAACTTAGAATGAGCCCTTCATATCTACATAGTGAGTGGGTCCGCCATGTTGCTCCGCCATGTTTCTACAGTAGCCCAGAACGGACAAACCAAACACTGGCTCTAGAGAGAGACTTTCACGTTTTTATGTTACCTGAAGGCCACCGTAGTTCTCCGACATGCTCGTGAAACTGCAGTAACATGAATCGCAGAGTGCAAAACCGTGGTACCGCCAGCCGCCGTCTGACTTCCGTTGCTCCTAAAGTAGTGTTATTATGGTAAGGATGGCCTCTGAGCGAGGTGAACGGCAACCATACCACTAGATGCTGCCAAATCCTACACACTGTACCTTTAATGGGTGGTTCAGACTACACAATATCAGCCCGATTATAGCCCGACACGGCCGTCATGGGGTAACGGCTCGGATCAGGAACGACAATGAGTTTCGTGCGCGACAATCAATCGTTTTATCTCATGTAGTGTGTCATAGTAGACGACAACTGACACCGTGTCTGGGACATCGTGAGACGTCCCGACAGAAAGTCTAGCATGTTTGATTTTTTTGTTTTTGCCTTGTTCCGTCACGGACGTGAGCGCACAACTGTAAACAATGGTGACGGGAAAGAGGGACGAGATGTTGGTGCTGTGAGATGTAATTGTGAAATGGAGGAAACATTTGTGGAGCTATGCCAACAACACCCCAGCCTTTTTGATGTTTCCTCGACAGACTACCGCGACAGAGTTAAAAAATTAAAAAGCTGGTGTGAAATAGCGGAGGCACTTCAGCAACCCAGTGAGTAGGCTACTGCCATTAGCGTCACGCTTCCTTCCTGATGACATCACGCAAATCATGAAAGACGACCAGCGATCAGTCTGTCATGTCTCTCGGCCAAGTCACGACAATAATAAATCGCCTAATATGACATAGTGACCATCTTAACTGAGTAAATATTGTGTAGTCTGAACCAGGCCTAAATAAAAAATAAAATGGAGTGATTCAAGGCAGGTTTAATCTTTGTTTAAATGGCTGTTTGGTAGCCAACAACGTGCAATCTCAACATTTCCACTGTACATAGACAATGACAGCAACTGGATCATTCAGTTTTCATGTACACTGTACGTCACAGTTCGTTTTCTTCCCAGCCGAACTGTAGTCACCACAGTCAGCATCAAGCCAGAATTCAGATTCATAGCAACTTTTTAGACAATGGGGCCTATTTCGTATTGCATGGAGAGCTTATTCATGCAGAAAAAGGTGATAGTAGAAGTAGTAATCAAACTGTACAAAGAATGAGGGAATGACCTGGTTACTTCTTATGCGAAAAGTATAACAACATACGCTAAATATTGTAATTTTCTTCTACTTACATTTCCACAGTTGTAAAATCAGGCAGGCCCAGCCCTTTATCAGACGAGAAAAGTAAAAAACACGGAGCTATCTTTTACAGTGTATTATATTATCTAATTCAATTCGTCTCTACAACTTTCCAGATAGAAGATTTGTTAGCACTAATGCAGGATAGAAGAATAAATACATGAATTGGGCGGTGACTTTTGTATCTTTCATTTAAATATGTTTTTAATAGTGTGTCAGAAAAAAGCAAAAAAAGACCAACTCTAACAGCAAATACGGACCCCATCACACACACACACACACACACACACACACGCACACGCACACACGCACACACATACACACACACACACACACACACACACACACACACACACACACACACACCTAGGCCACAATAGGGCCATACCAGCAGACATATTGGGGCCAGTGTTGACTTATATCCCTATGCTAATAAGCATACTAATTCGCACCACCGTCCAACACACACACACAGAGACACACAAATACAAACCCACACCGAGAAAACCCTCCTGCCTCTTCCCAAAGCCCTGTAGACCTCCCCGACAGAGACGGGAGAGTCAAAGTTAGAGAGTCTTTGAAGTAAAGATTTATAAACTACTTTTTCATTGTCTTATTGGGTAGAGAGAGACGGTAGAAAGAAGAGAGTTTACTGTAATACAGAATAAGGGCAGGTATACTGCAGGATCTGAATGTATATCATCTGGCCTCGCTGTGAAATCTGACCTGGTGGTCAATTAGTTTATTTACAGTAATTGTACTAATATCGCACAAAAATACCATTGACACATTCCTTCTGACTGCTGTTGTGTAACGTTGTCATTGACTGGTAGATACAGTTACAGGGATATGGATTTATATTCCCTAAATGCAGCTCAGCAGCAGCACCAGCAGAATATCACCGAGAGGAGAGACGTAGTAATAACTGGCTGCAGGAATGAACAACAAGATATAAATATATTTTTTCATCAGTGGTTAAAGGACCAGTGTGTAACATTTCGGGGGATCTATTAGCAGAAATGGAATATAATATTCATAACTATGTTTTCTTTAGTGTATAATCACCTGAAACTAAGAATCATTGTGTTTTCGTTAGTTTAGAATAAGCCCTTCATATCTACATAGAGAGCGGGTCATCTGCACGGAGTCCGCCATGTTTCTACAGTAGCCCAGAACGGACAAACCAAACACTGGCTCTAGAGAGAGCTTTACGCGTTTATACGTTACCTGAAGGTCACCGTAGTTCTCCAACACGCTTGTGAAACTGCAGTAACGTGAGCCGCAGAGTGCGAAACCGTGGCACCGCGAGCCACCGTCTGACTTCCGTTGCTCCTAAAGTAGTGATATTATGGTGAGGATGACCTCTGAGTGAGGCAAACGGCGTTACTACGGTTTAGCACTCGGCGGCTCACGTTACCTCAGTCTTGGAAAGGGAGGAGAGAGCGGAGGGGTACTCAGCTGGTTGCAACCTGCAACCACACCACTAGATGCTGCCAAATCCTACACACTGTACCTTTAAATACCAAAAACACAGATAAGATCTTTAAAAGTTTTCTTTATTTTTATTATAATTATTCAGCTGTAAGTGCAACATTATATCACACTTCCCTTTATTTTCTTTTTTAAACCAGTCTGCTTTTGTGTGTCATTCTCTCTTCGTTATCTACCATCTCTGGAGGAATGTTTTCCATCCAATAGTCCAATGAAATACAAACAAACTTTTCCAATGCCAGTTAAATGTATTGCTGTTAGCTTATATAGTAGGCTTTCATGAAATATAGTGATTAGATGACGAGAGAGTAATTGTTCTATAGTCTCAGCTAATGGTAAAATGATTACGCTTAACAGTTACTATAAAGTACCCAAACAACCATGATTGGCTCCATGGGAGCAACAACAACCTTGGCAGGGCTAAAACGTTGTGGCTAACAGACACTTAATGATGGCTAAAGTAAACCAGTGTGCAGTAAAACTGAACCATTCATTGCAGCCTTATGTCATTATGTGACTGTCCTCCTAAGAAAGACAACAGCATCAGTTTTTTCATAAATACACATACTCTTTATTTATTCAAGAAATGTCTTTGCATTGTTATGTCATTCTGAATTCATTCACCAACACCAGAACTTTTGATTTCAAAAGAGCATTGCGTTTAAGACTTTACCAAATTTTGCCAGTTATATCCAGCTTTTCTAATACAAAAAATAAAAATCCCATCCAATAAAAGGGAAGGCCATCATTTATCGCAGCTCATATCTCTTTCATACTTCCTTCTCTCTTTCCTGTCTTTTTCTATATCCCTTTATCCTCCTCTCTCTCTTCCTGTATCTTTTATGTTTTTGCCATGTCACCTTCAGGCTGTTTTCTCTGTTAACTTTTCATAACTCTTCCCATTCTTTTCAGTCCGTTACTGGATTCTTTCCCTCTATATTCCTCTATTCATTCCACTTTCTTTATCCCTCTCTCTCTTTCTCTCTCTCTCTCACACTCTGTCTCCATCTCTCTCTCTTGATTAGACAGTTTTATTGTGGAGAAAAGCAGAGTGCAAATGGCCATTAGAGAACATTTTACTCCCCCCTTTTCCAAATTCAAAATGACAGCCCCAGTGATATGCTGCTAACTCGTGTGTGTGTGCACCTTCCAACTGCTCCCTCCATCAGCTGTCTATTATCTGAGCCAAATCAGAATAATATACGGGGCTAGAGGCTGCTAATGGGTGCACTCCTGTGTGTGTGTGCAGTGTGTGTGTGTGCCGAAAACAAAACCTGGTACCTAAGTGACAGCCATATGAAACTATGTGCAGAGGCGATTGGCCTAGTGTGGGTTTTCTTAAATGACGGACAGGTGGGAGGTCTAATCCCATCAGAGAGTTGATTAGTCTGTCCCTCAGGGCCCGCCCCTGTCTGCCGAGTGGGCCCTGATTGGATGATATGATTCCTAAAGTCAGATGGATTGGATTGCCCGAGGCAGAGAACAAGTGAAATGGGCAGAGAGGGAAGGAGGGAGAGTGTGAAACACACAGAGAGAGGGATTGCCAGATGAAACCTGAGAGTGAGAGAGACGGATGGGTCGCGTTGGCAGGAGAAAATATACATCTGAGAGAGACTAATAGTGAAAATCGGAGACTGTAAGAGATAGACGGAAGACAGAGAGAGAAGTAACTGTAAATTCAGACAAATCACTTAGCTTGAAGGGAGATGAATATGGATTTAAATAAATGACTCCGCTTGGGGAGATCACTGGTAAATGGGGGTGAGTGGGTGGTTGACTTTTGGGGCTCCTGAGTAGTTTTTTGAGGAGGGGAAGAGGAGTCGATTGGAGGAGCTAAAAGCTCATTTCAAAGTCTGAGTATTAGTTTATGCAGCAACACAAACCAGGAAAAAAGTAGCAGAGTTGTTTGCTGGTTTGTTTTTCATTCACTGGGCAGGTTTTACTTTGTGTGAGAGCTCAACACAATCTGGAGAAATGAGGTCTGGACACACAGTTATTGTTTAATAAGATGTGGCCGAGGTGCACCGGGCTGCAGCCTAATGATGGGTCAAAACACAGGAATGCTCTCCCAACTTTTGGCACCATGTATTGATAACTGCACATATGAAAACAACATGCGAAGAGTGGCACAATGTAGGTGAGATAAAGAGTCGGCTGACATTTTCCCCAATATAGATGCAGTCAAATCTAAATTCAGAGTTTTGAGAACAGAAGTGACGACTCTAATATGAGTAAAGCAGAATTTGGCCAGTACAAGAAACTCCACACTCACCGCAGGACCTCATACACTAATTTGCACTAAATGTATACTATTTCAAATAACTAACTCTTAGCAGAAGAAGAAGGTATTGCTATCAGCAGACCTCTTTGTATAAGGAAAGACGAAGTGCACATGACTCCTACGACAGGTCTGGACCACTTGTAAATTCGGACCTAAGGGAAAATTCAAAATAAAAGAAAATTGCTGTACGAGACAGTCCAAAAATGAGCTAGATTAATATTTCAGTAAATAAAGTCACCAGGGGGGTCTGAAATGTATTTCAAAGTAATGACAAATGCCCGGAGGTAACAGTGGTAGAAACAAATTACAACGTAATGTGCTTTCAGGTGCCTCTCAACCAACAGGGCCGTTGCTTTTAAGGTCTGACATTCAGAGAACAAGCGGAAGTTCCTTTGGGGGGGACGGCGCCAAAACAGCAGCAGGTGGTTTGACAAGCGCACAGTGAGAAGCAGGATTGTTACAAGCGCCGCATGTTCATGCACATCATATCGAGACATAACCATCAATTAACCTCTACAACAAAAGCCAAGAATAAAACATGTAGTTTTCTCTGAAACAAGCCTGAGGTCTGTGGGTCAGAGGTTCCTGCATGCATAATATGCTGTTTTAACTGGAGGCTGATCATTACAAGTCAAAGTGTGTGCTTGTAGTAAAAAAAAAAAGTATTTCAGAGAATTAAAGTGTGGACTGTCAAACTGTTCCAATTTGAAAACAAAACTGTGCAACATTCTCTCTGAATATAAAATAGTTTTAATACCATCTGCTTGTTTTTCCTTGCTTGGCATCTCTGTGTTTGTGTGCGTGTTCATCTTTCCTTTAAAAGTCCTAAAGAAGTGACTAGGATTCAGCCTGTACTTTCTACCAGAACACACTTTAAACAGCCAACTTTCTGTCTGTTTCTGCTCGAATTGCTGCTGAGAAGTTAGGAAAGTTTTCAGCAATTGTCTTTGGAGGTTTGTACAATTGTTGTGGTGTTTGTTTGCGGTATTTGATGAAGGTGAAGACAGTTTTTCTGGCCTCTGTGTTTTCAACAAGTCCTAACTGCTGAGATCCACACTTTTACTTTCCCCCTCTGCTACTTTTTCTCATTGTTCTTCTTTTACCTCTCTCTCTCTCTCTTTGTGTCTCTTCAATTTTTTCTCACTTTGCTTCCCCTCTTGTTCCCGCTCCTGTTTGTCCTGCTCTCTCTCTCTCTCTCTCTCTCTTTCTCTATGTCTTTCTCAGAAACAGAGAGATTAAATCCATTCTTCAGTGTCCTCAAACCTCCAACTCAGCTGTTTACTTGCAAAAACACCAATACACTTGTTCTGTGTGTGTGTTTGTGTCTGGTTTTGCATCTTTCTGTGAGTGTCTGTGTGCGCATAGCGGACATCCAAAACTGATTCATATTTCTTTTGTCTTTACAATTATTATACATTAAATAATAACAGTAGACCTAATAGTTCATTTGGTGTAATAATAATTAACTTTAATCCTTCACAGTCTCTGCATTTTCTCTATTCCAGTGCATGGGACTTTATTACTTTTGGGCAGTGCTAGAAGTGGGCCGGTACTCACCAATACACAGTACCGGCACTTCTACATTTCACTCCTTGGCGTACCGTGACTTTTTCTTGTGTACCGGCACTTCTCACAAGCTGCAGGTACTCTTCTCTGCCTTATGGCGAGTCAAAACGGCACAGTGCCAGCATTTTTGTGCTGCGCCTCATAAGCCGTATGAACATAAAAACTATGTGGGGAGCATCTGGATGGGCCGGCTCACGGCACAGGGGAGGGGGGAGGGGGGAGGGGATGAGAACGAGGGTCCTTTAATTTATCAATACAATGTTCAGGTCCTTTTTGTAAAATAATCAGTCAGCTGTTTGTCATAACTTTTTTTATTTGTGAACAAAAAATTAATGAAACATTATTTAAAGGATTTCTGAATCTGCTCTTCTGATTTGTAGAATAAGATTTTACATGACAAACATTTCCAGAAGAAGAATTAAATGTTCAGACGAAGGCTGTGATAAATAATAAAAAATAATCGTGTAACTTATAATAATGCTCCAAAATGACGTAAAATTGCGTAGTTTTAAATAAAAAAAAACTTCACATTTTCTTGGGGGAGGACCCCGGACCTAATATCTCCTAGTACCTTTTATCCACTGTTGAAATTCAGAATGTGTCTCTGTATAATATGTAGGAGCATCCTGACTGGGACACTGCTCCTCAAATTTCAGATGTTCCAAGCTATAGACATCCTATAATATATTATAGAACGATACTACAAATGACACAGGAAAGCACTTCAATTACTAACACTATGGGTAAATATAGAAACACATCACCTCAACCCTATAATTTTCCAGTTTGAATATTATTGGAGTATTAGTATAGTTGCCCAAATATAATTATATAGCATTGAAACCACAGCTGATTATGACTGACACAGTATAACATGCTTAAAGAAATAATGAATAAATAGGAATAAGTTGCAGGAGATTGCTGATACCGGCTGATACCAACATGTGAATAAGAGGAGTACCAGCACTTATTTTTTTCCACTTCAAGCTCTGTTTTTGGGAGATTCATGAGGCTTGTTTCAACCACAACGATATGAAGCTTTTAGAAGTTAAAACCTTTTGCGTCCCGCTCTCTCCAAACTGAATGTGACTGGTGTCTCATGTTTAGAAGTCGTTTCAGACTCCATGGGGACAACCGAATGTCTAATGTTAAAGTTCCTATTTTATTCTGCTCTGTTTTTCTTTGGGAGCCATTAAAATTTCATCTAATACCCTCTGTGACGGAAACGGAGCAAACGGTTGATGTATGAAGCCATTTATCCTGAAAAGTTACTACCAGAAAGGGATGGATTGCCTCTTATTAATGCATTGACTTTAAAGGAAGAGTTTAACATTTTGGGAAAATACACTTATTGCCTTTCTTGCCGAGAGTTAGATTGATATTTATTTATAGCCTCAGAGACCTCGTGCACTCGAGGCAAAATACTTTTTTTGTCTTAAAAATTCCAATCTCCACCACTGATGTAGAAAAGAAAAGAGAGCAGAAGAGAATGGAGACCTTTTATTGATGTAAATGTGCGTGCTGCAAATATGGGTACTGATCTTAATATTATTATTATTATGCAGTGGGTTTTATTTTCAATCTTATGTCATGCATTCTATTTCATCTCATTTTTATCTTATTGTATGAAGTGTGTTTTATTTTCCATCATATTTTCCATTAATTATCATATTTAGAGATGAAAGTGGAAGTTATCTAAGGCTCGGCAAGAAAGCAAATAAGCGTATTTCCCAAAATGGTGAACTATTCCTTTAATGATGATTGATTTAATCAGGCAGGCGTCGGCCATGACACGCGCAGAAATTACAACCACTCACATTTTTTTCATGTTGTCATAAAAAATATTTCTGTTGTTATCATAAGAAAAGAAACAAAGTTTCTCCAGGAAAAGAACCATCAGACGCTCAATGATAAAAACAGCAAAGTTAATCTTTTGTTATTTCTATACTAGAATCAGAGGAGGTAAATGGATGTTTATTTATCTGGTTCAATTATAACTTTAAATCTGGAGTGATTCATATTTAAAACAGATGACACTCTCATAAACATAAAAAAAACAGGTTGTTCAGTCAGAAAAACAATTTCTGTCTGAATAAAAAGAACGGACAGCGTCATTTAACTCTCTTATTTTCCTCTCTCCTCTCCTTTGGCGCTCACACTGCCAGGTCCCCAGCTGTGTGTATGTTTGAGTTGTGTGTGTGTGTGTGTGTGTGTGTGTGTGTGTCTGTCTGTCTGCTTGTATTCATGCGTTAATTCTTTCTCTGCGTGTCGCCATCTCCACATCATGTCTCTGGCAGCTCTCGTGAGTCTGTTTTGGCACTTTGCTCTGCTGCTCTGTGCCATGTGGACACACACACACACACACACACACAAAAAAAAATACAGCACAAAGATTCTACATGAAGTCAAAAGTGGATTTAATTGGAACAAAAGAGAGGAGGGGAAACGGAAATGAGAATTAAAAATGAGAAAGACAATGAAACTAGAGAAAAAGCTGAGCAAAAAGTAAAAATGCAACAGATATTTCTAAACACAAGACCAATTTTTCTGACTCAGCACAAATCGGAAAGGTGGGTGGTAAAAGCACCGTATGATTCAAACCTGTTTACCCTTTAAGCAAGGCACTTAAACAGCTAACTGTAAACAGATGTGTAATTCTACATTTTTCTAATTTTCCATACGAACGATACCTTTTACGTTACAAATATATATTTTGGCTGCTCAAACAGTGTGTAACCTTTCGAGGATCTTTTAGCAGAAATTGAATAAAATACTCACAATGTTTTCATTAGTGTACAATCACCGGAAACCATGAATCGTTGTGTTTTCGTTAGCTTAGAATGAGCCCTTTATATCTACATATGGAGCGGGTCCTCTTCACGGAGTCCGCCATGTTGCTCCGCCATGTTTCTACAGTAGCCCAGAACGGACAAACCAAACATTGGCTCTAGAGAGAGCCTTTCACGTTTTTCCGTTACCTGAAGGCCACTGTAGTTCTCCAACACGCTTGTGAAACTGCGGTAGCCACTGAGTGCAAAACCGTGGCACCGCCAGCCTCCGTCTATAACTTCCGTAGCTCCTAAAGTAGTGTTATTATGGTATGGATGGTCTCTGAGCGAGGCCAACAGCCTTACCACTGTTTTATACTCGGCAGCTCACGTTACTGCAGTCTTGGAAAGTGAGTGAGCGGAGGGGTACTCAGTTGGTTGCAATCTGCAACCACACCACTAGATGCTACCAAAACGTACACACTGTCCCTTTAAGTAATTTGTCATTTTAAAAAACACATACAGAGCATGCATAAAAGGAAAGAAACAATTAAAATGCATGTAAAAAGTGTGTCAGTGTCACATTTTGTGTCGCCCAGACGTGAATATTGCACACCTGAATGAAGGTGCAGTGTTTTGTAGTGACGGTTGTCACATGTTTTCTGTACTGACATAATGTTGTTTCAATACGTCTTTTACTTAGTTTACGTACTTATTTTAAGCCCAATCATGACATTTTCCCGTAACCTAACGAAGTGGTTTTCTTGCCTGAACTTAAATCAGTGGCTTTGTTGCCCCCTGCTGGTACTGCACGTTAATACAGGCGTGTAATATTCATGTCTCGGCGAGGAAAAACATGACACTGACACGCTATCCTTTTGTGGACAGATGGGTCTATTACAGGCTTAGGTGAGATATCGGGTTGACATTTCAACATGTTATTACTATTGTAGAGTAAAGTTCATGAGTTGTATATCATATAACTATCCTGCATCAGTAATTCAGAGTTCATCCCTCTGTAGTTGAATTAAATTAGTATTTTGTAAAAAAAAACGCCTGAAAAGTTCCGAGCCTATTTCTTCGAACATTCCAAATGCTGACAAAATGAACTAAAACTTGATTTTTCTAAAACGTTCCTTTAGGGCATTGAGCCATGGAGCAGAAGTAATTCAGTAAAGCTGTGGTAGAAATGACAGACCTGGACAATGGCTGCGGTGGTAGTTCAAGCAGAACCATTGTGTATTCTGCTGTCTTATACCTTCATTGGAAACTGAACCCTGCCACAGTAACCAAGTGCAGTTTTCACACTGATTTACACCTGGAATATAAAAATGATTTGGAAAAATAGTTTGAGGCACCAACAGTCTAACATCCCTTTGATGTTAACAAGCGGTAAATCAGGTTTCAGAGAGAGAGGAAGATGAAGAGGGAGACGGTGCGATGGCGGAGGGCGGGCGAGGCGGAGACAAAAGGAAAAGAGCGGGTCAAGAGAGGGAAATGGTGGATGTTGGGGGAGATATAGAGAAAGTTAAAGGCAGAGAAGAAAGAGAGAAATTGAAAAGAGGAAGCAGAGAGGGGAAGGGTTGGGCACCTTTCCTTTTATGTTGGGGAGCGGAAGCGGAGAGAAGAAAGTGAAACTGAAAGAAATTAAAAGGTAGGAGGAGATAGAGAGGAAACGGTTTAGCTCTTATGTACAAAATGTTAACCTCTTTTCAGATCAAAGAGTTTCAAGAGGAAGCCAAAAAAAATGTCACATTACACAAAGAGTGTGTCAGTGCTGTATATGCTTGTTTGTGTCTATCAGGGATGTTCTGAGGCTGATCCGGGCCGAGCCCGACAATAATCAGCCAGAACCTAAAACCTCATGTCAATACTTTAATGTCAAAACTCAAAAATGTTCTCCAAATTGTCACTAAATGGCTAAGTAAGGGATAATGTACAGCTAGTGGGTCCTTGTTGTGAAATAAACCCCGACAGGGTTTATTTCACAACAATGACCGGCTAGCTGCACATCATCCAGCTTATTACACGGCTACTGACTTAAGAAATCAATAATTTGACACAAAAATGGTCCCACATCAGTACTACGCCCATAGCAACGGTCTGTTATACATAGCAACGGTCTGCTATAATGAAATAACAGACCGTAGAATGCCATGATTGACCAATCATAATCGAGTATTCAACAAAGCAGTGTAATAAATCATCATAGAGCCAGATAAATTCTTGAGTGTTGAATCTTCTTATTGAAAAGCTTTTTAACACACAGCCAAAAATATTAGCTAATGCTAGCTGGCAAGTTAGCATCACTCACGTTGAGCAGGAAACCTGGCGTAACCATTGTGCTGCAGTGTGTGTGTGTGGTGGACACCAAGACAAAGTTATCTGTTTGCAATGAGTGTATCAGGGAAATTTAAAAGGAGAACATACTGGCTGTAGCATTGTTGTCAGAGAAGCCAGTATTTCAATTTAACATGTTTCCTTAATTTCTGGTGACATATCATGGTCATTTTATGATTTATTACAGTAATTATATTACATATTGGTCCTTTAACGTATGTTTTGTCATTTTACGTGACTGAATTTTGACCAATAGGGGGCCAAAATTCTCCAAAATGAACATACAAAAGCACAAACCAGGTTATCAAGTTGTACATTTATTGCAATTGCAAATTTTAGGTGCGAAGAAGCGTTTGCATACACTGAGCGATGTGAGCATCCCACAGGAGTCATATTTTTGCCCCAATGAATATGAGCCCAATATTCACTCTGCTGAGGGCTTTGTCCTGAGAGAAAAAATCTTTTTCCTGGAAATGGTTGTCTGTAGGGGATGAGAGAGCGGTAGGACAGAACATACTGTAATGAAACTGTGCAGGCTAGAGACCTAAAACAATCACATAAAAGAGGCTAAAGGCTGAGTAGAACTGTAGGGTTGAGTATTGCATATTTAAAAAATAATGTAAAAATCTACCAATACTGGAATCTGCCTCTAAAATATCTAAGATATCTTTGCTTTCCACACTGTACAATGTTACTCCCCCCAGCTTGCTAAAACTCCCAAATTCTCAGAAATATACAGGACATGACATGTTTAAGGTTCCAAAAAATACAAAGCAACAAAATACGGTCAATAATTGTCAATAAATGAGTTTGAGACAAAAGAGTTGCCAGCTCGAATTCCTCATGGGAAAATTTTAATTTAGAAAAGTTACCAAGACAATGCACAAATTTCTATAAGCAGCGTGTGTGTATATGACTGGATGAATATTAAAGAGGGTGTTACTGAAGGAGAGCATACACACAAGGAAACTCTAACCCAGGTCAATTAATGTTAAAAATACATACATGCATTTAAAAACAGAGCAAGGGAGTGAAGCGGGACTGAGGGTAAGGAAAGGCTAAACCTGTAAGCGTATGGAAATTAGCAGTTTTGCAAATTAAGGTGGAAAAACATTGAGACAGACTGGCAGTGGGAGTCAGATAGACTATATGAGACGGAAAGATGGAGAAAGTTCAAGGCTGAGAGTTGAATAGGAAGGGAGAAAGAATGAGGTGTGCAGGATAAGTGTAGCGTGGAGAGATGAAAGAGAGATTAAAAGGGAATATAGCCTAAGCGTAGGGTAAAGAAAGAGGGGGAGGAGAAGTTCTATACATGCCAGGAATGGGTGAATTGCTGTGGAAATAAGGACAAATCAGAAATAATGAGGGGGAGGGAAATGACAGTAAATATATTCAACACAGTTTTGCAGCGATTTAATATTTACCCTCATTATAGATTTCACCTTTGTACATTTGGATAATTTTAGTCAGTATTCTTTATAATAATTGACATTTTGCAGAGGATCCAGTCTGTAAAAGTATAATTTTCTAGACAAAATATTGACAAAATAACTAACTGGCACAGAATACTATATGCATCTTGACTTATGATATATACTGTATACATGCAGTATAGCTACCGCAACAACTTGGCAACAATCACAATATGCCTCCATAGGGTTATGATCAGTTTCCTTCTTGCATGAATCCATTGTTGGGAAAACATGTGGGATGATTTGTCCAAAAAAATGTCGTCTCAATCAGTCACGCAGTCGGACGAGCACAGAGGGTGAAAATGAAAGTGACTAAAATCCCGGCTTTTCAATTGTTCTGCCTGTCAGAGTATCTTTAAGGCTGCTGTCCACTTTCTGAAACACAACCATAGTAATCCAGTGTCTGCATAAATGTTTTGCACCTCAGTATCAATTGAATTTGAATAATACTGTTCTAAAACTAGAGATCTACATTTCCATAATTATGAAAAAAAACATGTTATAGTGCTTTTAAGGACAACACATAACTTCAGTCAGGTTCATAAACTCAATATATATATATAGATATACTCAAACAGATTCAGTCTATGTTGTATTGGTCATAACAAACCTGGATTTTATGTTTGTTTTAACATAAGTTTAACACATATTGTATTATACATTATGTATTATATTGTTAATACTGATGATGCAGTGTGTAAGTACTGTAGTGCTTTACTGTTGTAGCTGTCAAGGTAGAGGTAGTTTTAACTACTTTCAGACAGTTGCATTAGGTAGTGTAGTCCAGCAAGGTATCTTCATACTACTGTTCATATGATATCTTACGAAAAGTTATTCCTCATTTCTCATGAATTTTCCTACGAATGTCCAGCAACACGCGACGCATCTGTCAATTTCTGCTCTTGAAAACAAACTTTCGTTTTCACATGAAACAACTTGGTTAGATTTAAGCAACAAAACTACTTATTTAAGTTTAGGCAACAAAACTACTTAGTTAAGTTTAGGCAACAAAACTACTCAGTTTAGTTTAGGCAACAAAACTACTCAGTTAGGCTTAGGAAAGAGTCTACTTGGTTAGGTTTAGGCAACAAAACTACTTAGTTAGGTTGAGACAACAAAACTACTTAGTTAGGCTTAGGAAAGGATCGACTTGGTTAAGTTTAGGCAACAAAACTGCTTAGTTAGGCTTAGGAAAAGATCAACTTGGTTAAGTTTATGCAACAAAACTACTTAGGCTTAGGAAAAGATCGACTTGGTTAAGTTTATGCAACAAAACTACTTAGGCTTAGGAAAAGATCGACTTGGTTAAGTTTAGGCAACACAACTACTTAGTTAGGCTTAGGAAAGGATCTACTTGGTTAAGTTTAGGCAACAAAACTACTTAGTTAGGTTTAGGCAACAAAACTACTTAGTTAGGCTTAGGAAAGGATCGACTTGGTTAAGTTTAAGCAACAAAACTGCTTAGTTAGGCTTAGGAAAAAATCAACTTGGTTAAGTTTATGCAACAAAACCACTTAGTTAAGTTCAGGCAACAAAACTACTTAATTATCTTAATGATCATGGTTTGGGTTAAAATAACACCGTAAGTGGCGTAACTTAACGAAAGTTACATGAAAAATAAATCAACCGTTTCTGGTTTCACACGGGGTACAAACACCGGTCTCCTGAGCATAAGTACAGTGTTTTTTGGCCCACCCATCAACCCCAACTTCCACCTTACGTGGTATTTGTTACTCTTTATACTTCCTGGTTCAATATTACGTGGATGATATACTAATTGATTTTGTGGGATATATACAAATTACAGTGCATTACTTTTTGTAGGTATAGCTATAAATGGTGTATGAGAACAGCCTGAGTTCAGTGGTTTCCAGCCTCGGGGTTGCCAGGGGTCACCAGATAAATCTGAGGGGTCATAATGTGATGATTAATGGGGTAGCGAAGAATAAAGCAACTCATTTTTGCTACACAAAATATGTTTTCATTACAGTGCCTTAAAATTGCATTAGTTCTTGAATAAATGTCCTTAGGTATTTCCCACCACTGCAAACAAAGTTAGCTGAGCTGGGACTGACTCATGTTGAACATGTAATATAATTTGTTGTTAAACATCTGATATAACTGTAAAATGAATGCGTGACGCCATGAGACCATGGTTTAGATTACTGATAGCCTCTAACTTATATCAGTGTGTGTGTACGACTATAATTTGTTATAATTCCTCTCACAGAGAAACTGTATCTTTTGCCCTCTAGCCCTCTTCATATTTTAGAGCAGATCTCCTAGATCCGTTGGCACACAGTTTAAGATGCAGTGCAAATGTTGGCAGTATTCTCGTGGGCGGTCTTATGTGTTCAAAGCAATTATACTAATGTCTCGGAATGAATGTGATTTACTGGTTTTAGATTGCTGCACATTTAACACATTGCTTCAGATCGGTGGAGGTGACATGAGCTCTCTGGGTATTCACAAACCCAAAATGCCACCAAAGCTGCAGAAGCATATTATTAACCTTTCTTTCTAGGTCACTTTGCAAAACAGTGTTTTAAAGTGTTTTACAAGATGAATAAAAGTGTAAGCAATCAGAGACAAAATATCTTATTGGCTGCAAGAGCACGAATGTTGTGATGAGAACTCGCTCCAGGCTGTGCTTAAGGAATGCACAACAGGGGCTGCATCTGTTTCTGCGGAAATCACCAAGTTAAGTCTGTGTGAGGTCAGTTAGAAATTTCAGACTCTGCATGCACATCGTCCCAAACTCAACTCGACTCTCCTCTTTTGCTCTCGTCCTCTTTTCAGGTTTCCCCAAACTGTGACCAGGTTCTGGTGAACGGGAAAGAAATGCGCGGTCGGCAGTCGTTGGCGGTCAACTTCACCTACCTGCACCTGTCTACCCAGCTGCAGCTCACCGTCTGGGTGCCCAAGCTACCTCTGCAGATAGACGTGTCAGATACTGAGCTGAGCCAGGTTAAAGGCTGGAGGGTACCCATCATCACTAACAAGAGGTACATTACCTTAAGTTTCAACAATTGAGGGGAAATAGAGGGTGTAAGCAAGTTTATAAAGTTTAATTTAATTACATTTTTATTTGAAAAAGGGACAGTGTACATTAATCAACATTCAAACAAATATACCTGAGTTAGTCAAGAGGCTACTTTTCATCTGCAGTCCCTTTGCCAGATGTTGTCAGGCATCCTAGACTAATAAAAATAATACAATATGTACAATAGTTAAGAACATACTACATTGGTAAAAAGCATATAAGTGTTACATATAGCTCATGTATGAACACAGAAACACTACTGACTGATCCCAACCCACACAAGAGCACATCAGCAACAACACAACACAACACATTATTATTGATTGATACAAACAAACAAAACAATCAGTTGCTCATCTCACGCCAAACGTGTTGTTTTCTGCAAACTGTGGTAGTTGTGCTTGTAGTATGAAGTATTGTGTGAGAGCAGAAACAACAGAAAAGGCAGATATACTGTGAACTTTGACGACAGCTCTTGGTTCCTGCACTTGTTCTGCTTGAAAGCAGTCAATGCATATTGTTTCTTCAACAAAGATCTGAGTTTCAGCATGTGAGAAAAGAGACCGTATGAGTCATTGCTGAATGTAATTTTGTTTTATGATAAATCTTAAGATTTGTGTGTTTCTTTGCAACAGAGAGAGAAAAGAAAAAAAATCACTGAGGCAGTGTGTGAATGTGAATGTGTGTCTTTTGGCTTTTGTGTATGTGTTTTTTTTGTTTTTCTGTGTGTGTGCACGCGCATGTGTGCGTGTGTGATATAGTGCTTATTGAATGGAGCAGTTGAGAGCACATATCGTTCCAGTCGGTCTATAATTTCCTATGAGGTCAAGGCCTGCCTGGCTATACTGATGACAACTATTATGGCTTTAGCATCATTGCCACTGAATGAGGCATTCAGTCACTTACACACACACACACACACACACACACACACACACACACACACACACACACACACACACACACACATACACACACCAACACACACACAAAAGGGAGACAATGCAAGTGGGTGGATCAGTTACAGGATGTTGGTGTGTGTGTGTGTGTGTGTGTGTGTGTGTGTGTGTGTGTACATGCACATACTTGTCTACTGTTTTGTGCACCTTTTTGTGTGATGTGAAAGAAGGAAGAAGGTTGAAGGATAACAATAATAACAATATGCAGCCCTGACTCCTACAAAGTTACGTTCCTATACAATAAAACTGCATTCTCAATGCACTCATTCTACGTTTCAAGGGAAACATATTTTCTCCCGGATTACTGTCGCAGTATTAAACAGTTTTAAACATGTGGTTAACATTGTAAATTGAAACTAAACCAAACAAAAAAACGCAATAAAAATACTTGGTTAGGTTTAGTAAAACATCGTGGTTTAGCTTAACCCTAATGAAGGCAAAAGAAATGGTCCGTCAGAGCCTACACTGGTATTTTTGTTGCTTATTGTGATGCCACTTCTTGGAGTATCATCAAATGCTTCTATCCTTAAAATCTGTACAACCTAAGCTAAAAGGTTATTTAGGTCAATAAACCATAATAATAGTCATAAATTGTAAAAATCTGACATGTTTTTTCATAAATTGCTACAAAATAAACACACAAAACATATTGATGCAAAAGATTTCTAAATGTAGAAACATGAACAAAATATTTCTTTACGTTCCATAAGTTATTTGAACTATGCACATTTTTTTGTTCTCATTTTAATGAGCAGATCAAGTGCAAAGGCCTTTTGATAGTTTTGTTACATTCCGCACGTAACGTAACGTAGTGATGTCATCACGATCTCCCGCGGCCATCACGGGTCAATAGTCTGGCGTCACAGCGCGTTTCACCATGTTTTGTACCGTAATGACGTCATCATGAGCGTATGACCTGATGACTCGAAAGACAGAAGTCTTGGCTTTCTGCTGCAAAAAGAATGAATGCTCTAGCTATTATGTTTTTTATTTTAGATCGATTTCAACAGGATCATGCAAACAACGATCGTTTTTAAAGGGTTAAAATTAGTATGAAATTGAAAAAAAACAAAATAAAAACGCAACAAAACTAAATGGTTATGTTTAGACAACAAAACTACTTCGTTATGTTTAGTAAAGACATCATGGTTTGATTCACAATGCAGTTTTGTTGTATGGGAACGTCATTTTTAGGAGACAGGGCTGCAATATGTAGAGAAAGAAGGAATGTAGGACAGACTATAAACTTTAGAAGTGTCTTCAGGGCATTTATCTTTCATCTATCCTGCAGTAAGAAAGGAAAATCCTAGATTAATATTATACAGTAGAAACGAATTGTTGTATCACGAATCTGCGTTTTCTAAACCAACTCCTTACTAAACCATTTATTATTTCTTTCCCACAATACTCAATGTTTATTCTTCCGTCTATTTTGTAATTTACTGTAGTTTTACCTCCTGAGGAGGTTGTAGTTTCAGTGTCTGTTTATTAGTTCACAGGGAATCTCTAAAACGTAACTATTCTTAATGAGATTTGGTGGAAATTCAGGCCATGAGTCAAGGAAAAAATAATGAATTTGATTGATTCAAATGCTGCAGATCCAGGAAAAAATTGCATAGGATGTCTATACTTTATAAATTGGGATTACTTTCTCATGAGACACAGCTCTTACTTGAATGGGAAAAAATGACACATGTAACCTGTGATTGTCTATCACTACATTTAGATTTGCATTAATAAAATACAAAATTTTAGAGTATTAAGGAGTCTTGGCAGGAGTATATACTCTGCTTCTTCTTTTTGTGCTTCTTTCTGTCTTCTATTACCTCTACTTTCCCTCTTCCTCTCAGAGACTATAATGTTTAATCAAATCTTTCAACTGAATGACATCCAAAAAATTTGTGTGTTTCCTCTGAGGAGGGAGCTATGACGTTGCAGTGCGCACATGTGAGAAAACTTCTACTTTGGCAGCATTTGGGTTCAGCTGTGCACATGTACCAGAATGCTTTATATAATCTCTCTAACTTCAACATAGAGAAGGGATGTGGAAGCAGGAAGTTGCCACATTTAAATGCACAGCCTCCAACTTAGTTTCTTGAACTCAAATTCAGAGTCACAATGGGGGAAACTTAGTTGTTAAGGCTCAGATTTTAATATCAGCGTACGCTTACTAACTTGTAGCACACGCTGAACTAAAATATGCATGTGCACTTTCTCTCTCAGGTTATAAAAACCTCATTCCTAATAGTCTGTGTGTCTCTTCTCTTTGCATCCCTGCTTCTGTGCCTCTGTGTGTGATTGTGTGTTTGTGTGTGCGTGTGTATGTTGGCATGCCTGAGTGTGTGTGGTCGTTTGTGTGTATGTGTTGCTTCTATTCCCCTTCCATTCTGTTCTGCTGGACCTATTTTTCAATTTCGCCAATTTCTGCTCAGATAGCCACCAACCGGTGTGCACACACAGACACAGACAGTCACACGCACACACACCTCTATCTCCCCTAACTACTATCTCACAGAGTGAAACACAAGCACTATTAGGCGCACACTCTCACACAGACACATGTGCAGCTGGGACTCTGGGACATGGACAGAGAATTCCTGTAATGTTACCTGGGTCTCATTCTCCAGGACAGTTATAGAGCACAGAGGTAGTCGTCTGTGTGTGTGAATGTATGATCCGGTGTGGGCCGGCCTGCATGTGGTATTGTGTAGATATTACACAGAGGGAGGCGAAGACGATAATGTGTGTTTCTTTGTGTGTCTGTGTATGAGAGAAAAAGAGAGATCCTCCACTCGGGAGCGAGGGAGAGACGTTTTCTCAAAGCATTCTCAGATTCATTTTATTTCTTTATTTGGCAGCGATTATTCAGCCTCCACATCTGTGGAATTACACCAAGTATATTCTTTCTTATATATATATATATATATATATATATATATATATATATATATATATGCAATGCAATGCAATGCAATGCAACTAAAAAACCTGATGAATCCATTGGTACCAACCATGACATACTAGCTTGCCGCAAAGTAGGCTAAATAACGCTCCAAACTTAGGCTAAATTTTGGCGAGGAGAAACTGAAAATGTGTGCTTAATTTGCGATTAATCGCGATCAACTATGGACAATAATGTAATTAATCATGATTAAATATTTTAATCGATTGACATATACAGTATATATGTGTGTATATATATAAATATTAACACAAAGTATACTTTATTAGGAAGTGCTTTGTGGCAACAAATGGAAAAAAATAAAATTGGAGGATTACTGCTGTGTTTTTTGTACTTCAACAAGGTAAAGTAGTTAAAAAAAATGTTATAAAGAAGTACTATATGCAGCTGATTGAGAGGTACTGCCAGTGTCTTTTGAAATGTACTAAATTTAAAAAAAAAAAAAGTGTTTGTATTAGACAGGAAAGAGGTGGTAAAAACTCATGAAAGTCACTCCCACAATAACATGTTGTCACTCCCAACTTGTCAAATATGGCAGCTTGGTCAGTGGCCCTACGCTTCAAACTATGACGCTCTACGTACCCCTCTAGCGTCAGTTTTTTGCATGTGTCTGTTACCGCTTGTTATACACGTACAATGTCTTTTCAAAATAAACTTCAATGTTCACAGGAAACAACTTGGTTAGGTTTAGGTAACAAAACAACTTGGTTAAGTGTAGGAAAAGATCATGGTTTAGGTTAAAATAAGTACCTTTGTTACGTAGTTAAGTACGTTACGTCATGTAACTTAACTTATGTTCGTCGTTAACTTTTGATTTCACATGGGACACGAACAGCGGTCTCCTGGGTGAAAGTCCAGTGTTCTTTGACCTATCAATCCACCCCGACCTCCTCCCTACACAGACTTTGTCGCTCTTTATACTACATCATTGACTTCCTCCTTTACTCCCGCCATAACTACAGCCACTGACCAAGCTGCCATATTTAACGCCTCAATCAAGTTTTATATCATCTACAGATTGATAATATTCATTGTAACATGAAGTCTACAGCGCTTATATCATCATGACTCAATGAAATATAGAGTAGTGTGTCAACTGCATAGCGATGATAACAGATTGTTTTGTTTGCTGATGATAAAGCCAAACAGAAGCATATAAAGATTAAACAGAAGTGGCCCAGTACAGATGTAGGTATTTGAGAAGTTCAACTTTAGATAGACTTGTTGAGGTGAACTGGGGCTCAATTCGCAAGTGAAACTGATTGTGTTTTCAGCTAAAGGAAGTTACAATAGTTTAGGTATACTGTTTAATAAAAACTCACCCGCAGACAGTATTACCAAAGAATAAAGCACAAGGCCATAATTTGTTCACTCAGGCATTCCACTAAATGCACATTGTACAACTAAAGTGTTTTAAAAGTGTTACAGCTGGATTAAAAACTGAGAGTGTAACCTGGAGCAGAGATTATACAGTAGATTACCTGGAGCTGAGTGTAGAGAATAAAATTGGCATTTAATT
Organism: Sebastolobus alascanus; assembly: GCA_916701645.2. Taxonomy (NCBI): domain Eukaryota; kingdom Metazoa; phylum Chordata; class Actinopteri; order Perciformes; family Sebastidae; genus Sebastolobus; species Sebastolobus alascanus. The sequence goes on along the minus strand of CAKAOJ020000249.1, from coordinate 78,233 downwards.
ACCAGATAATCTTACCCTCTCTTCTCTCTCGGTCTCATTTATCTCTTTTCCTCCCAGACCTACCAGAGACAGTGAAGATGATGAGGATGATGAGAGGAAGGGCAAAGGCTGCACCCTGCAGGTATTATTTGATTGGTTTTCATGACAGACTTTTAAAGAGACTTCTATAATCCTTTTCTTCAATGTCAATATCCCTGAGAGACAGTGAGAGCTGTCCTACCACATACTGAGAAGGAAATGTGACTTACTATATGTAATACTTTGCTTTAGTTGGTTTAAGAATTATTGTTGCTTTAAGTATTATTGTGTACTAGTTTTCTATTAGTTAACGCACAAGCTAACAGTGAAATAAGAGCCCATTGTGTAGCATTAGAGTCTAATTTGAACTTTCTCTGAACCTTTCAGTACCAGTACGCCTTGGTGCGGGTCCTCACCCATTTTGTCGCCGAACCCTCTGACCCTGGAGGAGAGATGGTCTACATGTTGGGAGCGGACTGGCAAGCTGATATCACTCATTTGGTCTTGGACCAGCTAAAGGTAGGTTTACACTAAACCAGGATAAATGCACAAAAGCCTCAACGTTAGCTATGAACAAATTGATTAAACTTGTAGTCGTGGCTGACAGCTGTTTCTGTGCTCCACAGGTAGAAGATCCTCGCATTGCCAGACTGATAGACGGACGGATCTTGATCGGGCGGGACCTGGGGATTACCACTATACAGGTGTGTACCCTCTGTTCTACTCTCATCACTATACAAGAGATCCACTATGTTCTCTTTCTCATTAGTTTCAACTATTGTATTGATATTATCGTCCCAAAGCAACCCACTCTCCTAATTGAAGCAGTATGCAGTATATTCAGCTTCTCATACCAACCTGAGAATGAAATATAAAATATAAAATGAAATAACCAAAAAAATTCAAGGTTCAAGGTTCTTTATTTGTCATTTGTCAATTCCAGCAAAGCAGTCATTGGCAATGAAAATCTTTGGTCTCAGGTTCCTTCAACAATGGTCATAAAATATGTTTATATAAAAGGGGAAATCACACAAGTAAATGTAAAAGCAAAATGATAATCTAAGGCATAAAATAGTGGCTTAAATATAAACATAATTAAATATAAAATAGTAATGTAAATGTAAATTTGTTGACGACAGTATTTCAGATGGGAAAACTGCATGTAAACAGGATGTAGTATGTATATGCATGATGAGATATAATATATGTACACAGAGGTGTGAACAGGAATGAAGTATGTATAGAGAAGTAATAAATATGTGTATATATACCCAGAGGTGTAGCATTTTGTAAAACAGTATGTAAAGTCTATAAAGGTAAAGAGACAAGAGATAATTCTCATCTGGTTTCAAAGTTTGTCACTTTGATTTAACTTTAAAAGTTTAGAAATAGAGAAACTCTGATGCACTAGTTGTTAACTATAAAGCATCCAAGAAGACTCTGTGTTTGAATTGCAATTTAAGGATTCAGAAAACACACGCAATACTGACAATTTATTCACTTGCTGGACAACAAGTCTGGAGAAAGACGGTTGAAAACGTATGAATATATGAAGCGCAGTGTAATTTGGCAACTCACGTTGCAGCCATAAGCACTCCTGTGATGTAAACATTATCCTTTCTTTCTTCCTCTCCGCTTCCTCTCTCTTGCAGTTGAAAGCCTCGCCTGCTAGCTCGTTACACAATTAGCCACAATTAACTGTCGGATTTGGCCCTGACACCTCAGTGTGATGTTCAGCAATTACACACAGACACACACTCACGCTGGCACACAGGGAACACACTCGCGCTATCGCTGAATTCCGATAAGCCGGTTCATTGTGACTGAATGTGACAGCGGAGGACGGTCCTGTGGCTTACTGTCTTACATTATACTGTTATATAGCAGAGCCAAGGCAAAACCACTGAATATGGTACAGTCATAGTCAATACAGTTTTTTAATTATTATGTTACATCTCTCATCTTTCAATGGATAAACTACTGTATATATTAGGGCTGTCAATCGATTAAACTATTTAATTGTATGATAATCAAAAATTAATCACACATTTTTTATCTGTTCAAAATGTACCTTAAAGGGAGATTTGTCAAGTATTTAATACTCTTATCAACATGGGAGTGGGCAAATATGCTTGCTTTATGCAAATGTATGTATATATTTATTACTGGAAATCAATTAACAACACAAAACAATGACAAATATTGTCAAGAAACCCTAACAGGTACTGCATTTAGCATAAAAATATGCTCAAATCATAACATGGCAAACTCAAGCCCAACAGGCAACAACAGCTGTCAGTGTGTCAGTGTGATGACTTGACTATGACTTGCCCCAAATTGCATGTGATTATCATAAAGTGGGCATGTCTGTAAATGGGAGACTCGTGGGTACCCATCGAACCCATTTTCATTCACATATCTTGAGGTCAGAGGTCAAGAGACCCCTTTGAAAATGGCCATGCCAGTTTTTCCTCACCAAAATTTAGCGGAAGTTTGGAGCGTTATTTAACCTCCTTCGCGAAAAGCTATTATGACATGGTTGGTACCGATGGATTCTTTAGCTTTTTCTAGTTTCATATGATGACAGTATCTTCACTCTTGCTTTAAAACTGAGCCCCCTACAACCTCTGAAAAATCGTTAAAGAAATTAGTGGCGTTAAAGTATATATTTTTATGATTCAGGATCGAGTTTCATTCTAATTGCTTACATGTCCGTGATTGTTCTGAAGAGTGTGTTGTGCGTCTATATCTTGGGGATTTTGGGGAACAGCTGAGTGTGTGTTTGCATCCGTTCGACTGGGGACTGCTTCATGCATGCACACATACAGACAGCTGTGCTCTGTTTGGGAGCCAGGAGAGAGAATTTACCCAGCATTCCCATTGAGATGCCAGAGTCGACAGCCATCATTTGATAGTTTGACATTTCAATTTTACCCCCCCAGCTACGTCTCCCCGAGTCTCGCCTCTTCCTCTCTTCCCCGTCTCTCCCGCCCCAGTCTCTCTTTCTCACCCTCTTATTCTCTGCCTGTCTTGGAGAGCAATCCCAAAGCTGTCAATCATCGCATTTTGTTAGCTCGCTGAGGGTGGGATTGAGTTTGACGCCCCGACACGATCGCTGAGAGATTTTCTTTGTACACCAATCAGATCTGCCTGTCCTCCTGTCGCCGGGCGGAGTAGCACACTACAGCACAGGGCTCCTAATCTCTATCACGGTCTGTCTGCTGCTCCCTCTCTCCATCCGTACCTCAATCTCTTCTTTCGCTCCTTCTTTCTGCCCCCTCTCACTTTCTGTCCTCCTCTATTTGTCATTGTCTCTCTCTCTCTGACACCTACTCCATTTATTTCTCTCTGGGCCGCGCGCCGTCTTTCACTTTCTCTCTCTCTCTCTCTTCTCTTTTCATTCACTCTTTTTTTTCGGTCTTTAGCTTTGGCCTTGTACTTTGTTTATGCTAAGTTGTCTTAGCTGGATGCTGACACATTGGAGCACAGCTGGGAGGCAGACGGGAACACTGTTTGTGTTAGTTTCCCAACTTAAACAGATACTGCCAGTCTACGTGGCCCAGAGCACTGTGGTGTTAACCAGCTCTCGCTGCTCCTCTGTCAATGTTAAACACTTCACTGTCACCTTAAGCAATAATCACTGAGACAACAGTAAAAGCTCTTCTAATGCACCTCTCTCCTGTACCGTCATTCAGAGTTTTCCTAAATTCTACTTCCTAATTTTCTATACTTGATGCAGCATGATCAACAGGATCTTGTTGTTCCCATAGTTATTATTTTGCGACAATTTGAGACACAGGCTGTCATTCCATCACCTGTCAAACAACCAGGTTGTCAGTGACGTGATGACTTTTTACTTTGATTTTGCAGCAGTTGAACGCTTGTGTTGTTTAGGATTTTTCCCTTCCCTTCGGCTGCATTCATTCAAAATCCTGCAAACCCGCACCTCCCCGCAGGGTTGTGCAGAGTTGTCCACAGTTGTGGTCGTGTTTATTTGTGCTTTAGAAAATAACTGCCATGACACAACCAGAAAACAATGTTTTATTTTTCTGATTCAGTGCTTTGTTCTCGCTAATGCCGCTCCCGCTCTTCATTCACTCTATACTGTAGCCCGCTCCACCATCATGCTCTCTCTCTCTTGCTTGCTCGTTGAGCTGAGGAAAAGTGGCAAACTTTGAATGGCGTGTGTTTACAAACAGCAACTGACAACGGTTACATATTATTCCTTTAATGAAATGAACGATTTAGGAACTTATATTTAGATGAAACTGCTTTAATGCATACGTAGACTCCTCTGCAACTCTAATAATGGAGATTAATTTCACGTAGCAAAAACTTTGATTATTTAAAATTTGAACTGTAAATGTCGTTTTATTCATTTGTTTTGTGATCTTTGGTTACAGGTTCTGTCCCCGCTGTCTGACTCTATCCTGGCAGAGAAGACTGTGACTGTGTTGGACGACAAGGTAAAATAACATTATTTTATGTATTTGGGATGTAGGTCCCTTTTTATTGGCATGCATCATGATATCCTCTTGTTTGTCTAGGTCACCATCACTGACCTGGGAGTCCAGCTGGTTGCATCTCTGTCCCTCAGTATGACAGCGAGTCCTGGAAATTACCAGGCTATTCAGCTAACGACCACAGCTACAGACCTGCTACACACACCTAAACAGGTAGGAGAGACACACACACACACGCAGATCACAAAATGTCCATCTCTGCTAGATATCATATCCTCCGGGTTGTGATATCAGATTTTCAGAATATAACTTGCACATGCAGACACATGATAAACATACATAGACACCTCACTGCCTTTAGGTTTGTATCATACACACACACACACACACACACACACACACTCTGATGGACTACATCTTAAGCTGTTCCCATCTCTACAGTAATACCCCCGAGGTTGTAATCACAGAAGTTAAACAGTAATTCTGTGCTGCGAACATCACACCGCTGCTATCTCTCCCATAATCAGTTTCTAATTAGGAGTGCATAACTTCCAGGCTATAGAGCTCCTCAGCTACAGTTACAACCACCTAAAGGTCTACAGTAAAAACAGGTACTCTGTATTGTCAGCTAGAACCACATAAAGGCAGTTCGTTTTTTTTTTGACAATGCTCAATTGAAACTATTTTTGTCATGTGTCCAACAAAATTTTAATTTAATTTTTTGATACCATTTTTTTTTTCTTTCTCTAATTCTTCTTTCTCCACTTTTGCTCCCTTACTTATAATTATTGGATAATTTAATTTGTAGGTTAAAGAAATACTATTGGTCCATTTATCCCAATTAAGACTATAAAAACCCTTGGACGATTGCGTGCGTTCAGCTTCTGAATGGCTGACACACTGCTCTTTGACGCTTTTTGATTTTCCAGTAACACCAGTACTGATGCGCTGGAAAATCACATGTTTACTTAAGTTAAGTTTATTTAACAGTACCTCAATTTCAGTACTGCTGAAGATCTTGTTACAGCCTTTTTTTTGGTGGCCTCTCTCCAATTCTTGGGCATGTGCCAGAGTATTTGCACACGGCCCATATATAGTGTTTCGGGTCGTTACCTATGCTAATAATAAACACTCGGCCACACGCCTCCAATTTATGATCAAGGTGGGATTCATTGTTCAGCACACCTGGATAAGAGCAGATTTGGATGGTTTGGTGTTTGGTGCATCTTGAGTTGACTTCTCTTATTTTTCCTCTTTACAGAAAATAAGAGAAGAAATTTATATAAGCAAATGTTGTTGCATGAGGCCCAATATGTATAGAATATACACACATAAAAAACAAACATGCTCACCTACACCTACATGCATACTATATTGCAAGGCAACCATGGTAGAAGCTATTCTTGACTCTCTAATCACATTGCCGAGGGTTATTTTATCCCACCATCTCAAGCTATTATCCCTCTCCCCACCTTCCCTTCTCCCTCCATCTCTTTTTTTATCAAACAATACCCCACATAATAATTTCTATCTGAGGGCTAATTGGACGAGAAGCAACTCATTACGATATAAAATACGGATCTGATATTGCATTTTATTCAAACATTCATTTCTTTTTCTATCTGCCCGTTTTTATCTACATCATTCACCATTACCTGTGGAAAGATGACGCCACTATGGAGAGGGAAAGTACAGAGGAGAAGAGAAAATAGCATGAAAAGAAGTGAAAAACAGAAGACCGGAGGGAAAGAGAGGAGGGGAAATTACAATTTAATGTGAAAATAGAGGGAGGGAAAGAGATAAAGTGTTGTTCCTCACGTTGGAGCTTAATTACTTTTGTAGGGAGGTCTTTGCTGCGTTATACCTACACAATCTTTTCTGTGTTCTGATTAAAGAAAGCAAAGGGTTCTATCAAGGGAAATTAGTGAGGCAGGATCACTAGACAAGCAGCGAAAAAATACCTTCTCTGCTGAACTCTGTTTTTATTTATGGAATAGCTGCTTCTAGCTGGAAGAAGACTGAAAAACATTTTTAAATCTTCTAAGTATTTGTCCTGATTGTAATGGAAGAGATGGAGACTGGAGAAAGGTACAGCAAAGTCAGAAGAAAGTGTGTCTGTGCACAAAAAGAAGTGGTTGGGTGGATGGATGGATGGGGGTGTAGATGTCTCTCTTTGTATCTTGCCCCAAGAGTAACAACATGCTATTTATTTCCATTGTGTCGGAGATGCAAACAGCTGAATCATTCAAAAAAACATATCACACTGTCGGGCTACCAAAGCCAAAACCAATGAATATCTTTTGTAAGAGCCGCTTAAAGGTTACGCTATGTAAGAGCTGGCTGAATTTGGGTTGCTACAGCTCCGCTAACTGAAGATCCGTCTCCCGGACGCTCTCCTCCTGGTGAAATAGTCTTTAGCTGCTAAATGCTTCACCAGCTAGCTGCTAACTTTGTCAGTTTGTCTTTTGATGCAGCTACCGCTCATAGATCCATTAGCAAAATCGTCTCTAAACTGTAGCAAATATCGTACCAAAGTTATAGCCATTCAATGATTTGAATATGACCTTTCATCCTAGCTCATCATAGCCCAATAAAGGAAGATTTAAGGTTCTGTGTTTGTGTCCAAAACACTGTTAATACACTTTTCTTTATTAGATGTATGTTATGAGAATTTTTTCTCATTCTCTTTCAGGAAGCGGCGATCAGTGCGTGGATCCAGTACAGCGACGGTTCAGTGACACCACTTGATGTCTATGATCCCAAGGACTTCCTCCTCTCAGCTGTGTCATTGGATGAGAGCGTCGTCTCCATAACCAATCAGGTACCAGCCATTACAAGTTTTCTTTATCTGATCAATGGCTTGAAGCTGTGTAAAATATGCCAGAAACAAAAACCATGGATGTTCTACTGAAAGTATTTTCAGGAAACATGACAGACAGTACTGTGTCTGTTTACCTTCACATTGTCTCTATTGTCTATCAGGAGCAACACTGGCCTATCGTAGTGGCAGAGGGCGACGGACAGGGAGCACTGGTTCGCGTGGAGATGGTCATCTCTGAGACCTGCCAGAAATCCAAAAGGAAGAGTGTGCTGGCATCTGGAGTTGGAAATGTGATAGTGAAGTTTGGAGCAAAGAGTGAAGGAAGAGGTGGACAGGACGGCGGAGGAGGTATGGACAACAGCACCAACGAGCACCAAACAAAGGACGGAGGAGAGTGGAAGTCCAACAGTGCAGCAGTGGATCGAGAGGAAGGAGCCATGAGGAAGGTGGGGGGGAACAATGGATGTTGGATTGTTTAGTGCAATCAGTGAATTAAGTAACTTGCTACACCATTACTGAAAAGTTTGACTGTATTCTTTTGTAGCTCAATGGGAAGAGTATAAAATGAACACTGCCAGGAATTCAAATTTAAATCTCAAATTTTCCACCGTTACAGCCTCGTTGTGTATACTCGCGCTGATGCGACCGTGGTGTAGTGTATTAATAGCCTAACGTTAGCTTTTTACTTCTGGCGATTATATTCACTCTTCAAAAATCATAAAAGTCGTCTTCATTTGTGAAGATTATCTTGCGGAACAAAACTTGTAAGTATCATAAACGTTTGTTTGCCACAGAGTTTATTTTCTGCAATAATCCAAAACCCAATGGAAAAATCCCATTGGCTTTTTGTCGAGGGAACCAGGGCGATGCTAACTTCCTGGTTGGCCTACAAAAATACGTCATCCCTGGAGCACTCTATTCAGCTTTTTACTCCAATTTATTTGATTATAAAGTACAGTATCTCTGCTCAGTGCACATTATAAATACCCACTTTAAATCAAAATTGATCACTCTTCCTATGATATTAAACAATTTATCCTACAAATGTAAAAGGTAGTGAACTAACCCAGCAATTACAGTAACATGAGCATGAATAACTACAAACTAGGAATAAGTTCTTTTGGAGTTGATATTGTACTAATATATGTTTAACTATCTTTGTGTTATTTTCCATGAATCAGGTGAGCACAACGACCAAGAGCACAGTAACCCATCGTGCTTCAGGTGGTAAAGCTGCCAGTGGAGGCAGCAGCAGCAGCCGGGGCGGAGGCCCCAGCCAAGCAGGGGACTACAGCAGCTACCCAGCACAGGTGGAGGTACCAGGCACCGGGGACAGCGAGCTGACCCAGACCACGAGAGGACTGTCGGACCTAGAGATTGGAATGTATGCCCTTTTGGGTGTATTCTGTCTGGCAATACTGGTCTTCCTCATCAACTGTGTCAGCTTTGCTTTCAGGTAAAACATTGTGATGATTGAGGACTCAATTGTTTTTATTATTTAAAGGAAACTCAGCAATAAAAGTGGGTAGGTTAAAATGAAAAGGCCTTCATCTATTAAGACCTAGACACCAAGCACCTGGCATTGACGGACAGGGTGTTTAATGGCAAAATTTGGTTCCTCCATTGTTGTTCGCTTGTCTTTCGCTTTACGACCTAAATAAAGGGATGCCCATTTTTAATATTAAAGGTCCAGTGTGTAGGATTTCGAGGGATCTGTTAGCAGAAATGGAATATAATATTTATAACTGTTTTCGTTAGTGTATAATCACCTGCAACTAAGAATCGTTGTGTTTTCGTTAGCTTAAAATGAGCCCTTCATATCTACATACGGAGTGGGTCCTCTTCATGGAGTCCGCCATGTTGCTACAGTAGCCCAGAACGGACAAACCAAACACTGGCTCTAGAGAGAGTTTTTCACATTTGTACGATACCTGAAGGCCACTGTAGATTGTCTACACACGTGGAAAGGGAGGGCTGAGTGGAAGGGTATTGGGTTGGTTGCAATATGCAACCTCACCGCTAGATGTCACTAAATCCTACACACTGCTCCTTTACAAAATCAGCACAGCCTAAAATTGCACCTGTTCAAAATGGTACTTCAGTCATAAACAAATTCTCGTCCTTCATCTGCAGATACCGCCACAAGCAGGTCCCCGTGCTGGAAGCAGGAGGCAACATGAACCACGCCCATGACTGGGTGTGGCTTGGCAACGAGGCCGACCTCTTAGCTGACCACTCTGAACAATGCCATGGCGGGCTGCCGGATGAGTGCACCACCATCATCGACCGCAACGAAGGAGGATACGAGGAGAACAAGTACCTGCTGAACGGGGCTGGAAACACATTAGTGATGGGCACAGGCATGGGCACCATTAGTGGGAGTGGTGGCACAGGTGGACACCGGGGCCTCGCACACGGACAGACCTTGCCCAGATCTGGTCCAGAACCGCATCAGTGCCTTTCAGCAATCACTACTGGTGGCAAAAACGCCACTGGCCAAGCGGAGCATCTGAATAATTCCCCACGAGCCACGGCTGCAGCTGCGGTTGCAGCCGCCAAACGCAAACGTGTCCAGTTCACGTCTTTTGCCACCGTTCTGCCCAATGATAATTCGGGTGGGGGTGGCCCGTACACCAACTCCTCAGTCCTGGTGACCAATGGGAGCGAGGATGACATCAAGTGGGTGTGCCAGGATATGGACCTGGGTCAGTCTGAAATCAGAACCTACATGGAGAGGCTACAAGACAATCTGTGACTGAGAAACGGAGGGGCAGAGGATGAGTGCAGTAGGGGGAGGATGGACAATGAGTACAATTCACCTGTAATGCCTTTGCAATGGATGAAGGGAGGGAGAACGGGAGGAATATGAGAACAGTGAAGGGAACACGAAGAGTTTAGAAGGTTATTGAACAGACCGTGTTGGGGATGCTTACGTTTAGCTCCTCTTAGGCTATGAGAAATACTGTCATCACTAGCTCACACTCAAAGCAATGGTAGCAAACAAAAATAACATTATGAGTTTGTTTTATATTATTAATTGTGAAAATATTAGTGTAAAAATCAAGTCACTATTGGTTATGAATGTTTATTTTCAGAACACCAGTAAACCATTGTGCTATACAGTAAATTCAGGGTATGTTATTGGACAAACATTATCAAGCCACTATACATTTAAACGAGGACGGCAAGAACATCATTTCTGAAGTACTTTTTACTCACATGGTGTATTGCCAACATTGGCCGTTGATTGATTATGATAGATCTAGTTTTAATATTTACCAGCCATGTCTACTGAATGGTTACGTAATGATTACTGAAGAATAGGTGTACATCAAAGTTTGTTTTCGTTCCACCATGTGACCCATTTGCTTTCGGCATTGCTCATAAGTGAAATGTAACATGTAAAAATATATATATATTCCAAGTACTCAACTATAAATTCAGGCACCAGTGGGAGCTGCCATTCAGCACTGAATACGGGCGATCTTTGCTCTTTTCCTCAGACGACAGAATGTGTCAAGAGTTGGGAAATGATATGACATACAACAGACTGTTTCTCCCTTGGATCCAAGACAGAGGCATTTAAACTTGCACAATTACAAACAGGAAAGGACACTGGCCATATTTGAGGCTTACTTCCTGCTTTGTGAAAACCTTCCAGCCAATGACGGCTTTCTCCCTGTATTCAGAACTAATCGCATCATCCCCTGGCCCCTCTCCTTGTCTGTGATTGGGCAGCAGTAGAAACTTTGTGAACTGAAGTGCACAGTGAAATACTGTCTGTAAACTAAAAGGAGGACTGACTAAGGTGTCTCATATAAAAAAGGAGGCTGCTTGGGCTTTGCAAAGCCTGACCGAACACTTAATAATGAGGATTATTTAAAACAGAAACCATGTAGGCAACAAGACAGACCAGAGTACCTGCAGTGTTATACATGGAGCTAACAGGATATACTGAATGACGTTACAATACAAATGAAAACGGAGCGACACTCTTGAATAGACATGGGTTCATGAAACATGTTTGTTTTGCTGAACATAATTATGTATATTTTTCCCCCTTTTGTTTGTCCTTTTTTGATGATTAGAATGTTTTTATTACGTTTTTCCTTGTTACATTTTTATCCTAATTTGGGAAGATATTAATTGTAGCTTTTATTTTTCAAGGATTTATTAAGATTTTAAGGATATACTGTAGTTGTACGATTCTTTTTTTCTCCTAGAGATCTATTTATTTAAATTAACATTTGAGAGGGTGAGGGCGGAAAGAAAGGCCAAGATTGAAAACCCGCTGGTGAATGATAGCACATAAGAGAAGACGTGAAAGGACGGAGACAGAACAGGCAGAGGTTGCCTCACCTTCGTTAAGCTCAGGTGACGAGTCATGAAGAACTGACAATAAAAAAAAGGAGAACTGTAAGATTGTTAAGATTGCAATATTTATTTATAAATGTGTTACTGTTTCAGAGTACACTGTATGTTGTAGATAAATAAACATGCTTCAAAGTGCTTGTGAATAAGATTGCAGGTCACTAGCCAACGACATGGTGATATTTTGTACATTTTACAGTGCAAATATGGTACACAATACTATCTACCACCACAATGTGAAAGTGATCTTATTGGTTCTTTTTTCTAAAGATGTTCCTGTCTTTGTTTAAAGTATTGAATGAGTTCTTGTCTTTGTACAGGGTAGGAATCAGTTTACCTCCAATGAGATGTTAAAAAAAAAGGAGGCGATCCATCGTAAAATCACACTCAAAATTGCTCGAGGATGGTGAGATCCATTTCAGAAAGAAAACCAAACCAAATGTTAGGATGTTGGGCTAGTCCAAAAGAAAACATCTGGGTTACTACAAACATCTCTATTTTCAATCATTTGTTTAAAAAGATACATGATAAAAAAAAATGCACATGAAATCACAATGGTCAAATCGTCAGGTCTGGAGCAGAATGAATACAGGATTCAAAGGACAGAGAGCTTGAATAGACACCGATAAGAGACCTGAGCTGACTCCAAATGGGGGAACTAAATGGGCTGCACAGCCTCCACCAAAGCAATAGATATTTTGACTGATGACGGCGACTATACTGTATGTTCTGGACTCATACACATTACTGTATCTCGCCTACTCTTAACGTAGCTACAAGACTGCTGCGATTGAAAGGATCAGTCAAACAGGTTGGATAGTCGCTGAAGGTAGAAGTGTAGCAATGCTTTCAATGAAAAACATTAACTAGAACTGTGAGTTTGATCATACTTTACAGCCTGAGACACCCATTCTACCTGTTGTATAATTTTAAAACTGTGTGGATGTCAAATGAAAAAAAAAAATACAAGGCTATTTTTGATTATTTGTGGGGCATTTCAGCTTTTATTTGATACCAGAGAAAGACTTCTGTGTGTAGCCATTGTGGAAGGGCCGCAATTTACTGCATGCTTACTAAACTACTGCAGCACGGCTCCCCAGAGGAATTGTTTTAGCAGCACAAAGGTTTTGGCTCCTTTGTCATAGTTGCAGCTGTCAGAAGTTACACAGAATGGCCAGGGTAGTTGGTTGCAACTAGAGAGTAGAGTTTTGTTTGAAATCATGCTAATTTGGTTTTACCATGACAACTGTAAGTGCAGAAACAAGAGCAGTTGGTTTGTATTTTATTTTTTATTTTCCATTTCCTCTGGTTGACAGGCTGTTGTGCTGGTATACAGGGAAATGGATCCATCTGCTACAGAATTATGCTCATATTTAACCATCTCCTTTTCATAGTCTTTGGTGGCACCTATGGCAATATGCGGTAATTGCAGGTGTGTTTTTGGATCTCACTTCCCAGAGATCCAAAAAGTGTGCGTGCGCCGCTTGTGATTTTTCTTGAAAATGTCGCCACACACACCCTTTTCGTAATACTGCAAATGCGAGGGCGTTCATCAGTGGGACATCACCATTGTGTTACCTCATTCGGCGATAGATAGTGATTTAACAGACATTTATTTAAATGAAAATCTTCGAGATTATTACTTTAAGTACGGAAGTTACGTGACAAATAAATTGTCTATTTTCACACGGGGTACGAACGACGGCCTCTTGAGTGAAAGTCCGGTGTTTTTGCATTATTTTTAGTATATATCGCGACAAACGGTGTATGAGAACAGCCTGAACATAATGCTACACAGGAACATTGCGTTTCGTCCAATCTAATACAAAACAGTTTCATATGAACATAAGTCTGACAGGAAAGGTTTTGAGACAGATGCATTTGAACTGGAGGATTCGGTTGTTTTATATGTTGTCACTCAGCCTTGTTGTACACACTCGTTAGGCTTTGTGTCTACAGAGGATCTGCATATATGGTGCTGCCTTTTTTTTCTTAGAGAAAGCAAGGACGCCTTGTTTTCAGAGGAGGATTTTACATTATTAGCCACTGTAGACTTCCCCTCTTGAACCCGACATTGCAATAACACTCCAGTGAAGTGAATATACTACCTTAGAACCACATTAGTTCTGCATGTAAGTAACTTCTAACACATTTTTCTAAACAATTCCTCCAGGATGAAGCCGATGCATAGCAGTAGTTCAGCCAGCGAGCAAGCAGTAAAAACTGGGACCTCTACAGTGTCTGTCTGTGCTGAAAAAAAATCAAACCACTAAAAAAACAAATACATATTCTCAAAAGAGCTGAGTTCAGTTGTTTGTCTAGCTACAGTGGGAGGTACACATGGGCAGCAGTTGAATGTGCTACAGGTAGAAGAGGTGCCAGTGGACACGAGCCCTGAAGGTTTTTTTGTTTAATTTGTTTTTCCTTTTGCTATTGTCATTGTTTAAACATGGTTCATGGAGGCCAATAAAGACCCATAACCAAAAACAGCCTGCTCCTTTGTCTTATAATACTCTTTTATTGTTTATTCTTCAGCTTCCTGTCATGACAATCTTATATTTGGACTCATGTTTCGGTGTTTCAACCTTTCATGGCTGAAACACAGGACATAATCAGAAGGTAGGTACAGTCGCTGGAACTTTAGACATCAGGAGACATCGTCAATCACAGGTTTGTTTAGAAGAGCTGTCATTTCAAAAACTTTGTGTTTCTCAAACAGACTTTTGTGTTGAAATGTCAATCTAAAATACATAGGCTGCAGAGAGTAGTTCATTTGCTTCTGTAAGATAGTGTAAAACGTAAAAAGAAAATAAATAGCATAATAGTTTGACTTTTCAAAACTTTTGAAAGGTCGAAACTTTTGCAATACTGTTTTACAACCTTTTACAAACATGTACTTGGTATCTCTATGTGGCAAAGATTTATCCAATATGTACAGAAAAAAAATATTTTATTAATGCGAAGTATGCCTTATAGTTTAGAAAACACTAGACAAAGTTGGTAGCTTTTGATCACTCCACACTGGACAAAAGATATGACAAAGTTTTCCAGTGCTATGTTTTAAAGATCAACTGATTGGACATTTAATAAGGAATACAGACAAATGCATCGTGGAGGGCTACAAGACAACAGCAACTGATTTCACTGATTAGCACGCCTTCAATCAAAGACGAGGAACTAATGAAATCCCCTGGTGGCATCTTTGGGCCTGTTTGAGGCCTGACCAGAACCAATCAGCACTGATCACCGTCTATATTATAGAACAATGCCTGCTGGTTATGAATTGTGTCCAACTTAAACTGTTATCAAGGTAACCAGGCAATGAGCTAAATGCATAAGGGGAAATGATTTGCTCATAATTGAGTTAGCTACTTGGCTTAAAAGTTCACCGTCAGCTGCAATATTCTCTCTTTTTCTTTTTTTGAGCTCACAAAGCGGACATGGGTTGGAATGTCACATTTTACATTTGCAGTGATTACCTCTGAGGACCACTGATCCTTTCAGATCCCTTGTTAATTTTGTCTGTGCTCTAATCGCCGGGTTTCTGTGAGCTGCCGCTTGGAGGCCCAGTGGGGGTCTGGATGATGGAGAGGCATTTACACGAAAAGTTAATTAAGATAATGCTTTGTAGCCCACCGGATTACCAAGAATAAGTATGAAATTAGATATCCACGATAAAGTTTACACTTGATCTTAAGTTCCTCCATTATCACCCTGTGGCATACTGCCCATCATCTCACAAAGTGTGTAAAAAAAAAGCTGTGTTATGAAAAAAGGAGGAGGGGTGGGGAGGACAATGTCCTCCTGAAACACTGTCATCAATAGAGAGAAACCCCCAGGCCCTCCGCTTTGTTTTTGAAATCCTCCCTATTTTTGAGGTCTCAAGGTTGGCAAGTATTCATTCATTTCATTTCAAAATTTATTTCGAACATGTAAAATAATAATAATAAAAAAAAAAAAAAGAATCATCATACAACAAGTGGACTGCCAGAAAAAAAGCAGTATCCACATACAATGAAAATCATAAGCAAAAGAAATTGTCAAACACTTGCCTTGGTTTACATATTCGAAAAGGAGTGAGAAGAAGTACAAACTTATTTAATCCCACCCCATCTCCATAACTCATTCATTAATAAGTATGATGTTAAGATGAAGTGGTATGTCCCAATTGTATGCATACTGCATGCAAAAGTACGTACTTTGCAAGGGCACCTGCAGTATATACTAAAAGTAACGAGAAAAAGTATACGATTTTGAACGCACCCCTTATTTAGTTTCATTGAGTTTCCGCCAATGTGTGAAACAGCGCCCCCCCTGGCAACTGTTGCTAACCATCAGTCTTTGTGTGTGGCCAAAGATGGAATTGCACCCTCACAGTCGAGGCAGTCAAATCTACCGATGGAGGGGAAGCCAGGTGACGTTAATTAGCAGCTAAATTGAAGGTACTGTATCAAACAACGGTTACAGTTAGCTACTGCGAAAGTTTGACGACGTTTGAAGTCGATGGAAAAGAAACCAAGGACAACTCCGAAGACTTAACGTGACTCTGGCCTCACAACAAGTAAGCTAACAGAAAGTTAGCTAGCAGTGATGGAGAAGAGGAGTTTTTTGAAGAACTAAATGACCGTCACAACAAGTGCCAAGGGACTAAATATGACATGGATATGGACCACTTCGTCTCCATTGACAGGGAGGAGAATGGACTTCGACGTCTAACAGTGAGTCAGATACACCAACTGTCTGTCTGTCTCTTTGCTCGCTGTTTTTCTGTATTGTTCTATGTCTTTCCTTGACTGTCTGTGCATATACTCTCTGCTGTGTGGGTGACCTACAGTAAGTAGCCTTACTGTATGGAGGCCAAGGTTATAATGTACACCTTGGTTTCACTGACGCTGTTGTGTTATTGCTGCTGGAAGAAGAAGCCCGCTGAGGCTTTGAATAATGTGGATTTGTGTGCATTTATTGGTTGTTCAGACACCTGTTGATTGTGTGCAACAATCATCAACATGTTGTGTTTTTAAGTTGTGTTGTGTAATGAATCATTAGCTTTAATAAGGAATACTTTTGTTCTTGTTAGTATTTTGCACTGAGCAGTATCAGAGTATATGCTTTCTGGTATATGTTTATAGGTGCATTAGAAAGTTGCATAAGTCCTGTGCATTGTTTCTTTTTTGATATGAACATACATATGTTGTCTAAATGGCATATAATACTCTTTTATTGTGTAATCCATTTGAGTCACAATCTGGTATTTTGACTCATGTTTTGGTGTTTCAACCTTTCACGGCGATGGCAGTACAGGACATAATGAGAAGGTAGGTACTGTAGCTGGAACTTGAGACATCAGGAGACATTGTCTGAACGTCATCGCAGGTTTGTTTACAAGAGCTGTCATTTTCAAAAATATGTGTGTTTCTCAATTAGGCTTCTCAAATAGTGTTGAAATGTCTAAAACACATAATAGTTTGACTCTTCAACACTTTTAAAAGACCGAAAGCTTTTCAATACTGTTAAGGGAAATTTTTCCAAACATGGTATCTTCATGTGGAAATGATTTATCCAATATGAACAGAAAAAAAAAACTATTTTAATAATTCGAAGTATGCCTTATAGTATAGAAAACACTGGACAAAGTTGTTTCAAAGTTCAAGGCACAATGCTATGACGAAGTAGTATGTCCCAATTGTATGCACACTGCATATAACAGTACGTAGGCTACTTTGTAAGGGCAGCTGCAGTATGTACTAAAAGTAAAAAGAAAAAGTATATGATTTGGAAATCACCCCTTATTTAGTTTCATTGAGTTTCCGCAAATGAGTGAAACAGCGCCCTGCACTTTGTAGTATGTTTATAGGTGCATAAGAAAGTTGTGTAAGTCATGTATCTACGATATGTGCATTGTTTCTTTTTGTTGTGAACATACATATGTTGTCTAAGTCATCCCAGATTTTACTTGAATTTAATGTGGTTTGTTGCATTACATTTCAATGGTACAGTACAAAACTGAATTAGTTAACTTTGTTGGTAAAATGGCACATTATACTAATTAATATCTGATGTCTTTAGATAACCTGTCTGACTTTGAATCACCCTGGGGTCTAATCATCTTTTGGTCTTTTATTTTTTATATTGCTGGATATTTTCATATTTTCAGACTGCACGAAAAATCCTCCAAACGAAACAATCTGATAAAGAAAAATCATTTTCATGTTCACACTAAGGCCGTACTCGGAAGCCAAAATGTTGGGAACCACTGATTTAACTGGGCCGACAGCTCGGACTATTCTGGCCCTTGTGGTTTAAACCACCACTGGGAAACTGACCTGTGCATGAAGATACTCAGATATTTATTTAGAAACGACAACAAAGAAAGGAAGGATCATTGACTAGCTAAATGTATGACTGAACTGTGTATTCATGTCTTTATATCAGTGGTAAATCAACAGCCTTCCCTTTTCTCAAGTGCTCTGTGGGGGCAGACAATAAATACAACAATTTTCTGGAAATGGCTTCAAATAGGACTCAGCTACACAGGACAGAATAAGTGACTCTAGTTGATAATAACTCCTACACGGGTATGCAGAATTAACACCCCTGCTTGCTTTATCTTGAGAAATGCTCTCTATCTTTATGTATACACACATTTTCTCGGGCCATATAATTTTTTCTGTTTTTACAAATAGAAACCCCCTTTATCTTTAAAAATAAAATTACTCTTTGTAAATACATTCTCCATTTACACACAAAAAGAAACAGTTGATTTATTCCTGTCTAAACTGGTGACATCATGTGGTTTCACCTCGTTGGATGCTGCTAAGCACAAATGCTGTTTAGCCTGTGTGCATTCAGCTTAGAGGACAGTCAAACCCTTTTACAACATCAGTGGATCAAGTCAAAATGATATTAAAGTGCATTATTTTAAAGGTGACGTTTTCTCAAGGACATGTTCAGTGTAGAAGTGTGTATGTTTGTGTGTCTACCATACTGTCTGCAACTGCTTCGGATGAATTGGATCACTGTAGTCCAGAAGTTTTTGATGTTTTCTATCGGTATTTTTGGCAGTGTATCAAATTCTACTCTTGATGAAATAAAGTAGATTTTAAAAGGATTCTACAACTCCAATATGTTCCTGCTCCTGACACGTTAGCAGTGAGATAACAGGCTATTGACTTGCCATCTATCTATGCCAGCTATCGTAGCTAGCTAGCTGTTTCTCTCTTCTTGAAATATTTATATATGCTCATGATCGGAAAAATCAAGGGTACAAACTAAAATGGTAAACACAGGATTTATTTAAAAGATGTTCTGAATAGCAGTAGATCTTACAATAGTAGTGGCAGGTTTTACAGATGTTGTCTGGTATTTAAGTGCACATTTTAAGCTCCCTTATTGTGTAAACAGAACAATTTTCAGTGGCATTTGTCCGACAGATGGGCTATATCTTATTGCATTAAATTTGTTTAGCATGAAAACAATACAGCATTGGAGTATTTCATTCCCTCTCGTTGATTTTTCACCTGTTCATCAGGAGAACCAGGTTTGTCTCAAGTGAGTTTTCTCTATTGTGTTTAATACATCTTATTAAATGTCTTCATCTAAGTAGTCCCAGTATCTGTAGGGTTGAATGAGTGCCAAAACAAAACCTTCAATTAGTCAATCAAGTTGTAGTAAATGACTTACTGTTTGATTATTTATTAGAAATACCAATATTTTGCCGGTGGCAGGTTGTCAGATTTGTTCACTTTTTCTATTTCATAGCATTGTCAATTAAATACAGTTTTTTGACTGTTGGTAAAGCAATTTTAATAGATTTTAGTAATAGAAGTTTTGATAGGAATTTTATTCTTCTACATGCAATTTCTTTCCCTGAGCCTCAGTTTTAGGAACTTGAGCCAGCTTGTGTCACCCTTAAACACACGGAGCCATGGGGATGCTGCACTGAAATGTATTTTACGCCCCAGCGAGAATGCAGCTATTGAGAGAAGCCAGACTCATGGGGGAAAACAAGAGCAGTAGTCCAAATCTAGACCCTTATTACTCTTTATGAGTAATAAGGGTCACATAGAGCCTCTCAGGCCATTTCCAAATACCCCCCCCCCCCCATTTTCCACTACCACGTACCGCTGTGATGATGATGTTAAAATGCGTTCTGAGTGCATGTGTTGTGTTTATGGGTGTATTTGTATGTGCACTTGCTTATCTAGCCTTATGAGGACCAGACTGTTGTTTTAACAGCAATAGGAAGTTAATGGAAAAAAAAAATATGCATCTAGTTTAGGTTTACTTGTTAGATTAAATTCAAGATTAATTTAGGATTAAATTAGGTTTGGAGTTACAGTAAATTGTTTGGTTAAAGGAAGGCATATAATTAAAAAAAATGCATAGCCTAAATACAATAATACATTATGTATTTGTAACTGTGAACTTACATTTTACTATTTAAGCATTTGTATGTGTTTGTATGCACAGGCAAATTGTATTTGTGTGTGTGTGAGCATGCACGTATGTTATGATGAGGCTGTATGTTGTTGTTATAGTCATATAGAGTTATTTCAGAGGGAGCACAGTATTACCTTCACCTTGTCGAAATAGACCCATGGTGTTTTTGTCCATTAAGGTAAATACACCTTCTAGACTTTCTTTTATGCTTGCAGGCCACTCAAACATAGGCACGCACACACACACCAACACACAAGGACTAAAGCCACCAGGTCTATAATACACACCTTGTATAGCCCTGGCAAAACACACATCATCACCACACTTCAGATCCAGCCTTATATAACACCATAAAATGACACATGCACTTTCCCCTTATCACACACAACTATTACCCCCTCCCAGTACAAATATAACACAAATAATAGTTATTATGTGTGCATGCAAGTGTGTCTCATGGTGTCTGTGTGCAGCTAAAATGCATCTGTATGCATGTGTTTATTTTCTCATTACAATAAAATAGAAAATAAGTACTGTAGTGTTTGCTCAAGTTGGCACAATATCCGCTGTCGTGCCCGCCACGACGAGTCCTCTAGTTCGAACGTTTCCGTGACGGGTCCTTACCACGTTGGGAGCTGTCCCAGATACTACGTCAGTACCCAGATGCACTTGTAGTTGTTCAGTTAAGTAGTAGTTGTTCGCTCTGACCCTCCGTGTCTTTGAACGTCTGTCTTGCTCTCACACGGTTTCTCTCTCTCTGTCGTACTTGCTCATGCACATGCAGTATTCCACTCCAATTTAGAGCTGCTTTCCATTAACATGTGTTTTGTCCGTCCCTGCAGGCTTTGCTCTGCTACACTAGTTGATTTACAGCTCTTATCAAATACATATTGCCAAGCGAGTGAGACGTGCAACCTTTCATTTGCACGCCGCCGCCCTGCAAATTCGACATGCTACATTAACAAGAAAAATGACTGCTGCTATGCATGCCAAGAGCCTGTGTGTGTGTGTGTGTGTGTGTGTGTGTGGGTGTGTGTGTGTGTGTGTGTCTGTGAGAGTGAGAGTGAGAGAGACAGAAAGGTGAATAAAAAGTGCCACAGAAGGAAATGCTGTACAGTAAGTGTGTGAGTTTAAGCTTTACCATCTGTGTGGGTGAGAGAGCAAGGGGAGAGTTTGTACATTTGAAAGTGTGTAATTTATAACTGCAAGTGTGTGTGGGTTTAACAGCGACGTAGTGTGTGTTTGAGAATGAGAGAGTGAGGTCAAAATGGCTGAATCTACCATCCATGTCCTGGATGCCCACCAAGGGACACAGCGTGCCAGTGGGGCTTTGAATGTGCAAAGATAAAATTAGTCCTAACTGAGCTGGGTGCAGTCCAAAAGCATAAAGCACCCCCCTTCTGTACATTTTTACTTAAAGTTTTAAAATACATAAATTAAAAAGAGTTTTACTTTATTGGCCATACAAAAAGTCACCGGGGGCTTCAGCTTAGCCCTTTCGGCCCGAGGCCCCATGGGTTGCATCGGAGAACGCTCCGACACGACAGCGGCGGCGAGCGCTCTGGCTTGGCTCGTCTCCATGACTTGACGCGGGAAAGACTCAGCCAGACATTTCTCCATTCTCGGCAGAGTGGCGGGCATACCCCAAAAATGCAGAAGTACAATCTGTAGTTCGTACACCAGCCCTAGAGCCGGCAGAAGTCCACCTTTTGCTGGCAAATGAGCCGGGAGCTCTGAGTGCTGGCAACATGGAGGGAAGATAAACATTGTCAATTTGCATATACTACCCACATTGTAATGATACAAAGCTGGTTTCCTTTTGACTTAACCCAGCCATTGAGGCAGACACAGAGTGACAAGAGATTTAGAGATAAAATGGATATGTATTTGGCATGGGTTAGTGTATGTGTGTTTCACCAGAATATATTTGCATTGCCTTGGGGTATTCACTCCCTAAAGGCTGCATTAGATTAAATTGCCTATATTTCCTAATATTCCAAAATGAATACAACAATAAAATTTCATGTGTTTGCATGACAATGAACTTCATTACTAAACTTTATTGCAGTAGTGAATACAGTAACTTTACCACTAGCTTCTCTAAAGATCGCTCTCTCTTAGATAGTCCCCTTTTAAAGAAATACATAATTAACCTTTCCATTACCACAGGGGGTTTCCTAGTAAATATCAGCAAGAGAGTGAAACCATTTTTTTAATTCAGATCTTTTGATCAGGCATGTATAGTAGCTAAAGGCCAATCTGTCCTACCTGTATTTTCCTGTCTGCAGAACTTAAGTATCTGGAAAAATAATTTGCAGTTTGGTTTACATTCTAATTATTACAATCTATTGTCTACACAGAGGTTCAATTGTTTTTAACTTGACTTAAATCCTCAATAGATGTTATGCGGTGGAATCCTTTTTTTTTTCTTTTTTTTTCTTCAATATACAATAACATATGCACTTCAATGCACGTCAATGTTAACAAGCCTTGTTCTCAGCTTTAATATTTGCCATTGTCATAGAGTATGAACAGTTTCCATAAGAGATGAAAGTCCTCTGTTTCCTATGTTTCATGTACAAACAATCTGCAACGACTAAAGCAGCATTTGGGTTAAACACGTTGAACAAGAGCAAAACACAGTGGTTTAAGTGTCAGAGAAAAGTGTTATAAATACATTTTTTCTCTGCTCAGTTTTGTTTAGGAGTCATTACTGGATCTGAAGTGAAAGTTTCCCTTTGTAAGCCTTGCTGCTCTGCAAAAATGAAAGCACTGACTGTAAATGGCACAAGACACTGCGAAGTACTTGAGAGTCCATTAGGAAGCTGACTTATCCTGGGCTGCCTATCTATCCTGTTTAAATTGATGAATGACCAGTCAGGGAGTTTATTGCAATGCAGTAGCTTTGTATACAAGCTTTCATGCACATTAAACTATTGTATTACTACTTGTATTACTACTGCCACATGTTACAGTATGTGTCCACATCAATTTTCCTTAATTTAAACTTTCCCCTAACATTTAACCTAAACTAATATCCACCTCTACAACGTTAAACTTATTCTAATTCTTTTTTTTTAAATTATCTTCTTTTTTTTTGCCATTTTTGTCTTTAGTTGATAGCGACTGTAGAGATGATAGGAAGTGACGGGAAAGATGTCATGCAACAAATGTTTCCGGCTGATCCAGAACCAGGGATGTTGCGAAGACATGGGATGTTTCTCTAAAGTCAAGGATGCTCCCTTTGTAGGACGAGTCCTTCCAAGGCTGTCTTGATTAACGTAGTCTTCCCACTGTTCAACAATCACCAACTCTGGTTTTGGCCGGAATAAACCCTTAATTCACCGTGTTAGATGTGAAAAGAAACAGCCTTTATGCACTCCTCAAAGCCACCACCATTTAAAAAACAAACAAACTGTAACATAAATACAACTTTTCAATCTTGTGTTGGTTAGTCTTCCCTCTGTTCCAACAACCTTTAACTATGGTTTGGTCAAAGTAAACCCTAATTCACTGTGTTAGATGTGAAAAGTAACAGCCATTATGCACTCCTCAAAGCTTCCAGACTCCATAGAAAAAAACAGTAATTTTACCTCGCCAATTGTAAAACACACTTCAAACTCGACGGAAAATAAAATAAAACTTGTCTTGGTTAGTCTTTCCACTGTTCCAACAACCTTTAACTCTGGTTTGGCCAAAATAAACCTTTAATTACTTCACCGCTGGTGAAAGAATACCAGCTCTACATGCTGTTTTTCCTTGCTGTCTTTCTCTCAGCCGTTGTTGGCCTCTTTGTGCTTGTGTTAACGTTACTGGGTTAGCTCGCTGAACGACAAAAGTCGGAACAAACCTTTAAATTAGGCCCCGTAGATCTAAAATGAGTGAAGATTCAGCAAGTGGATTGCCAATTTCGCACCTCAAATTTGTCCTTTAAGGGATTTTGTCCACGTTTTGGAGGATATTCTCATCTTTCGAAACTCGTAATGATAATTTGTCCGTATCACTTACAAATCTTGCCCCTGTCTTTCTCCTATACTTTCTTCATTTCTCATTCTCTCCTCTGCAGTCCATGTAAGTCTGTATTTTATGTCTGTAAGTAAAGTCCAGTGTGCATGTGCATTTCAATCATGTTATAGGGGCAAACATCTGTTCACCCCCCCACATGGAATTCAACTCCTCGTTGGAGACAAAAAGCTGGTCATGACAACCTAAAATATTATATTTTAAGGTTAATACTTTTGGTTAAGATAAGGTTTAGGTTAACAACAGGGTAAGGGTTGAGGCTTGGCATGTAGTGGTAAAGGTTAGGGTAACTCTACAGGGAATTAATGTACAGTAAGTCATTGCAATGCCCTCCTAAGAAACAATTGTGTAATTGTTACATTCAAACATCTCATGATTTAGAATTTGACTTAGAAAAGTTACACACACAGATCTGCAGCAATGTGCTGTAAATTGATGTAAGATGGACAGTGACTTGGTGTATAACAATAGCTTACACTCAAACACACACACACAGACACAGACACACAAACACGCTGACCAGTGTAATTCATGGCCCATTAATCGTGTGTGACCTTCCTGAGGTGTTTGGTGATCCACAGCTCCGAGTGAGCTTGCAGGCTAATAGATGATAAACACCACACACACACACACACACATACACACTCACACACAAATAAGAACCGCTTAGCGTGTTCACAGATCATGACGTTAATAGATGGTTGCATTATTCACTGTTTTCCATGGATATACATGCAGTAGATAGAGATACACATACTGCACACCTGTGTCAATGGTGTAGCAAATAATGGCCTCATTACTTCTGGCATACACATATTATATATATAGGACACACACATTGTAAGGAATGCATGGCATCAGACTCGCAAATATAAAATCAAATGTACTATATACCTAAACACAAAATACCAAAATCCAAGTAAACACACATGGTTCAGTTACTGTTTCTCTGCAATTAAATCCACCGGCTCACCCCATGGATACACAAATACATACACACACATAATCAGGATAGGGGTCAGAGCGCAAGGTGAGATGCACAACCTTATTATTTCTATACACATACACTCGCAACACAATACAACCAAGGTCTCTTACTGTTTATCATTGTCTTTTCTCAAACCAGCAGAATGGCAGAGGAGGCTCTCCAGGCTTCAGGTACATGCCTGTTCAGCCCCCCCCACTGCACCGTCTGCCCCAACTCCCCTATTAAGAGTCCAGCAAAGTCTGCCTTGATTTATGACTGTGTGTCTGTGTGTGTTTACATAAGACTATACTAATAAGCTATTGGACTACAGTATGTGTGTGTGTGTGTGTGTGTGTGTGTGTAGGTGTGTGATGTATGACATGTTCAGTCAGACTCAGAGCCCGGAATGGCTTCTCATCCATTCAACTCTTCTCTATTTAATGACAACTGGAGATTCAACAAGAGAAGAAAGAGACCTGAAATAAGGCACAGAAAGACAAAAAGGAGAAAAAAGAAAGAGGCAGGAAGATAGAATAAATGGAAATGATTACAAAGAGAGTGACAGATGCTGGTATCAGACTCAAAGTCTCATCAGCACATATCTTGACCGTATCATATTTTGCTGTTTCAATACAGCTTTTCTAATACAATACTTAAAAAATATGTGAATGGAAACACGGCCACTGTGACCATTCTCTGTCAGAAACGTACTTGAGATCATGTTGAGCAGAAATTAATCATTTGCATTATGTAGAACATTATTAAGTGTTTCAAAGGGCAATGTTAGCAGTTATTTTGTGTATATTTTGAAATGCCTTTTGCAGAGCATACCTTATCAAGGTCAATGTCATTTGTTTTCACATCTAGTAGTCATACAACTAGTACGATAGACAGGAAACCAACAAAGGGAGCAAACATGAGAATTTTATGTGAGGGAGTTTGAACCTAAAATTGTACCACGAGCTCCTAAATTGAAGCTGCTAAAGAACAAACCATGCTCTGCCGTGTGCCAGGACAAATATCAGAGTTTGGCAATGCTCTCTATGCTGCCAGTTTGTTCAGGAACTACACTTTAAGGACTGGGCAATGAGTTGCACCAGCATGATGCCATGTGGTGGTTGGAATACATACCACACATTTATAAGACAATTTCCATGAAGTTTTCTTTCTTGGCAAAATACTGCTTGTAGTACTTTAACATCCAGCAGATGATTGAGTGTGGTGGGCTTATTTTTGCTTGTTTGCTGGCATGTTGGCAGTTTTGATTGGGTGATAGGGTTAGGAAGGGTCATCCAAGGTTCTGGAGGAAAATGACTGACAATTATTGTGATGTTGTGGAGGTGTTTTTTGTGTGCATTGTGTCCCCAAACAGTGATATGTACAGTTGGGACAGTGAATGCAATGGGACTAGGGGAAAAGTTTCTGAAAGGTATTTGTGGTAATGGTATTTAGACTGGTGCAATATCATGTTGTTGGCTCCCAAGTTGCTTGGCCAAATTTCCAACTTGGCAAGCCAGAAGATCTCGCAAGCAACGCACTTCCCTGGAAAAGCTTCAGCTGTTGTTGTCATGGATGGAGAAAAGGAAAGAGGTGTCACGACAAAGTTGAGAGAATGAGTGTGTATATTTATATCAATGTAATAATACTTCATTCTGTGTGTGTGAATGAAAATTAAAGTGTGTGTGCGTCCATGTTCCACAGGAAACACTGTACTTTGTCTGTTTAATGCAGGTTTGTATGGGTGTTGTATGAATGACAAATGGGTGTGGGCCCCCATTGTAATTTAACATGAGCTGACCTGTGAAGCGATTGAGACCCATAGCAAGAAGGAAGATGTGTACGGCATGATTTGTCATTTTAAAGGACGGCAGAGAGAGAGTGACAGCAACAGAAAAGATAGAGTGAGAGTGTCAGTCAAGGAGCCATGTAACATTTTGACATGTTACATTCAATGCAAATACCCATCTTCTCTTGGAAAATGTTATAATTTTTTCAACTTTGATCGGTATTTTTGAAGGGTTCATGACTAGACAACACCCATCGTTTTTTTTAAAGTGTAAATTCAGCTCATTAGTGTTTTCAAATATGCATTGTAATGTCTCTCTGCTGATCATGTTTTTGGCCACTCGGAGAGACTTCTCCAACTGCAGTGGAAGAAAAAGACCTGAAATCCAGCATACAGACTTTTATACCTTGTATGCTGAATGCAAAATAAGAGTAAGACAACATGTTGACAAAGTATCTAGCTGACCTATGATACAATATCTTGTTAGGCCACCCTGCTGCCCACCTGCCTCTCCTCATTTTTTTTTCTCACCATCCATCTCCTCCACCCTCCTTGTCTCAGTTCACCTCATGCCTCACCTCTTCCACCCCCTCCTCCCTCCCAGCCTTGGTGATGTATGGCTACTTTGATACACACCTTACTGTGGTCGTGTTTCTCTTCTTTGCTGAAGTCACAGGGCCTCGCTGTTTAGCATGTGCATGTGTCTTCACACCCGCATGTCTGTGTCTTTTTTTTTTTTTATTCCTGTGTGTGCGCACTTGTATCTGTATGTTTCACTGTATGAAATTTGTAGCATGCAAATTTCCCCATGGGAGTTGGTGACATCTTACTGAGTATGTGTGTGTTGCAGGTGTATGTGTTTGGATTTGTGCTGCAGGTGCATTATATGTTTGTGTGTGTACATGTATGTACCTGTATATCTCTGGTGGTCCTACAAATAGCTGATACAAATTGCATCCCAGCATCAGCCATCTATCTGTGTGTGTGTGCATGCCCTCCCTACATGACCATTCCCGGTGAAAATTACTTTTTCTTCGCTACGCTTGACGTTTCTCTACACTCGTTTTTTTTCTCTCACCCTCCCTTCAGGTTTGCTCTGTGCCTCGATACTGTAAGCCTTATTTACATTCACAGCCAGGCTGAATCCCCCGGGAGACCCACAGTCGTCCAGCGTGTTGCCTTGACAAAGACAAGCGATGCTTTGTGCGCCGTCCTATCCTGGCTCCCTCAAGTTTTGGCTCAGTTTGTCTTCTCTTTCTGGGTCTTTCTCTTTCTCGCTCTCTCTCTCTCTCTCTTTCTCTTGGTCTCGCTTGGTTTTCTGAGTAACTCAGACATCAGCCATAAGCGTGTTAATGTCTCAGTTGGTTTATAAAAACAACAACTCTGTTCAGTGATGTTGCAAGGTACATGTCCTGCTTCTTGACACATTAAAGGACCAGTGTGTAATAATAAGAGGGATCTATTGGCAGAAATGGAATATCAATGATATTGATAAGTTATGTTTTCTTTAGTGTATAATCACCTGAAAATAAGAATCGTCTTTCCGTTACCTTAGAATGAGCCGTTTATATCTACATAGGGAGCCGGTCCTCTCCGCGGAGTCCGCCATGTTGAACCACCATGTTTCAACAGTAGCCCAGAACAGACAAACCAAACACTGTTAACTTTTCCTGCTTGGGCTGAAGACTATAACGTTACTCGCTCCCATTGCCGCTGCTCTCTCTCTTGCTTCGCCACTCACTTAAGTACACACACTCTCTAAGCACTCTACTCTTACAACAACTGGCTCTAGAGAGGGCCATTTGCGTTTTCGGGTGTGTACACTGTATCAATCCTACACGCTTGGCACACGGGAGAAGTTGTAATCTGCAACCTCACTGCTAGATACCGCCAGATATTACACACTGCTCCTTTAAAATCTGAAAGGACACAATAAACTCACTATCGACATGTCCGGGGGACGCACTCTGTGTTTTCCCTGATAATGCTACATTGTGAAGAAAAAATCTGTGTTGAAACTCTATAAACAAAAGAAACCTGTCAACAAAAAAAAAAAATAATCCACTGACCGTTCACCATTTCTTACCGTCTGAGCATCTATGTTGCGCAGACGAGATCCTGTGTTCATAGTGTCAATCTTCGCTGCAGAGATTTCATTTCAACAATCAAGGCTACAAGCTTGGTATCTGTAAATAAACTCACATGGCCTCTGATTGATGCTGTATTCACTCATGTCTATGATGACCCGATGATGCTTTACTGTCAAGGAGACGTGTCGTGTTGAAAAATAATATGATATACACATGATTAAGTTATATTTATAAAAGTTACCAACTGCAGCTTTCAGGGTTAAGATTGGGACTCGTATGTTTATCTCTCACTTACATTGCATCTGGTGTGTTTAGTCCAGCTGTTTTACCATACTCCAACCTATGGGTAAACGTGGTAAATATACATAGCTACATATTGTAGACTAAACTAATCTAATTTCACCAGGATATTTCTATTTTTCTCGATGCGTATGCAATCAGAATACAGTTAAAGCGTATTTAAAGGCCTTACAACCTGTTTCCTTGTATTTTATCACTAGCCATTTGTAGGTCTGAGATTTTTTTGTATCTATATGCCTCTACTCTCCTCTTCCAAAACTGCAAGACACCAATGACAGTAAAATTATGGCCCAGTAATTGCAGTGGTGCTGGGTTTGGTCCTGGGATACCATCCGTCTCCAGGCAGCCAAACTACTTTTCAGGAAGCAACCACTGGAACTGATTTACCTCCGAATTTATTCGAGGCACCGCTCTCTGCCTCCTTCTTCTTTTCAGTTTGTGCACTTATTCTTTCTTTCATTTCACATCACCTATTTTCTCATCTTTTTCAATCTGGATTTAGTGTTACCCTCTTTTTCGGTTTATCCTCCATCACTCTCTCTCTCTCTCTCTCTCTCTCTCTCTCTCTCTGTTTTAAATTTGAATTTCAGACTGTAGTATTCCTATTGAATAAGCAGTGAAGTTGGTTTACAGCTCTATTATAGCTACTGAGACTGACCTGATCTTAACTTTACTTTTACTTTACTAATTAAGTTGTTGATAGGCCACATCAATTCTAGGAATAAAATCATTCAGACATAAGAGGTGGTGTGTTTAAAATGAGGTTAAACAATCTCCAGATTGTGTCTATGTGGAGAATAAAGTGAAACTTTAGGGATTTAGAATAACAGGTGGATGGAGTTTATAAAGAATACAAAGGTGTTCCTGTTTGCGTGCATGTGTGAGATATTAGTCTTAGGATGTGTATGCACTAGGGATGGCTCGATATCACTTTTTAATGTCCGATATGATACCAATGCGATACTGTCTTTTCCTCTATCTTAAACAACTAAGTTTAATAAATTTAATTAGTTTAGTTACTTTGCAGATTCAGGTTATTAATTCAAAATATAATGAACTAATAAATGATGATGTATTATTATTGATTAGACTACCCAGTAGTATATAAAGTCATTAAAATGACTTCCACATTTACCAGCTGCAATCAGTTAATACATCAATAATTAGAATATAATAATATAATATATATTATTCTGCCTAATGAGTACTTTTACTTTTGATACTTTAAGTATATATTGATGCTAATACTTATGTACTTTTACTCGAGTAACCTAATATTTTGAATGCAGGACTTGTACTTGTAGCTAATATTTTACACTGTAGTATTACTACATTTACTAGTAGAGATATGAGTTTTTCTTCCATCTCTGTATGTTAATATTAGTTTATTGAAATATTGAAAAGGGTTTCCTTTCACTCTCATGCACACAATTATCAGATTTTTTTCTCCGATGTCCGATCCAGTGAGTTTGACCAGTATCAGACCGATACTGAGTATTGGATCGGCGCTGAATAAAGATGGTTGATGTATTCATCCTTTAATATAAAACTGTTGGATGTAGTTTGAGATGTTATGTGTGTGTGTGTGTGTGTGTGTGTGGGTGTGTGTGTGTGTGTTTGTTGGTGGTAAAGTTTGAGGCTCCTCCTTTGGAGAGGCTGATGGGATGTTAGGTTCCATTTTAGGAGGCAGCCATGCGTATAAATCGCTTGATGTTGTTTTGCTGCAGCACAGGGGAAACATGCACAAGAGATGAAAAGCGTCTGAAAATGAAGAAAAAAATGAATGACAAAAGGTGAAAGTGGGCTGATTTGGGAAAAAAAGGAGTGTCTCTTTTGTTGCCTTCTCCCTCTCTCTCCGTCTCTTTTTCTACCTGAGTGATTGTGGCTTGCCAGTGTTTTCGATTGTGCAGAGAAGCACATCTCTTTCTTTCATTGTCGGTTTCCCACTCAGAATGCTTTCTTGAATCGCCAGATCAAAGCGGGGACATCTAAAAGTTTTTGTGGCACAGATGAGTGAACAATGAAATAATTTCTGGACCAAATCATTTCCCCCCCAAGTGAAAAGTTTGTCTCTGTTTTGGGTTCCCTAGCAAAGAAATGGAAATTCTTTTCTTTCACAAGCAAAGAGTACTGACACTATCAAATGGGTGAGAGAGAGAAAAAACATTGTTCCCCCTTTGGAAGTATCGTTTGCTGGCACTGCATTGTGCTGAAGTATTCATGTTCAGGAACGTGTATTTCATAGGCCCAGATGATTTGAGTATTTTTTTGTGTTGTGTAGTTGAGTTCTTTGTTTCTGACAATGGGTTGTCTGGTTTTAAAATGTTATCCATATCCACATACTGTAGCCAAGTTAAGAAATATTCAATCTTTTCCTTGTGTGTAGAGCTGGTATTTACATCTTGTTATCTGCATTCAGTCCATACTAGGGTCCACTTTTATTGTTGCCAATACAGTCCTAATCTCATAATTTTTAGCCAGATCATGTTTCAGTCACCTCCCACATAGTCTTACAGGCAGTGTCCGAGATTAACTTTTTGACTCATCTGCCAAGGGGGCTGGTAGACGAAAAAATCCACCAGCCAAGCATATTTTTTAACCGGCCAAAATAATAAAGTGCCTTTTTGTGTCGAATATACATTTTTTTCAGTACATTTAATTGAGATAATACTGTTTTATCTTGAATACAAACTTTGAAAACAGGCTAAATATATATTAATTCTAGCCTGAACACTATGCTTTAAGGCCGACCGAAATGCTTCAAAGCTTCAACCGTTGCCATGGTAATAGAAGTCCAAATCAGAATTCGAATGCATTAGGGTTTTTTTGTTCTTTTATACAGTTTGACACAAAATGATGTCCAGTGAGCTTGATTAACCCGGCTAAAAGCCGACTGCTACAGTTGACAACAACTGGTGCGCTGTCAAAACATTCTGGGTGAAACTCACGCTCCAGCATTTCTTTTTTTAGATTATTTTTTTGGCAATTTTCAAGCCTATATTGATAGG
Source organism: Sebastolobus alascanus (assembly GCA_916701645.2). Taxonomy (NCBI): domain Eukaryota; kingdom Metazoa; phylum Chordata; class Actinopteri; order Perciformes; family Sebastidae; genus Sebastolobus; species Sebastolobus alascanus. Next base: position 45,947 of record CAKAOJ020000249.1, on the reverse strand, counting down.
ATAGTGGATAATCTAGAAAGGGGGAGAGAGAGAGGGGATGACATGCAGAAATGGCCGCAGGTCAGATTCGAACCCGGGCCGCCGCGGTTAGGCCTCAGCCTTGTTAGATGGACGCCCGCTCTACCCACTGAGCTATCGGGGTGCCCACGCTCCAGCATTTCTAAACAGCTTTTTACTGTCTACTACTACCACACGTGTAACAGAACTGCTGGAGTGCGAGTTTTACCCGGAAAAACTTGCACTCCAGCACACACAGGGGCATACCGAAAGGATGTTGCTGACCGAACCGAACGTCCTTTACTTAACGGTTCGGGATGAATCCATGTACCGTTAAACCCCTAGTATGCTAAGGAAAACTAAGGCTACCTACCCCTGCCTGCTGCTGACTAAAGGAAAAATGTAAAGTTAAATTCAACTTGGGTCTAAATTCCATAGTTTTGATCATTACTATCTGTTATGATAGTATGCTTCTAATTGCTGAGAACAGGGAACACAGTGACATTGTGACGACTTTGTGCGACAGAGCAGACGATGTGAAAGGTTGTAAACAAGTGAACGCGACAGTAATGTCAGTAATCATTTTTCCTGTGAAGTGATGAATTAAGTACAGTGAGTCTTATGTTGAACCAGGGAATCGATTTGTAGACTGTGATGGATGTTTACAACTGAAAGCTTGGGTAATAATTTTACTGTTTGCCTTTGTTTTGTCTTCCACATAAGATTGGCCAACCTGAGGGTTTGTATGATTGTCTTGCTGCTCGTATTTCCTGCCCTGCTTGGCTTCTTTTTAAAGATATTGCTGCATTTCCATATATCAGCATTTAACTTACTGTGGCCAAAACTACAAAAATAAGGCCAATGTTGTAGGACACTGGAATGTCCTTTTTAACCTTTGAGGCAAGCAATGGACAGTTGGCCTACTCCCAAGATTTGACGTTGCTAAATTGCAAGCATACATGACAAAGGCATTTGATAAGAAGAAATGGCCATAAATGCAAGCAATAGGCCTATGGCACTTTAGTCAATTGGAACTGTGGCTGCAACAAGCCATTTCCCACTTGTTCGCCCCTCTGTACAACCAACAAATATTACACAACCAATATAACACAGGCATATAGGTTTCAGCAAGATCAACAAGTTTGTTCATTAATGCCTTCCACCCACAGTGATGCCATGTCTACATGAAGTAATGATGTTTTCATCCCATGAGCAGATCATTTTTAACAAGACACATTGTGTGATTTACATTTACACCTTGGTGCTTCTGGTTGAGAGCCAATCATATTTAATGCGTAGGCTACTGAGTGTGTTTCCACCTTACGTGAACCTTTTCGTTTTGTTATCGAGACAGATGTTCAGCAGGGCTCCAGAAAGGAAGATCAAAAATCTGTCAAGTGCAACTAAACATTTTCATTGGTCGCACCGGTGCGTCTGACATTTAGCTCATTTAGTCTGTCTCTGTGAAACCGCACTCTGAACTCCTCCTCGAGCGTCTTCACAACCTTAAAACATACTGGCGATGCCCGTTACACCTGTCCCTGGCACTGAGAAGCCTGGCCATGACCCGACATCGTTAGTGGAGATAACCTCTCCACCACCTGTCTCCCCTGTCCCCAGTAAGACCCCTAATCCAATTCAGAGGCGTCAAATTCATTTTAGGAGTGGGGAGGGACCCAACATCTTTGGCGTAGATGGCCTCATCTGACTCAAAAACATTTATCTGCACCTTTATTCCTATTTAAAACCATTTACATAATGTATTTAGAAATCACCAATGTCTAGGCCCATGGGAACTGACAAAACGCTTAAAATGTATGCTTGTGGTGCCAAAATGCATAGTGAAAAATTTTGGGTGCACCTAAATTATGTTCTGGTGCACTTAAATGAAAAAGTTCATCTTCAGTGTTCATTAAACCTATCCTAACAAGGTGCCTGGGTTACAGTGAACACTATCTCATTCCTGTGGGCTGTGGGTTCCATATAATTGTGTATTCTGCACCACATTTGTTCAGGTTTATGGAATAATTATGTGACCTCTGCTCACCTGTCTAGGTGTAGGACAGTGTCTACTGCAAGAATATTATTTGACTGGTATGTCGAGGTCTGACTACAAAATATGCACTTTCCCTATGTTTAGAGGATTAATTTTGCAGTGACACACAAAGTTAATATCATTTAAATTATTTGAGGATTAAGTTATGTTCCTTACTACATTAAGATATACTGATTTACTGTACTGTATGTTGTACAGTGTCTGGGGAAACCGGGAAGCTCCAAAAGTGCCGTTCTTTTTCCTACAGTCTTTTGTGTTGATGTATGGCTGCTTGAATTGCACCTGTTTCTAGCAAATCAAATCTGTTTGGACATTGAATTTCAAAAGAAGAATGGTCTGTCAGTGATATCAACCGGATGCCTTTTGGTGGGCCATTCTTTGCAGAGAAAAGCTACTCAATGGCATGCCTCCTTCTGTTTGGAATAATTTCAGTGTTTGACGGCGTGACAGATTTCTCATTGACAAACATATAAAAACCACAACCACCACCACCACCAGCATAAAACAACAACAAACACTTTTATTCAGAACTGGCATTTCAAGGCTTCGCTGACAGGAGGGTTATGAGGAAAAACATGTGGTGACGTGTTATCCATTAGAAATACCCTTGGGGAAATAGGACATTTTGATTATAGTTTGGCGAAGTTGATGTGATGCTAAAAGTAAGAAAAGTTCAGCAGTGTAACAATACAGTTCTGCCAGCTATTGTCAAGGTGATGAGTGTGTGCGAGTGAATACTGTACACACTGTACTGCTCATTTTAGTGTGATATTTACCATAACAAAATGTTCATATACAAGGCTTTAAGGCTTCCTTGTGTGTGTATATGTACGGTGTATGTGGGAGAGAGGAAAAGAGAGGGCATTGGGTTTGCTGTTGACAAGGATGCAATTATAATAAACCTCCTATTCATATTGACAAATACAGTGTAATTTTCCTGACATTTCGTTGCTCGCTACATTAAACATCAGGACACAGAAAAGTGGGAGTTTTGACAAGCGCGCTTCCCTTTCCTCTCTATAAATGCATCCTTTTAAAAGTAAACCAGGTCATATTTCTGGCCCACCAGAGATTTAGAAAATGAATTAACACGAATTTTACCAGTGTGTGACATCATATACTGTATCATTCACTCTTTTAATACATTTATAATACATTTTTAAATTGCAATTAATTTTTTAGCTCTGGGCAGGCTAAAGCTAGATGAATTTAATGAAATTAAATTAAATGTTTCCTCAAAGAAAATCTGTTCATATGCAGCTAACTTGCGTTAACAAATACAATTTGTAGGATTTATGTGTAATGTGGAAAGCGAGAATTTTGAAAATGACAACATTTGACACATGACGTAAAATAAGAAGATTTTTGCAGAATTGTCCAATATCGACGCTCTTGTCTGGTGATAGAAAAGACAGTGGCCTTGGTTGAATATTGAAACAATAAACTTGACACTTGAGTTCAAAACTTGAAAAATGAGATGTGAAAAGCACAACCTAACTGTAATCAAGAGTTTTCGTAGCATTAAAGGGAAAATTGGCCGCCTTTTTTATGTGGATGTCCAATCAGTGTTGCTGGTAAATGTAGTCGATTGATGCAATAAATTCCTCAGTGCGTGCTATATTGACTGAGAAAGCTGACGTGACAGTGACGTAGTTGGATGCAGGGAAGAACAAGCGGCTATTTCAGCTTGGATTTCTAGTCTCCGCCTCTCGGTAGCCCGGGGTCTGGCTCTAGATACTGCTCAAAAACAGAACTTCCTTGTTCTCTTTGCTTGGATTGCAAACTAGCTACATTTCCAGCAGCGAAAATGGCATAATGTGTTTTATGCTTTAGCCCGCCTATTTATCATGACTCTTCCTCATGCCTGTCAATGTAATTTAGCAAAGCAAATTAGTAGTATATGTGCATATTCGTAAGGAGACTGGGTTAATTTCAGGATGTAGCAACCAGAAGAGCATGTGGACTAAAAAAAAGTTAGTTTTCTGTCCTGTTGTTCCTGATGTTGCTGTGGCAGATGGCCGTCTTCTTCCCTCCAACACTCCTCTCTGGTTCTTTTCCCCTCTGTGCTGCATTTGTCTTCTCGTCCCATCTTTCTCTCTCATCTTCTGTCTTCTCTTTCTCTTTTACCCCCAAACTCCCTCTTCTCTCTATTCTCTGCCCAGGTGAGTAATGTCATGTCAGAACAATGGCCTATTGTGTTTTATTGAGCTGCCCATGTCCTGCTCCCCATCTCTCTCTTCTTCCCTCCCCTTATTCAGTATGCCTTCGTCTCCTCCTCTCACTCTTTTGCCTTTTATTTTCTCCCTCTTTTGGAGCTTTTGACTGTGTCTCTCCAAGGGATTGTAAGGAAGGATGGGTAGATGAATGAAGTCAGGGATGGTTGGATGGATCGAGTAAATAAATTGAGAAAATAATAAGGAGAAAATGGGGGTTTGGAAGGAGTTTGCAGGTAGAACACAGGAGAGAATAAAAGAGGATCAGATGGATGAACGGATGGATGGATAGTTAAATAGAAGGAATAATGAATGTAGTAGAAGGAATGTAGGAGAACGAAATCAAAAAAGGAAGATGAGAGAAGGGTGCGTGCCATTATATTTAAAATTCATTGAGAAATAAGGATTCAAGAAATGGTCAGTTGCGGTAAAAAGACGGAAGGGAGGAATGGTATGAGCAATAAGATAGAAAAAAGACACGATAGGATATGCAGGGTGACCACATGGGTATTCACGGAGGAAAGGAGAGCAGGGGGGAAAAGGTGGATGAAAGAGTGCAGGATGGAGGAATAGACAGAAAGGGATGAATAGAAGAAAGGATGGTGTTGTGAATAATGGCTGGTCAGTGTTAAGGCCTTAATCAATGCTTGATTAATATTAATTCCTGTAGCCCTGGCAGAGGGGCGGGGTTAACCCAACACTTCCTGCTTAGATTGATTGGGGAGAGGGCACCAAGGGCGTGTTAACATTGCAGCGCACACACACACACACACACACACACACACACACACACACACACACACACACACACACACACACACACACACACACACACAGAATGGCTCATGCATCCTTTGTGCTGACATTGTGTATGAACTCTCAAGACCTCAGCTTGTGAAGCATCCTGCATTTTAACCTTACACACACACACACACACACACACACACACACACACACACGCACAGAGAGAGAGAGAGAGAATCAAACTTGATGCTGCCTTCAGTGTTCAAGCAGAACCCTAATTTAACCTTTTTTGTTTGCTTAGTCAATTAGTCGCGTACACATGAGATCATATTTGATTAGATTTTATTTTTGTACAGTAAACTATCTAAAAATAACAACACAACTAAAGTAAAATAACAAAGCACACTAAAGCCAAACTCACTCACTCAGGAATTTCATGGAGGATGTTTTGTTTGGTTTCCCTTTATTCAAACTAGGGCTATCAAAGTTAACGCAAATTTGTTTTAACGGCGCTAATGTCTTTACCGCATTAAAGCAACTTGCAATTTTTAGGTTGTAGCGGGCTCAGTTTTAAATAGAGGGAAGATACTGGCATCAGTCATTGTTTTGTGTTGTTAATTGATTTCCAATAATAAATATATACATACATTTGCATAAAGCAAGCATATTTGCGGACTCCCAAATTTCCCTTTAAGGTACATTTTGTACAGATAAAAAAATGTGTGATTAATTTGTGAATAGTCACGATTAACTATGAACAGTCATGCGATTAATCAGTATTAAATATTTGAATCCATCGACAGCCCTAATTTAAACATTATACAAACAGCTTAAACGGACCGTAAACAATTTGGAAGTAGAGGGCAAGAAGTCATAGATGTATACAGATAAAAATGATTAAAAATCCTAATAATCACATACATTTTTTCACCTTTAAAAAAACTATTATTTGTACTGCAAAATCATTGTGATTGTAAAAGTGTTGTTATGCTCATTTACTGCTCCACAGTCAAATATATTTCAATCTCACACAAATGATACTATGCTGACAAAATCTATACTGCCATAAAAGTACATTTTGGATCCTAAAAATAACTATGCTTATAAAGGTAGAACAGAGTTTGTGTAATATGTTATGAAATACTGAACGGTATTTTTTAGGCAGCATTGTCCTCAAATGTTTCAAAATTGATACAGTTATAATTCAAACCACTTTGGAAGAGTTGATAGTATGCTTTTTCTGTATGCCTGTAGCTGTTTTGCTCCCCTCTTTCGTCTTACTTTCACTGTTTTTTTTGCTACCTCCCTCTCTTCCATTCTGCCTTATTAAGGGCCAGTTGTGACCTTGAAGAAAAGTGACAAGCATGAACATGGACACACTCAGGTGACCTTGGTTGGCAGTGACAGACAGCATTTGAAGATTTTGGATTGGTCTTGGCTTTTTACTTCCTTGAGGCTGTCTTTAATAGAGCTCCTTTATTTGGTGGACAGCATAGCTTATAGGCCTACACTGATGCAGAGAGCATGATGGAGTGACAGAACAAACAGGCTAATGTAAAAAGGTGGGCAGAGAGGCAAAGACATGGCTAGACAGGCTGATAAACATACCAATATACAGTAATTTGTGAGAATACAGGGCTCAAGTCACAGACAGGCAGACGGAAGGTCAAACTATTTCAGAGCCTTTAGGCCTTATACTGTATGAAGTCCTGTGTAGTTTAATGGTAGCAATATTTTATTAATGCTGCCAGGTTTAGGGGTAAAAATTCCTTTGTAAGAAAACGTTTGAGAGAGTTTTGATTTGGGCAGTGGAAAGACATCTTTGGGGAAAGAGGAGATAAATCATGAATGGAAATCACCACACTGCTGAACAAACAAAACTGCTTAGTTGAAGAAATGATATTTTAAACTGCACTATGCAAGATTCTCATTTCAAAATATATCACCTTTTCAGCCTAAATCACAGTGGAGCAGCGACAGAGATCATCCGTTTCCCTTAACTGACACATTACAGGATTTGCCTAAATAGATTTCTAGTGTTAAGTATTGTGGAAATCTTCTCTGTACAGAGGAAGGGACTCATTTAAATTTAAAACATAACTGCAGGTATCCTTTGATAGTAAATAAAGCAGTGACAGAGCAGACAGTCAGATAAACAAGAGTGCAGTTATGAAGCCAGTCCAGAGTGCTCATTCTGATTCTGCGTTAATCTGTTAAAATTCTTAATGTCGATTAAAGCTCCAGTATGCGATATTGGCGCAAATATGATTTAAAAAAGTTATTTTTTGAAAACGGCCGCTATATCGTGACAGTAGTACATGAAACAGGTAGCCCGAAAAAAACCATGTTCCTCTGTGTCCTACTGTGTCCTCCGGTGCTCCTAACGGCATCTGAAGGATTTCACTTACCGGAGGAAAACAAGGTCCGCTGCCAGCTGCCGTCTATGAGAGCCGGCTGTCAATCACTCGCGATCTCCGACTAAACGGTCAAACTAGGCAGCGCTGATCAAATAGGAATCAATATTCTGTTACTGTAATGCCTATTTCTCACCTCAAATGTTTTCAGAATCATCTTGTAGTGTACTGTTTAGCTGTAAAATGAGAAAGTTTGTGACCTAGCCGCCATTGTAAAATCTGTTGAAGGAAGCCAAGTTCTGGTCACATGACCGGAGCACAGCCAATAGGAACGCTCTCTCTCTCTGAAATGACCTGTGATTAGTCAAAATCTGCCGTCACGGGCTAGATTTTTCTAAAGCCTGAAAACAGAGCCATGAGGAGGAGCAGAAGTCTAGTTATCTCTCAGAACACTTGAATTACAATATGCTGAAAGGTTATTATGGAATTTTTGCCAAATTATGCCAAAAAAGTGTTGCATACTGCCACTTTAATGGTTAAATATTAAATAACTTAAACTAAATTAACATCCCTAGTGTGTGTTTATCACGGTAACGACGGTATTGTAAAATCTATGTTTTGGATTGAAACCGGTGTACCGTCCATCCGTACAGTAATTCAAAGTTTGTAGCTATAAACTGAACTGCACTTTTCTCATGAGGTGAGGCTGTCTTGGGACGTTCTGCTCTTGGTGTCATTATACGTCTGTTTCTGTCTGTTTGAGGTTTATGTCTCTGATTCTGTCTCGATCTGTTTTATACCATATGTCAGCTTAAACTGGATTGGTTTAGCACCTATTGTATTTTGATATGTGTGTGTATCTTTCCGCCTGTCTATCTTTTACTGCCACTCTAAGTCATTCCCTCTGTTTCTCTCCCTCTGTTTGTTACCTGGCCTTTCCTCCCTTTTGCCCTCTTTCAATGTTTTGGCATCTCCTTTCAGTGTTATCTCATTCCATTTTATCCTCTCTATTCAGTAGGTCTTCCTTTTTACTCTCGCTCCATCTCTCCCCTCTAGTATCTCTTTATTCAGCTCATCCTTTATTTCCCCTTTCACCTCCTCCTCTCGATATTTGCTTTATTTTCACAGCTCAATTTCTTTCCTTCTCTCTCTCATTCATCATTACCTACATATTTCAGTTTCTCCTTTTGGTTTGTTACGGATGTCATGGAGTACACCTTTGCCATTGCAGAAGTATCCTTATCCTACTATATTAAACAACAATAACATTTTGAGAAAAAAGTTAGGAAAAAGAATTACATTCTCCTCTCCATTTTAACTGGCAAGCAGCTAACAAGTATTCTAATTTGGGCTTGAGGAAAGAGGAAGAACAACGCTTGAAGAGGAAAAAACATTTTTTTAGGGTTATGAGTATCTGCATGTGCATACTGTATGTAAGTTTGGGTTTTCTTGGCTGCAGGAAGTGAGAAGGTGGAACATGTCTGGTCCAATAAAGGCTGGTATTTCTCAGTGCACAGCCATTTTTTAAGCTAACTAATAGCAGCCTGTTGGCCCTATAAATCACCAGAACAGAGATAAAAATGAAACCATCACCAAGATGGAGAGGAGAGCACCATGCCAGGACATAATTTTAATACAGTTGTATACGTGTATGTGTGTGTTTGTGCATGTGGATCTGTATCTGTGCGGTTGAAAAAGAAGCTGTGGAGGGGAAAGAAAAACATGGGAGAATTTCTCCTTGTATTGATGTATATGTGTGTTCAAGATTTGTGTGTGTGTTGTAAGCTTGCCGTCTGTGTTACCGGTGTGACATGGTGTTCAGGCATACACAGAATACATAACTTGCCCACCTCCCCCATCGTTGTTTGAAATAAAACTCATATAGTTGATTTTCGCGTGTCAGTGCCCAAGTTCATCAAATAGAAAAAACTACTGTAATCAATACTTAGTCCAACGACGGACGCTACAATTATAAACAAAAAGTGTCTGTTCCATGCGCGTACAGCAGCAGCAGAGTCACAGCACACAGTAGCAATAGATTTCTTTTATCATGTGACGAGGGAGAGTTGGACGACAAGATGATGGCAGAAGATTTGGTGCCAAAGCGAAAGGCAAAAGCACTTATTTGTCAATATTTCGGATTTAAAGCGCTCTATAGCTGGTTTCCACCTAGCGCCACTGCACTACGTTTGGCTGCGACCCGGTTTTGTTCCGTCCTCTGCACGGTTTCAGACGACACTAGGACGTTTCAGAAGCAGAGCGTTTTGCGTCCGCTTCTGCAACTTGCTGCGTCGCTTGTGGTGGAATCACAAGCATTGTCTAGAATGGCCGCAAATTGTCCGGTGTAATCGGTAACACCGGTGTTATCACAAATGTATTAAGCGGTGGGAACATTTCCTCATTGTAGCATCCTTTGTGTGTAGGTGTGTATAGGTGTGTGTCTAAAGATACATGGCTAAGCCCTGCTTAGCTTATCTCTCTTGCTGCCACAAACCCATGATCAGACTTGATGCTTCTTTTATTTGAACAACACATGTTGGCTGTTCAGTTTTACTCTCCCAGATAGTAATACTCTCCCCAGAGTTCCCTAAATCCATTTTCAAATCTCAGTGGGGCAGATTTGCTTCAGAAACAGCAAGTAGGCAATGTGACAAAATGCTACCAACTGAACTACAGGGATTGTTATGCATTTCTCCAGATTTGTATTCTGCTCAAACCTTGAGGATTGTGACACCAGATGGGCTCTTTTTTATTGCACAGCCCTCAAAGGAATTCTCAAATTATCAGTAGTTACCAGTTCACTGCTGGTTAATTTGGAAATTTTGGTTGTAAATTTGCTCCACATGTAAAATTTGAGAGTCTGCAGGTAATGTCAAGGTAGAGGCGGAATAAATGTATGTTGACTAAATGAAGCAGAGCATTATAGTGGCTGTTTAGCTCTGTAGATGACTGGTGATACAATCTGCATTTGTACAGTGGTTAACAGTCTGCAGACAGCAGCTGGAGACAACAAGCCAACAACAAACAAAGATAGGATTTCTAAATCTTGAAGTTGAGATTTAATAATAAAAATATTACATAATAATAATGATAATAATAATTATAATAACTTTATTTATATAGCACCTTTCATACAGGGGGAGTTGTTAAAAGTGCTTTATAGCAAAGTGAAGAAACACCTTGAAGTGACACCTTCACAATTTGTTTGTTAGTCCAACAAACAGTCCACACCTCAACATTTTTAACAATACATTAAAATTATTACAATAATTGAAAGGTAAGGCAGCAAATCTTCACATTTGAGAAGTTGGAACCATGAAATGTTAGTTTGTGACTTAATAATTATCAAAATAATTGCCAATTCATTTTCTGTCAATCAGCTAATTTATTAATTGACTAATACAAGTTGTACTTGTATATACTGTTGTTGGGTAGACAAAGTTATAACAAAACATCACATTAAACTCTTCATATGATTTGTGCAAAATTAATTTGTAAACTAAAGTTGTCAGATAAATACATGTTGCTTTCCCAGAGTGCAAGGTTCAATTCAGGTGAGGTTTTGCAGACAGTTTAATGCTGTGTGGCAGATAAGAAAGAGATGAGATGGTTTGTCCCTCAAGCCTTCCATCCTCAGCATAAATAATCTTCCATCATTTTGAGATTAAATTCAAATCCCCAGGTACTCAGCAAGGAAGTTTGCACTGATACTTTGGTTCAGTTCAACTGTGTAGGCATCCACATTTTGGTAAATAATAAGAGAAATTCATTCATTCACCTGGTTAGATATACATTTAATGAGTTACTCCATTGTGTCGTTAGACAGGACAATGTTTATAATTGAATTTATAATCATTGTATTGAAAAATCTGATGATGAAGTATTGTCCCATTTTCCTTTTTTTTGTGTATTTTTTGGGTGTGAAGGTGTGTGTTTATGTTCATGCCAACTGGCAAAAAGGGGGTGTGGCAGTGAGAGTGGCCTAGAACAAATAGGAACTTCTAAACGGATTCAAGTACCGTGGTTAGACTCATGAACCGATGTGGGAGGCATCATTGCACTCAGCAGAGAGTTCTTCTTTCATTGGTGTGGGTCAGCCCTGCCTCCTATACTTAAGCCATGTCCTCTTACAAAAATCATGAACCGTTTCTCGTGGACACTTGTAGGAGGCATCATTGGTCTCAGCAGAGAGTTCCCGTGTAATGGTGTTGGTTAGCCCTGCCCCCGATACGTAAGCCTCAACCTCTTTCGTAACTCATGAACCATTTCTCGTAGACACTTGTGGGAAGTATCATTAGTCTCAGCAGAGTTCCTTTTCATTTTTCCATGGAGATTTATCCCTTCAGAAATGATTGATGAGCACTGAATGCTTGAAATGAGCGAGTTACTTGAATAGCACTGTAGTATGACGGTCTTCAGTCAGGCCTATATATATATATATATATAAAAATGCACATCGCATTTGTGCAGTATGCGTTTTCTCAACTGGCATGCAGTAGGGTTGTTAGGGGAAAAAATAAAAGGTTAAAAAAAAAGCTGTAATAAGGTTAGTAATGTGATTAAAGTGTGCTTTTATTGAAACCATGGGGATTGTGTGTGTGTGGTTAAAGGTGCTTTCATGGCTTACTAGGGACGGTCGAGGCATTAGCAATAAATACGTTTATTAACTGGATACCTCTGAAGCTTATATAGCACCGCCCAAGGAGTCATCAATATACACACACACAAACTGGCGACAATAGTAACAGCACTACAAGCTTAAGATCATTATAGAAATCTGCACTGACCAGACTTCTCACCACAAAAGACACGTAACACCTTAGTCTTACCATAACCAGAAAACAACTCCCTTGAGGAAGAAATGCTGTGAAAACCTTCTTACTTTAGAGGATTTCCTTCATCTCTCCGTCCCTGTAGAACTCTCCAAAAGCTGTTACACATAGCAGGTGGTCTCAGATTTCATATCTGTGACGCCTGTTGTTATTTCATGGACGCTGTCAAAGGAATTAACTTTATGACTGCCAACCGTATCAGACTCCCACAACAGCAACATGTAGTGACAATTATCACAATCTCAAATTAACAAAGGATTGTGTCATATGGCGCGTAATTAGGAACCACAAAGACATTGGACTGTTATGCCAAGAGAGACAGAGAGAGAAGGATAGAAGCTCACAGAAAATATAGCAAATTAATGAAACAGGGAGACGCATGAATACACTAGCAGACACTAAGGGCGCTTTCACAAACCATAGTCCGTTTAGCTAGTCCGAATCAGAGTGAAAATTAATATTTTTGGTTCTTTTTCTATTTAGTCTGGTTCGGTTTCACAGTGCACAAATTAAAGCGGACCAAATTTAAAAAATAATCTGCTGAGAACTCGCACTGAACCGTGACTCCTAAACCAGAGTATGAACCGAACCGTGACTTCTGTTTACCGTTCCACACCTTGTTTTCAAGTTTGTTTAATTTCATCCAGTTTAATAATGAATCTCTTTTCCCTGCCCTGATTCCTTCTTCCTGTCCGTGTTTTTCCGTCTGCCAAAAAATAAATAAATAAATCTGACATACACGCATACAGTACACACACAAAAGTTTTCTAATATTTCTTCAAGTGTAACAGTCAGTTATCTGAACTTCTCCAGACAGATTATCAGACATCTCTCCATCTGAAGGCTATTTTACGACTGAAGTCCCTTTCAAGGGGCCAGCTGGATATTTCCTAGCAATAACTCAAATGGCACATAGACACAGAAGACCCAGCAAAGATTCAACCAGTAGATACCACTAACATAATACAAATTTATTGCTCAGGTGTTTAGTTATCCATAATATAATGTTGCATTCCAAGTAGTGGCACAAACATTAAGTGTTGAATAATTTAGTTATGGGCTAGGGATGGACTTGAACATAGCTTTGGTGTTGAGCCAGTCCAGGTCCTGGATGGATATATGGTGATTGATAAAGAGGTAATAATTTTGTGTGTGATTAGTTTTAAGGTGGAGTCACATTAGCCCTCCATCCAACAAAATGTCCCCACATTCAGAACTGAAAAACTAGGTGATGTCACATGAATGGATATTGAACAGTATGATCACAACTGTTAACTGCTTCAGAGCGATGCTGCAGTTGGTAGTCCGTTTGTGTACAGATGGTCAGACACTATGCACTTTTAATAATCGTGTAAATTGTGTTAACTCAAACTACACATTTTAATCTGCCTTTCTGCACGGCCAGAACCTGCAACTTCTACTGTATGCTCACATTGCACGGATCCATTGACCAGCCACAACGTTGCTGCTCGAATTGACCTGCGCTTGGTTTTAAACAACCACCATCTAACACTTTTTGACATGCCATAAATCCATCTGGTCCTCCCAACAGCTGGATCGTTTAGCGTTCAGGCAATTTATCAGGTACCGTGACCGGAACTGCATGTCAAACGGCAACCAATCTGGCACAGATTCAGCCCAATTGTAAAATTAGTCTGGGGTGACCAATTTGGGGTCAAAATTGGGCTTAACCAGTACAGTGTTTCTGCCTGGCTTGGTATTGTACAAAGAACATAGGGTGATGGCAAATCGCTAGAATAATGACTTCTCCATTTCCAAAAGGACTGCTTTTCTATTGGCTGGCTATGCAAATTTTCACGGCCTTAGTTGAACAAATTTGAATTCTGATCTGTGAATCTGCTGGCGCCAGCTGAAAAAAAATGCTCAAAACAAGAAAGGCATGTTTGAATTTGTTAGTCATGCAGGGTTCAACTGAAGTGAAGAGTGTGGAATGTGGAATAAACTAATGGGACAAAGGTTTTTGTTGAAATAACACTGGCAGAGTAATATGTCCTTCCTGGCTGGACGTCTACAATAGCTTTCAAAATTATTTTAAGAATTTTGTTTTGTCTTGGGCAGTATTCAATAATTAATACGGAGAATATGACGTAAACCTCAGAAGCAAAGAATGACATTTTAATAACCATATATAATTATTATCTATTATTACATCCATAATGCAGTTTATTAAGGAATGATCGTTAGAGGATGTATTGACGTCACTAAGAATCAGACTCAGATTGTGAAGTTGAACTCATGATTTCTCAGATGCAGGCACACACATCATGCAAATTACAGCTCTAATTCTGCAAAATGAAGACTTTGATTTCACCTTTTACAGAAAATGCTACCTACTGTGACAATTACTGCTGCAGTAAAAGCACAGCACAGTAAAACGTTTTGAGTCATCAAAGCTTTCCACATACTGGATGAATGCGGAGGACAAAATTATGGTTTCTGATAAGAGAAAGTTTTTCCCCGTGCGGCGCTGCACGGCGGCGCTGCACGATGGCGCTGCATGCACAGTGTGACCGAATTTTTGTCGTATTCCCTGTTTCTATTCATTCCTGTAGCTCGCTTTGAAAGCCCCGCAATGGACAAGGAACGGCTGATTTGTGAAGTTGAATGTGGAGTTATGTTTAGGGATGCGATTGGGGGATCGGCATTAATGATTTCAAGTCGCCATTAGCTGTTAGCAGCACAGTCCTGATTGGCTAAATAATGGAGCTAACTGCTAATATTTACGGATTTTCCATTGAGATACAGTATGATGTTGAATTGAATTTGAATTGTGTGTTTTTATGCGAAAAAGATACTGTTTCTTTTGTAGTGTGTTTTTGTAGTGGGAAAAGACTGAGAGAACAAAGAACTTGAGTTTTAAATCCAAATCAATAATAACATATTAACATGTATTTACATTGATGTGTTAAGTTGCGTTAAATTGACTTTTCTGCATTGTTTTTACATAAGTTTACATTTGGGCCACCAAAATTGTACTATGGCCAACAAATTTAGGGGCTTGGTGGCCCATGGGGCCAGTGCTTAAATAATATTAGCGTCCTTCCCTGTATTGTAATTTCTTACAAAAAAAGGCCTAAGAAACGTGGCTATGATTCCTCTCAGGGACCCGTTCCAATAGCAAACATTCAGGTTGGCCATCATCTCCATGGCAACAATCCTCTTCATCACTACAGCGATGGATAAAACTTTCATCTTTGATACGTGGTTCAAAAGAGGAGAGATGGCGTACCGTAGGAAGAAATTGAAATTAAAGTAATGACAGACTAGAGCTGTCTCAATAGAGGAAATTGGGGTTAATGAGGGTGCAAATTATGTCCCTCTACTGAAAACGGCACTGGTAAATGGTCTATTTACCCCAGAGAGCTTGGACATACATCCATGTGCATAAACGCACACACTCATTCACACACATGCACGCACACACATGTACAGTAGGCCAGTAGATAATGAGGCCTTGTGCCAAAAATGCATGTGGAAATTCATACCATGGCTATGACATTAAATGAGTGGGTAAAAAATGCGGCTGACAATTAGGAGTACCCTCTTGCACATCAACACGTTGACATTTGTGTTGCTAAGACACATGTGAATGTAACAACTGTCCCCTGTGGACCATTGTAAGAAATTTGTATTCATTCATAGGACTGGGATTGTCTTCATGGTGTGTTCAGAAAATGACTGAACTCAACATGGAGCAGTAGAAGATGTTGGCAGCACCCAACTTGCTGTAGACGCTGGCTCCCAACTTGAAATCTGGCAAGAAAATCGTATGAAATTATACTGCTGTTAGTTTAGATTAATGCCATGACATGAAAAATGTTACTGGTGTCTAGCCCTAAATAACGAAGAATGTGGAAAAGATACAGCATACTGTACCTGCAACTGGTTAAAACTAGGGCTGTCAAAGTTAACACGATAACGTTAAAACAAATTTGCGTCAACGGCACTAATTTCTTTAATGCAGTAACGTAACTTGCGATTTTTATGTTGTCACAGGCTACATTTTTTAGAGTGAAGATACTGGCATCATATGAAACCTACGGAATCCATTGGTACCAACCATGTCATACTAACTTGTCGCAAAGGAGGCTAAATAACGCTCCAAATGTATGCTAAATTTTGGCGTGGAAAAACTGGCATGGCTGTTTTCAAAGGGGTCCCTTGACCTCTTACCTCAAGATATGTGAATGAAAATGGGTTCTTTGGGTACCCACGAGTCTCCCCTTTACAGACATGCCCACTTTATGATAATCACATGCAGTTTGGGGCAAGTCATAGTATAGTCAGCACACTGACACACTGACAGCTGATGTTGCCTGTTGGGCTGCAGTTTGCCATGTTATGATTTGAGCATATTTTTTATGCTAAATGCAGTATCTGTGAGGGTTTCTGGACAATATTTGTCATTGTTTTGTGTTGGTAATTGATTTCCAATAATAAATATATACATACATTTGCATAAAGCAGCATATGTGGCCCACTCCCATATTGATAAGAGTATTAAATTCTTGACAAATCTCCCTTTAAGGTACATTTTGAACAGATAAAAAAAAAATGTGATTAATTTGCAATTAATCACGATTAACTATGGACAATCGTAATTAATAGCGATTAAATGTTTTAATCGATTGACAGCGCTAGTTACAATGTTTCACATATCTATTAATAGTATAAAGTAGAAATATTCACGAGGGATCATATTCAAACGTCTACTTTATCCTTGTAAAACCTGATCACCTAATGGCTCACACCTTGTTGGAGCAAAAAATCTTGTACTGCCTTGGATGTGAACACTTTTAAGTATCATACAAACATTTTAAACACTGGTAATCTGGATGACAGCATATAATTAGAATTTATCTCTTTCCCTGAAACCGAACCCTCATTTAACACATTTCTCCCCGCCTTAAACTTAGTTTGACGTGTTATGGGCTCTTAAAAGTCTCACTTGAAATGATGGCAAAGACCGTCAAGGGTGCGTCCTTTGACTGGCAGGTGCCACTGAACAGTGCGGGCTGTTATTACCACTCGCCTGTTATGCAGACACCGTGACAGGGTGCCATCGCAGCTGACTGCAGGAAGCACGCGCACTTAAAACACATGCACACGTGTGGCTGTCACCTGGAATGAGCGTGCGTAATGAAAGGCTTCACTTCAGAGAACAGGGAACCCTCAGATCATTATAATGAAGCAACACACGCACACAATCCGACATACACTGAGGAATGCAGCTACTCAAGTAAATATACTAAAGTTGTCATGCGTGTATAGATGCAAACATTATTAGTACACATGCACACTCACACAGATATAAGAAAGTATGTGTGTTCACATTCACACAGGATGTTAAATTAGACACACACCTTTTGAAAAATTGCCTGGTCTATATTATACATGCGTATTGATGTGAACATAAGTCACGATTTAAATTAGATTCCAAGCAGGCCTTTGAAATGGCAACCCAAAAGGAAGCTATTGATTTGCCAATCTGTATGCATGGCTTCTCTATAGGCGCTGAGCTTCTAATGCAGACACACTGTACAAAATTATACATGTTTGTCTCAGAAAATGACATGGTGGGTCAGACATTTTTATTACAAACAGGATTTCATCACATTGCTATTTCTTTACTTTACAGCTCATTATTTGTGACTATTGTTTTTAATGAATGCTTTTATGGACTGGCAGGATCATCATTTCTTTTTAGGTTTTTCATGTATAATGAAAAAGCTGCAAACCAATAATTGCAAAAATACTTACGTATTACTTTTATATGTTTACAATTTATTCAAAATACAAATAATAAAGAAAGATATTTATGAAGTCAGAGGTGCAGATTTCATGGAACTGGTTTGATTGTAGAATCATAGCTGTACAAAACTGATATAGCAGGACTAGGGCAACATGTAAAAAGGGCAGCAAAAGCTGTTTTAAGTAATGACTTTGTGATTTTGAAAATGATTAGCTTGCTCTTCTTCATGATCACATCTAAAATTATGTTTTCCATCCCCTGGCTTTCAGCTTGCAAAATGAGATTCCAACCATTTGTTGATTTGCATTTAAAAATGTCATCAATAATGTCAGTAGCCGTGTTTCTGCAATATCGCATCAAAAAAGCTGTATAGAAGCGGAAAAAAATCAATAAAACTTATACCACTGTATACATTATTCAAAATGGCAGAATGCTATCATCAAAACTGAACTATTTTAAATAAATAGTTCAGTTGCTATAACAGCCGTCTTTTGTTTCACCTGTATTTTACAAGAAGGTGTGGGAAATGTGATTTGGTTATTTACGGCTTAGCTTTTTTGATGTTGTGAGAATTTGTGAGCAAGATTGAGGTTGGATATAAAACAGGAAAATAACTTTTCAGGTATTAAAATCTTATGGCAGGATACATCTAGTATGGCGGATTTGAATCCGCAGAGACAGAGTTGAAATCAAGAGAGAAATAAAGCAGAGGGAAGGTAGAGAAAGAGGCAGGAGAGAAACATCTGAAAAGAGAAACTGCCAGTAAATGTATCTCCTGTGTTGTCATAATGTCAACTTTTGTAATTGCTCAACACTGCAGAGAAAAACAAACACTTATACAGTTGCAGAATCTGAGTCTGAGCTGTTGTATGAGTTCAGCTAAGGGCCTCTGAACAATACAGGAGAAGGAAATTGTGCGCTTCAAGTGAGGTCGAGTGTAAGTATTGACAGAAACGGTATTTCAGCAAACATATTTACACAATAGCTCATGAAAAGCTGTGCTGACAAGAGTGGTCATAAGCCACTGTCAAGTATAGAAAGTTTGGTCATATTCTTAGTTTCTCTTACTAATTCTTTGCACAGCTGTTTCCTGAGGAGGAGGAAGTGTGATTTTACTCTTTTTTTTTTTTAGTGACAGGACAAAATTCAACATTGTTGCATTTGAGATGTGGGACGTATTTATTTAAAATAGTTAATTTTATATTTGCATTTATTTTTGATAATGCACACATATTTACACTTACTCTATTCTTATTTCTCATTTTTATTTTTCTTATAACTTAATAACTTAACTCAATAAAGTATTTCTGATTCTAATATCGCTTATTAAACGGCGTTTAATAAGGCTTTTGTTTTTTAAAACAGCGCCCCCACTGGCACATGAGTAACAGTTAAGGCAGAGAGTGGTACTGCAGCACAGAAGATGACGAGAGGCTTCCTAAACAAAAACCTACAAAACGATGATAAATCCAGAAGAAGAGAGCAGACCGCATCCTCTTTTCTCTCTAAACTAACTTTTTACAGTAACCTTTTAAAGTTACGCAGTAACCATAAAGGTGGATAGTTAGTTAGATAGTGTAGTCACACACAGAACATTTAGAGTTTGGTTTAAGTATCACTTTAAAGGTAGTAAGTTGACATACGAAATGGCTTACACATACAGGCATATTTCCGGATATGGCATGGACGTAATAGCATATCTCAATTCAGCGCTGACCACCATGTGAGTCATTATCTAGAATACATTGTGTATGTAAACGTGCTTAGTGGCTAAGAGAGATGGAAAGGGAAATGAAGAGTGACATGAGATAGCTGATGCATTTCTTATGTATTCCAGGAAAAGGTCACAGACACTCTGAATGCAGTCATACACTGGTGAAGTATTGAGCTACATCTAAATTCATATTCACACTGTGTCCAAGTAATAATGATAATGACGACAATAATAACATCAGTGGCAATAACAATCCAGCATTGTTTGTCTGCGTGTGTGTCGCTGTATGTTGGTGTGAGAGCAGGTGGTTTAATTAAAAAGTTTTTGATGTCACGCTGTTTTTCAGAGTTGTTTGATTACAGCTTTATTTGATTAACAATACACCTGAGCTACCAATAGAAAGTTATTACTGAGGTTCAACAATAAGACTGAGATTAGTTTGATTTCACACCATTCACTGTGGTTCAGCCTCTCCGCTCTCCACTCCACTCGCCTTCCTCTCACGCCTTTTCCCTTTCTTCAACTCCCCGTTTTTGTTCATCTCTGTGTCCCTGCCACTGTGGGCGCCACAAACTATGTGGACTCGTATATCTAAGCAGAAAAGGGCATCGAGGAAACTGTGCTCGTCGCTGACTCCTTATTTGTCACAGTCTTTAGCAGGCTAACCTTTTAGAAAGCAGTGTTATCGATATTGGCATTCAATAGCACAACAGCTACATCTGTTTCCATTCAGACACATGCTAGTTAACATTATTGTGAATCAATATGAAAGTTTTGGACAGGAAATATTAGTGTAATTATGATAAAATTGTTGTGTACCCCTGTTTTAGATTTGAACTCAGGTCAGTAGTTTACAATGGATATGTAAAAATATGTATGTCTCTCTCTCTTTGTCATCTTTGATCATCTTCATCCATCTTGAAGTCAGACTTATGTGACTGTGAGTCATGAATTAGGGCTGAAGAACAGCACTTCTCTGGTTGTCTGTTATTCAACCTGGCTTTTATGTTCTAAAACAGAGGAGAACATTGCATGCACAAGTAATCTCCAGTCTGACATAATCGCAATTACAGAAGATCTTGAGTGAACTTGTGCCCACAGAAGTGGATGAATTACCCCGCTGTTTAGATTTCAGCATCTCGGTGATAATTTGTTTTTCTTCTACTTGCTATCTATTGAAGCATCTTGTTGTTTTGAAACTATTGACCTTTCTCTTAATAAGCTCTGTGTGTGTATGTGTGTTTGTATGAGAGAGAGTGAGTACTGTAACAGTGACTACGTTTACATACACAAAATATTCCAGTTTTTGCCCTTATTTCAAAAAAGACAATTTTCCTACTAACCTGTTTAAATCCCTCATGAAAATTAATATTCCACTAATATTCCCGTTTGTATAAAGCCGTGCATACTTTTAATTAATTTAAAATGCCCCCATACATACAGTCAATCAATTAATCGATTAGTTGTCAACTATTAAATTAATCACCAACTGTTTTGATAATCGATTAATCGGTTTGAGTAATTTTTTAAGAAAAGAAGTTGAAATTTTCAGATTACAGTGTGAATCTTTCCCCCAGGAGACCGGTGTTCGTTTCCTGTGTGAAACGTAGTGATTTGTTGCATTTTTGTTTTGTTTTTAAGTAATTTTAATCCAAACCATGATGGTTTTTTTTACTAAATCTAACCCAGTGGATTTTTTGCCAAAAATCAAAGTAGTTTGTTTAGTTTACAACGTTAATCACGTCTTTAAAACTGTTAAAAACTGCAACCGTAATCTGGAAAATACTTTTCCGTTAAAATGTATTGTGGTTTTGCAGTTTAGTTGTATGGGAACATAATTTTGTCGGAGACAGGGTTACTCCGCTATAATCATTTTAAGTAATCCAGATTTCACAACCCATATAGTAGAAGCATTTGATGTATTTACTCAGCACCATTCAGTGCTACTGTTAATTCTTAAATTCCAACGTAATGTCTCTGTACTAGCTGTGGAAGACAACTATGCCTCGATAAATAAGTAAAGAGTGAGGTGGACAAAAAGAGAGGTGAAACAAAAGTATTGCAGAAAAACGGGAGGAACAATGAGACGCTTGGAAAGATAAGGTTAGCGGAACACTGCGAGGACGGAGAGGCTTCGAAGGAGAAGGGAGTCTAGCTGTTTAAGTGAGAGGAAAGTGCAGGAGGGAAAGTCAGTCTCCAGTGTTCAGATGAGAGGATGAGCGAGCAGCAGAAAAGTGCTGAGAACAAATGAGAAAGCAGCAAGTAGGGAAAATCAGCAATAAGAGAGAAGCAGCGCAGAAAGAGGTTAAGAATGTCTTGTCAATGAAAAACAGCAGAATGGAATACAAATAGCAGATGAGAGCAGTGTTGCAAACATAACAGTGTACAGCAGAAGGAGCAGACTAGAGCAGTATTGGTTCATTTGTTCTCTGTGGTCTGAAAAAGCAGCGGCATGAAGTGGCAGTGAGGGAACATTTTGGTACTTTGATGGAATTGTTTGGCCAGTAATAGTGTGCCACAACCTTTTTAAGCACATCATTTTGAACAGTAAATTCAGATGTCCAAGTACCCTCTTGAACCTTTGAATGATCTCTTTGAATCCCCACAATAACTTGTGTTTTTTGGGCCTGCATGATGTCTTGAATAATATATGAATATGGGGAAGCATGAATATGCGATGTATGCATTTTGTTTGCGTGAGTTTTTAGGTGAGAGTCGCTGTGAGAATTCATTAGTGTCTAAATATTTGCAAACCAACAGTATTGCAGCTTTTGTGGCTGTTTTAGTTATATTTTTGTCTGTGTGTGTTCATGTGTTGGTTAATGTGGATAACGGCTCTCCACGGTGATGGAATATTGATGGGACATAAACATGGCGTCCTCAGACTACAGTGCCCCGGAGGGCCATTAAACATGAGAAGGCTCTCACATTACAACTCACCAACAACAGCAGCAGTCATTTACCACATGCCCGCAGCAGCTGACACACACAGACTCAGAAAAACATATATGTACATACATGGATGTGTTTTTCCCAAACATAGACTGTGTATTAAACCTGCACCTGCATTGCTTATTTGTATACTATAAGCAATTCCTTCAGTAAGGTAATATAATTAAACAAAACAATATCGATTGATTCCTATGCCTTACATTATAACTTACGATGGTTGAAAAATATATAGTCTCTATATTAGAAAAAATCTTAACTGCTCCTTTTGAGGATTGTGCTCAGTCTGCAGCTCAGTATACATACAGCATTCTGCATACATAAATATAATACACTGCAGCCCACGCTCTCTGGTCTTTGAAGACAAACACTAATTACCGTGATAAGAGGGTCAAAGTACAGGCATGTAGACAAGTAGGCAGGAAAAATATATGTTTACATCTCAAGTGGTGTGCCAGTGAAGGAGTGATACTGTGTGTAGTTGCATGAATCACAAGGGCAGCTCGATCCCCGGCTCCTCCCGTCCGCATGTCGAAGTGTCCTTGAGCAAGACACTGAACTTGGGCCCTGTGATTTTAGCGATGTGGGGAAAAACGGACGGTATTGCGGATTTTGATGACAAAAATGGAATCAGCTGTAAAACGTGGAATATCGTGGAACTTGACAAAATGTGGATGCAATTTATGAAAATCAGGGATTCCCTGCCATTACAAACGTTTGTGACAGTGCCCAAGTCGAATGAACAGAAAAAAACTATGCCGCTATGTTTTAGTTTCTTCGCTCGAAGAGGCCCTCTCCGACAACTAGCGGAGTTCACACTACAACACTTTAGCCCTGATTTTCCACTCGCCAACAGTTTTTAGAGCTTCCAGACAAAAGCCTCAGATCAGATGCTGATTTGGCTTTGGTTAGCCGATGCATCACCTAGCAGGCTAAATGTCTGACCTATCGGGGAGCTACAACCAATGAGCGCGCAAGACATGATCGAGGGGAAACCCGGGGGAGGAGTCACCTGTTAGTCATCCAAAAAGCTGAGGAATTCGACACTAACAGCAAAATTTATTGTGCTGTGTACCATCGTACAGTATGTGACCATATAAATAAAGTGTTTTTAAAGTTTTAGTTTTTAAGGCACGCTCCATATAGAAACAAGAGCAGAACCATTTGTGATTGTGTGCATGCAAATTGTTTTTGTTCTTTACCTCCATTCACACTGCTCAGTTTGACCAGTTTTCTATTTTGAGACACTGTGCAGCTTTGCTGACACCTCAGGGGTTAATGTTCATGTGTGTATTCAGGTTTATGTACATAGATGTATTTGTCTATACTGTATATGTCAGTATGAAATGGTATATCATTTCAGTACCTATGCTGACATGGACAACCTGTAATCTGAGGCAATTTGTCATAATTGGTAGGTAAAAACATGCATATACTTCAGCCAAAGTCATGAACCTGCTCAGTTTTTTTTTTTTTTTTGTTGTTTTTTTGATACATGGTGTTTTAGTTGCTTAGGAGACAGCTACACATCCAGGTTTAACCTTTTGCTTGGTACTGGAGTGTATCATACCTAGGGATGGGCATCCTTCGGATTTTATCAGTATCGGTTCGGTTCTTTATCAATACTCTTATCGGTTCTTTTTCATTACTAAATAATTGCTTTTAATACATTATTTTAAAAAAGAATAAATTCAGAACAGGATTAGAATTTATTCATATTTTAAATGAAATGTTGTTTCTAGAGCAACAACAGTAACATTTACAACAGCAATGTCACTATATAAATTCAATATTATCTCACTGGAAATAAATTTGTAATGTAAATAAAATAAATACTGTTCCTGAGTGAAATTTATAAAGAATGAACCCAGACCTCAGTCAGTATCTGTCCTTCCTCCTGTCCTCTGCTGATGTGTTTCACTGACTGCAGGTAACGTTACCACTGTCTCAGCCAGCAGCTGAATTTACAAGAACTTTTACAAGAAATTTTAAGATACGTGGCAAACTAAGCTAAACAGACTACATACAGGCAGCTTTTGTTTTCAGCTTGTTTGTAACAATTCGCCATTAGCCGAGCTAGTGCGCTGTGCTTGTGTAAAACATAACGGATGTGGATGAGAGACTGATAAAGTGTGATTCTTTTTCATGACACCTTTGTGTATTGGTAAATTCTCACAGCCTAAGGGCCCATGAGACCCCGGGGACCCATTTGAAACCCACCATTACATTTCAGCAATACAAGGCAGTCAATTATTTCCATTTTCCATTTGAGTCATTTTGCTGACACTATTAAATCTAGAGTGATTTAAGGTATAATAGCAATGGCATGCTATATTCACAGTATAGGCAATTGAGCCTTAATCTACTTGTGTACAACTCTAAAAGCTAACAGTTCTCAGCTTTAGAAAGCTTTTGTATTATTCTATCCACCCTGCGCCTGCCTCCCATTTACTACAATAAAAGAACTGCTCTTTGAAAAAGTGGCATTGCGTTAACCTGACTAAAGACAGGGTGATGTGCCCTTTTTTAGCAGGCATTTTTTATTTATTTTTTTAGCATGCTTACATAATGTACTAGACTGCGTGCATAGTCCCCATCAGTGTCGTCCATTTTCCAATGCATTCCTTAAGTTTATACTTTCAGCTCCATTGCAACATGTGAAATAATATAGTGAAAGCCTTTAAGACATTAGTCGCTGAAATTCAGACCCGTGAACTGTAACATGTCTCAACATTACACACGCTATCACAGTTTATAAACCTAATACAGATGCTTTGCGAGAAGACAGATGCTGCCAGACGTTATAAAAAATTTTACTTGATAAACAACACACATGTTCCCTCATCTAGAAAGATATTCTGGGACTTTTGTGCCCTGAACGCTATCAGAGAGTGAATTCCTCTGCTTTCTAAATGAACGTCAACAACTAATTTATACTCTGACTGTCTGTTGAAATACTTTACCACATCAGGAAAGTTTTTACTACAATTGTGTTGTACCTCTAGATGCTTGCCCGTCTTTGCCCCTTGTACAATGTTTTGATCACTTGGAAAACCGAATTTTCTTTGGCCTGTATTAGGGACGCACCGATGCCAGTTATCGGGTATCGACCCCGAAACTGTGCTCATCTACTTGTACTGGTAAAACTACTCTGATACAACCACATCAATATCACTTTACCGCAAGGTGATGTTAACCGACCACATTAATGCCTTGCATGCAGGGGTGCTGTGGTTGAAGTGCCTAATAAGCCGCCCAGCTGCAACGACAACCCGATGCACAAACAGGTTGAATCCATCATTCACCACCAGCTACAGTGTATGTGCAAAACCTATCTGGGTGAGTTAGCAATTAATGCTTGATGTTATTAAGCAACCCCCTCCTCCCCCTTTTCTTCTTGCTTGTCACATTAGTTCCCTTGACATTTTGGAAACAATATTAATTTACCCCTTGAAGTCCTTCAGGACGCTGTTCTGTTTTCCTGCTAATTTGTTGCTCTCTGCGTCCCCCCACCACCTCGTCTCTCCTTTCTCCATCTCTGTTTCTTTACGTCTTTCTATCAACCTGTAATTGTCGTTGCTGTTTTATTTTCTTTCTCACCCATTCTCACCCTCTGCCTCTCCCTCTCTACCTTCCTCGATACTCTCATGAGGTTGTGTCTCTACCGACTTCCCGCCTTCATCCTTTCCATTGTACGTTTTCTTTCTTTTAGATACTTGACTTCAAACTTTGCATCTCTGACTGGATATTCTTGGCGAGCAGGACACAATTACAGCCTTCCATTGATCTCTGTAATAAAAACCACACGTGGTACCGAGCAAGATTTAACTTATCAATGCAGCGGATATGTCAGTAGTATATGGTAACATGATGCTGTAGGGTTCTTCACGGGCAATTTGCAAGGGCAACATTTTGAAGTTAAAGATTTTTTTTTTCCTGCCACACTGATGCGGACTGAGTTAATGGAACTGGCTCTTTTTCTCTCATCTTGTTACATGCTATTACATGCTTTCTGTCTCTTCCTGTCTGTCTCCTTCTCCTCTCTCACTTCCTCTTTTGCACACCTATCAGTGTCTTCTCTAACTTTTCTTTTCACTCTGGTAATGTTTCTGTCAGGGGTGGTTACAAATTACATTTACTCTTGTTACTGTAACAAAGTCGTTTTAACAAAGTACTTCAGTAATTTTACTTGTACTTAAAGGATCAGTATGTAGGATTTAGCGGCATCTAGCGGTGAAGTTGCAGATTGCAACCAACTGAATATCCCTCCGCTCACCCCTCCCTTTTCAAGCGTGTTAGAGAACTACTGTAGCCTTTAGGCAACGTAAAAATGCAAAAGTCTCTCTCTAGAGCCAGTGTTTGGTTTGTCCGTTCTAGGCTACTGTAGAAACATGGCGGAGCAACATGGCGGACTCCGTGAAGAGGACCCGCTCCCTATGTAGATATGAAGGGCTCATTCTAAGCTAACGAAAACACAATTCTTAGTTTCAGGTGGTTATACACTAATGAAGACATAATAACAAATATGATATTCCATTTCTGCTAATAGATCTCCCTAAATCCTACACACTGGACCTTTAAGTATGTTTTTATCTGAAATATTGTAGGGCTGTTGTGGGCGGTAGTAATTTTACTTTCACTTGAATACTATTTGTAGTATTCTACCCATCCCTGGTTTTAAGAAATTTCTGCAAAAAGAAAAACATTGATCAGTGCCTGTATCCATTAACTAGCTTTGTATTAGAGATGATTTAATAGGATTACATAATTCATTTAACACCAGGAACTGATAGATCATTTCATTTATGCTTACTATATTGATGCCATATGTGTTTTTTAATGAATGAATTTCTGTCTTCTGATTTGCTTGTACCTTGTGGTGTTTTTATGAATCGCTGGGGGATGACATCCGTCTGTAATCAAACCTGGGGGGGGGGGTTCTGGTGGAGTGGAGGCATGTAACAGTGCGTGACAGCATGCAAAACAACGCTTTGTCTACAGTTGAATAAGCAGAAGCAGCTACTGTGACATTAAGGTCTCTTCCAAAAATCTGCCTCTGTCAGTCTGAATAACATCTTTTTTGATATGCCAACTTTACCACCTCAGTTAAGCATAAAACTTATTATGATATTTTCTCTTTTTTTCCAGTTTCTGGCATTTGCACTCAGGTTTTTATGCACAAATTGAACATGCACATAAAAACATTGTTTCTCTTTGCTTTTCCACCTTTATTCTCTCTGCCGCTTCCTTATGGTTCTCTCTCCTCGTGTGAACTCTTCCTTCTTACACCAAGACGGTATAAAACCAGATTAGAAGCCTGATTGAAACGCTGCTGTACTGCTGGATGCTGTGGCTTTTCCCTGATTGGAGAACGCTTACTGTTGTTGACATGCTAATTTCAATTAAGCGTGTGTGTGGGTGCGCATCTATTTGTGTGTGTGTTTGTGTGTGTGTGTACAGTAATGGTTATTAATTCTGTGTGTCCTTATCAAAATGGAAACATGTTCTGCTTAATCAGCTGCTGCACATGGTTAGCAGGGCCTCACTGTAGGTGTATGACTGTGTGCATATGAAATGATTAATATCCTGCTGTTCTTAAAATGTCTTCGCAAGTACATCCTTTAACTTAATAAAAAACGTGCACCTTTGTTGCATGCGCGCTGTAAAGCCTGATGCTGTAAAAGTTGTGAGAAAATATTGATATTACACTGTATCGATTTGTTTTTAACCTCTTAAAAATCCGATTTTCCGGCCGTCGGGCCCGACCGCTATTCGATCTTTGAGGTTGTAGCGGGCTCAGTTTTAAAGCTAGAGGGAAGGTACTGGCATCATATGAAACCAGAAAAACCTAAAGAATCCACTAATAACATACCATCTTGTTGTGAAGGAGGCTAATTTAAAGTAACGCTAAATTTGGGCGAGGAAAAAACGGGTGTCCCTTGACCTCTGACCTCTAGATATGTGAATGAAAATGGGTTCTATGGGTACCCACGAATCTCCCCTTTACAGACATGCCCACTTTATGATAATCTCATGCAGTTTGGGGCAAAAACATGCAGTTTTTTTCATGCAGTATACATTTGTTGTTTTTGCCTATTCTAAAAAGGTGTATTTCTGGTGTGTACTATACTATGACAGTTGTCCTAAATTAAAATTTAAAAAATCACAATATATCGCCTTACTTACAATATCGCAATATATCGCAATATATGAAATCGTTACCCCTGTATCATGATACGGATCGTGTTGCCAGATTCTTGCCAATACACAGCCCTAGATGCTGTAGGTGTACCCCCCCCCCCCCAAACACACAAACAGACAAGCACACACTCTTTATCACTCTCAGCATTAATCCACAAGATTAAAGTTTTTGTTTTAGTGACGTTTTTGGTGCTAAACTTTCAGTGCTGTGTTTGTGCTGTCGTATCACTTTCAGAGCAAACACATACAGCCATATACACATCCACACCAAAAAGATCCCTCTCCTTCCATCCCTCCTCAGTATCAGTGTGTGTGTATTAAGTAAATGTCCTGAGGGTGTCTAGAGTCTGTGATCTTCTCTGCCTGCCATAATAACTCACTCTACCTCTCGCTCTATGATACACTCTCTCCTTTTTTTCTCAAAAGCTTGTTTTTTTGTGTGTTTCATATCTTTTGAACTCATCTGTCTTTCTCTCTCTATGGATCACATCCTCAGTGCTTTCCACATATACTAATACTTTAATACTGAATTTATATACTGTAATTATATCTTATATTATATTATATATATATATATATATATATGCACAGTTTTAATCACCTGAAGCACTTCCAGCAACAATTGTCCTTGCTTGGGCACATGTTTGACAGGCCTCGCAGAGTAAGGTCAGAAACCTTGGAAGATGGCTGAGTTTGCTGAAAATCTAACGGCTATTGGCACCCAGATTCTTGGAAGAGAGTTCATGATGACAATGGCAAGAGTTGCATGACAGTTCCATGATCCGAAGGTAGAAATTAGAAAGTGGAAGATGATATTGTGCAGGCGAAGTCTTCCCACGCTGAAGGCCTTTGCACACCAAGACACGTTGTGTCAATCACATTTACACACTGACTCCGAAACTTGTGCATAATGTTTTTTATCAGATGACGGATTAATGCAGGAGGACAACCGCTCAACCTGTCTAAAAAACTTTGCTAAGGTGCTGGAAAAATTAGTACATAAATGTTAGAAAAGGTATCCGCACACTTAGATCTACGCAGTGTTTCAATTTATTCTGAGCTTTCGGTCTGTCAGACCTTCATCAGAGCATACAGATGACGGATTAAAAAAACACATACAAAAAAAAACGACTTGATTTGCAAAGACCTTAATTCTGCTAAAGGAATGGAGAAGCACTGCTGAGTCCAGAGCAGCAGTGGAAGAGGTAAAGAACAGCAGTGTGGTGCCAATGGTCCCCTTTGTGTTGGGTCGTGACAAAGGTGACCTGGGCTGGGCTGTGGAAAACTGAATCTGATCAAATAAAGTTCCCCACTCAGTGTGCAATGTGTTTCCCAGTCCGTTAAACCTAAGACATGGGACGAGGCAGAAACATCAGCCATATGTTGTAACCCTGGAGCACATCCTACGAAGCTGCCTCTGGGCAGTAGGAGAGAGATGCTACAGATGGTGGCATGATCAAGTCTTGCCCGATTATCTTGATTTTGTCTGAGGGGGGACCCACGTTGTCAGACTTTGAAACCCCCTGGTCTATAGAGAGCGGCCTAGGCCAACAGCTAAAACACCCCTGCAGGGAGCCTGGCCTCTGCAAAAGGCTGCAGCTGCTGGTAGACAGAGAAAGAACTGAAATTCCCTCTGCATATGCTCCTTCAAGACCACCATTGTCTTGTCTGATTCCACCGAGCAAGTTGTCTCGGTGGAGCTAGGAGTGCCTTGGGAAGGTTGCTATCAGCATTGAAAGGAGCTTGTGGAACATGCAGCACTGCTCAATAAATGTCTAGAAGCAGCCTGGAGAGCGAGGTTGCCCATAGACGTTGCGGTCCGATCTCTGCCCACGGCCCTCAGCTGTTTGGCCATTGAGGGAAAGAGGAGGGTCACAGCCATCCGCAGAACCACTGAAGCAGCAGAGTGAGCCTGGAGATGGCTGTGGCTCAAGAGAGGAGCACCAAGGGGGGGCTGAGCAGAGGGCCATCTGGTGACAAGCTGGGGTCTGATCAGCCCCAGCTGAGTCGCCCGGAGGGGGGAAGATGATGTCCAAAGACCTAAAACACCAAATGATTCCAGGAACATCTCTGATGACGTGTCCAGAAACATCAGTAAATCAACTTGCACCGCGTGACTTATAGTAGATTATTTTTTTTAAATAAAAAAAACACACACAGCACTGCATTACACTGTAAAAATAGCAACCGATATATGCATTTTAATATATTAAAGTTCAGAATACAAGTGAAATCATAATAAGGCTAAGTGGAGACAGTCATGTGGGCCTTTTTGTTTTTACTCTTCCTGCGTCACTATGCCTCTCATGCTTCTCTTGTATCTCTTTTGGGTACCTCTTATTGAAAGAGATAATAAAAGACCAAGGAAAATGGGAATATTTCTTCCCCTTTCATTACATCTATCTCCAGGATTATCTGATTTCAAGGTGACTGCATGGTGATATCAAGACCGATGTTTGGATTGCTGAACTTTCTCTCCTCCCTGTGTGCTGGACTAAAAATAGGTGCCGCTACAGTATAATCCAATAGACAAGACAGGCACGCAGGCGCAACCCCACACACACACACACACACACACACACACACACACACACACACACACACACACACACACAACACACACAACACACACACACACACACACACACACACACACACACACACACACACACACACACACACAACACACACAACACACACACACACACACACACACACACACACCGCTGACTCAAAATGACTTAAAACTTATATGGAAAAACATAAAGCTTCATTATAAAGGATGAGGCAGAGAAGGAGAGAATCACAAAGCTTTACTGTGAGTTGTCAGGGGTAGGAGAAAGAGAGTGAGGAAGAAAGGGATGAAGAGGAATAAATAGAGGGCAATGGAAGGGACTAGGAATGTCACTTTTTCAAAAAGTCAAGTTCAAATTAATTTGAACTAACACGTAATTTCTTCAAATTAATTTGAAAACCCTGGTTTGGTGTGTCATGCTTGTTTGTTATCCTGAGGGGTTTGGTTGAACGAGGTCCTGTCTATGCTCATTTCGTGACATAACAGCTTGAGACAATTTTTCTCATCATGGATGAATTATAGACCTACATAAATTGCCTACATTCTTTTTAAAAAAGTATCCAAATCCTAAAATTGAAAACCGAAGACCAACCCAATGAACGAATATCCGTCATAAAATAGTCATATATTCAGTTTTAGCCCTACAAAACAACTTAAACAACTTCTGCTGTGCTTATAGGTTGTACATTTTTAATTCAAACAGGTAATTACTAGGACTGTCAATCGATTAAAGTACCTCACAGGTACTGCATTTAGCATGAAAATATGCTTAAATCATAAAATGGCAAACTGGCACCAATGGATTCCTTAGGCTTTCTAGTTTCACATGTTACCAGTATCTTCACTCTAGCTTTAAAACTAAGCACGCTACAACCTCCGGAAGATCGATTGCGTTAATTGCGTTTAAGAAATTAGTGGCGTTATAACGAATTTGCATTCGCGTTAACTTTGACAGCCCTAGTAATTACAGTTCAAGAATTATTTTTTTCCCCAAGTTCGATCGAAAGTTCAACTGTCCAATAAAAATTGACAGCCCTAGAAGGGAAAGAGAGAGCGATATGTCCCCGTTCATGGACTGCCTCCTTTGAAGTCTGCGTTTTGAGACCACATGGATGATGTATGTAGAGTATAAGAAAGAAAGAGAGGAGCAAAGTCAGAATGGCAGTTTGAATTCATTTGAAATTAAAGGATGGAAGAAAGATAAAGCGAGAAAATGATGCAGAATGTGGTGCAAAGTGAAAAGGAGAAGAAAGAGGAGGCTCCTGCATGGCAGAGCAGTGACTGTAATGTCTCCATTAGTTGCAAAGTAGTTCTTTATGGTTTTATGGCTTGATAAATGAGCTGTAATTGACGGAGAGATAATTTCTCCGGCTACTATTACACTGCAGGATAAGAACAGTTCACCTGACTCTCACACACACACACACATATACACACACGGTGCATACTAAAATTTGTAGTTTTTTTTTTTACCAGATTTACAGGAACTCAAGTGTTTTGTATAGGGAAGCACTAATCCAACAAAGACATTAGATTAAATTTCTTTTCAATCATTTATAGCTGTTGTCTCCTTTTAAAAGTAGTGTTCAATCAAAGTGTATTAAACCACTTCTGGGTAAAGATATTAATTTAAATAGGCACTTTTATCCCTAAATTTGGTGTGCTGGATTTCCCTTTACAGTCATAATGTACTGCTGATCAATCTAACACTCCTCAGGTTGTTTTTCAAAAATCCAAAACATATTCAACAACCACTTTGCTTGGGAGCGGGTGTCAATACTCTGCGCTTTCAAGATATTGATGTTGTCTACAATTGAGTACTTGTATTAATGCTTTTGTATATTTTACATAAATATGCTGTTTGCAACAGAGTATATTGAGCACATTTTATCTACTCAAACACACACACACACACACACACACACACACACACACACACACACACACACACACTCAAAAGTCCCTGCCCTCTTCATTAACAATAACTGATAGGTTGCTGTATGTACGTCTCTCTGTGTGTAAAGTAGGGATGTCATGATTTCGTTTCTAAATGGAAAATTGATCGAAATGAGCTTCTGATTTCAACCATCAAAAGCAGGATCGTTGATTCTCCCAGTATTTTTTTTTTTCTCTCTGCCCCGCCTACTTGCGTGCTTCTGAAGGAAAAAAAGACAACAACATCTCAAAGACGACACAGCGTATTTTACCGGTAGTCTGCAGCTGCACTCTAAGACACCATGGCCACTGCCAGAGTCGGAGATGACTGAGGAACGACACAACTGTAAAATCCTCCTGCTTCCCTGAAGTCACCGGTGTGGCAACATTTTTCCTTCCCCATGAGTTATCTAAACAACGAACGTGTCGTTGACAGAAAAACTACAGTTTGTAGGCTGCAGAAGATTTAGAGACTGCAGCAACCAAAGAAAACAGCGCTCATCGAACTGTTTGGGCGGTTTCAGCCGCGGTCGCGCTACCTCCACTTAAAATTGTGTGCTACACCGCTTTGTACAGTAAAACGGGGTCTATGCTCGCCGTAGTGTAAAGCAGATGGGCGCCAACAGGGACTTCCTGGTGCATTCAGGTGTGTCTCGTAAACTTTGAGAAACTCTCGCTGTTGTTGTAAATTACCCTCCTGCCATCTAGTGGATGTTCTTTTTGTTGTTTAACAGCTTGTTCCCCAATTGAGCAATAGTATCAACTAGTGAAATAAGTTATTGTTATTACAAATTAACTAAATTATTTAAATTTGACCATATGGCTTTAGTGTGGTACATTCCCGAAAAAAAAATCACGCTGTGTAAATGACAGTTGTCAGGGCGTAAAACCAATGATCTGTTGATCTTTATGAATCAAGACTCCATAGTCTAACTATGGCATGTTTAAATCCAAAATTGAATCGAATCGTGACCTTAAAATCAAATCTAAACGAATGTGATTATTTAACTGAGTTGGTAGTTAGGGAATGAGCTGCACTGATGGTGATGGTCTCCTCTTTCTGTCGCTCTCTCTCATGTTTCCTCTCAATCGCTGAGACCAATTTCATTGCCACACACGTTTCTTCCTCTCCTGATTTTATACCTTGCTCTCTTTTCTGTCACCTCTAAGAGGAAGGCCTTTTCCAGGCTTTATCCCTGTCTCTATTGTTATTCACCACTGAGTTTGCTCTGAGTATGTGTGTGTGTCATACTGGTGTCTATGCATCATTCCAACGTGTGTGTGTCCCAATGTGTTTGTGTGTATTATGCCTGCAGTGATGTGTGACTAATTTAAAAGCTGGTAGTACATTTCCCCTTTAACAGAGAGGCCAGAAAGCGGGGCAGGAAACACAAACATGCAATCATGCAAACACAAACACACAAGGGGACATGCTAGACATAGACTGAAATCACACAAGGTTGGAAGACACACACACACACACACACACACACACACACACACACACACATTCTCACATATGGGGAACAGACAAACATCAATATACAACAGACACAAGAGCACACACACACATTTACACTCAGCGTGTCAGCACTGTAATGAAATGCTGCTGAGGCAGATTAGTTGGATTTACTGGCAGGGATGCACATTGATGGGTATCCTCTGTGTGTGTGTGTTTGTGCGAGTGTGTGTGTGTATTTAAGCAGAGAAAGAGAGACACAGCATAGGTCCAAAACAGAGAGGGGGGAGAGAGGAAAGGAGAACAAGTTAATGGTAGCAGTTGTTGTCATCACCAGGACATTCATGGTAATATAGGGAGCAGTTTGTCAAATCATTTCTCACACAAACAAGAAGTCATTTGGACGCGCTCCCACACACTATGCCCGTGCACGCGGTGTCAAACAATCGGTAAACATTTTTAATGCCGCATTTGTCGGGGTAATAATGAGTTGCTGGCTGGGAGAGGAAGAGAAAAGTCCTGGAACTGTGTCACAATGTTTACCATAGCACTGACTGTGCATTTAAGTGGGAGAGTGTGTTCAGCTGTGTCACTGGCTTATAACAGAGCCTGAGATGCAAGTTGAAATCACAGAAACAATGCAGCTTCCATATTCGGCTGCTAAAATATATATTTCTCCCCCAACTTCTTAAAATTAGGTATGTACCGATCTGACTTTTTCAGTCCCGATACCAATAGCGATACCTGGGCTTTGGGTATCAACCAATACCGAGTACCGATCCGATACCTCTTTAATTAATGAGCTGTATGTCTCACTGTGTGGAAGTGACTGGGATCATTCTTTATGTGTAAGGCAACATCAGGCTTGACTTAAACATTGCTTTCTTAACTTTGTAAAAACAAAATGTAACAAATAAATACATAGATATAAATTTACTGAATTGTTATTTATTATTAAAATAATAAATCGTAAACCAGCAACTTGGTAAAATATGGTAAAATTACAATTCAAGTGTAATACAGCAACAAATTGGTCAGAAATTAAAAAGGAATTAAAATTCCAGTGTATAATGTATATAGTATACAAATATAGAATTGAATTGAATAGATCGGCCTCATTGTTACCGATATCCGATCCAGCTATTTGAGTCAGTATCGACCCGATATCGGATCTGGTATCGGTGCATCCCTATTTAAAACCTCAGTGGCTTTTTGCTTATTGTAGTCATATAATTGCACTGTCCTCAAGTCAGCGATCTGGTCTCATTGGCCACTTTGTAGCGGCTCATGTACTCTCCATTTCTCTTCAGGGACTTAATCTTCAGGGACTCAATCTTTTCCCCATTTGTTTCCATCATGACCCATACTACATAGTTTTGCTACAATGGCAACAGTTTCATAATTGATATTCTTGTGGAGCTTAGCACAAATTAAATATAGACTACTTCATTTATTTTACTCCACTCACTGCGTCCTCTAAGCCACACCTCTTGGCTCCTATCTATTCATATATTTCCCTGCTAACCTGCTCTATTATCTTTCTATCTATTTAAAACTTAAGAGGCAGCTCCATTCTTGTTCACTTAATCTAATCATGTAAGTGTAAAAGGCCCACTCCTCTCACTTACACTTTATCACATCAATTAGGAGCCGCTTCCACCTCCTGATAACGATGGCCTTATCCAGCCACCGGCTTCCCTACAGCAACATCAACACTGCATCTAGAGTCACAGCTGGAGGGGAATGTTGCTGTAGTACCTCCTAAGTTATTATTCCCATTTGTGGATGTAAAAAATTCAGTCTTTCTGCTGTTATGAGTGGATAAATGGCTTACAGTAACAATCATTTGCTTCTCAACTCCTCAAATCTTTAGTGTACAGTATGAACAAAGTACAGCATGTACACAGAGGATGGTGGTTGATGTTACAGTTTCTGTGTTACTTATAGTGGAGTAACAGACCGTAGTTGATCCGTGATCCGTATGTGTGTTTCTGCAAATAACCACTATAGACGGCTATAACAAAGTAAAAAGATAACATTTAAATTTTAAAATAACATTTAAATTTAGAAACAACAACAAAAACTATCAGTATCGGCCGATGTGGCTCATCGACGATCAGCAATCAGTATCTGCGTTAAAAAAACATGATCGGGGCATCTCTAAAAGTTATATATGCTCCCTTTTTTCTGCTGATCCGATCCGTTACTCAAAACCGTGATAGGATCTGAATTGTGAATTTTGTGATCCGTTGCACCCCTAGTTACTTCTAGAGCCAGATGTTTTTTTTAATTTGAATGTGGCACCATTTACCGGTGCTGCAACTACCAATCAAAACCTTATGTATATTCACAATACCATTACACGTCCCAACAATCCAACCGCTACTGTCGAAGTGTCCTCGTCTGCGGCCTGTGGCTGTCAGTTGAGACAGCAATTGTAGTGTGAGTCCATCTCGCAGGTCAGACATTGTGGCACTTACTGTAATGAGTGCTTTTAAAGCATGTGCAGCTTCGCAGAACCTAATCGAGAAAAATATGACTTTCTTGAAAATTTTAGTCAAAGTCTTATTTTAGTGAGATTATCTCTGTTGAGTTGGCAAGGCGGAATGCAACGGTGTTTTTTAAAAATAATATACTGAAGCTATTTTCATCACATCTGCACATATTATAAGGAACGACTCATCTTGTAATAAGTGATACTCAGAAAATAGATGCTGCCACTATTGTTTGTTCCTGAGGCACAAGCTGAAGCTGTAATATTTGCAACAGTCTGGTGATTATCTCAATACAGATTCTTCACCGAGCTTTGAGAGAAAACAAACCTCATACTGTCAAAATGTTTTGTGCTGAGCTCAAAAACTTCTGGCCGTCAATCACAAATAGAGCACCAATCAACTGCTCACATCACTTTGTTTTTTCAACTTTGAGAGGTTGCACCAAAGCCTTATAGCTTTAGACACCTTGTATTGGATGCACCGTACAAATGACTTACTAGGAAGAAAGTTGGAGGCAAATAAAATTTATCCATGTGCTGAAAAACAGAAGAATGTATTGTGTTTTTTTATTGCCATATGGTGTGGCAACTGCAGGATCTAAAATGTGCAGTGGAGAACACCTGTTACATTTCAGTTAGTGGATTAATAGTGTATTAAAATAAATCTCCCTGAAACTAGAATAAATAAGAACTCTTAAGAACCTGAGGACTGGATGACATGTTTCCCAATTGCCAAGTGTTTGTGTTTTTATGTGTTGTTGTCTCATAAAGCTGAAATCAGTAAGAGTGCATTCATGCTAGAGCGACTACAGAGCATAGTTTTTTCACCTTGTTGGTGGTACGCATTGTGAACTAAGCAGATTGCAAGCACACAATGCATGAGGGAATACAGTTAGAATATACAGAATACAGAGTATAGACAGCATCTCCAACCAGTTTTTATTGCACACTAAAAAGCAGTTAGCAGCAGATAGCATAAGCAACAGCGATTAGATCTATTATATGAATGTGTAGAGCTGTATAGTTGGTGCTCAGAGAGATTTCTCCCTCCCGACAGTGGTCAGCAAAGCCACGATTTTTTGACGGTTCTAAAGATTATCTTTCCAGATATCCCTGAGGTGTGAGGTATGTTAAGAGTGTTTTTACATGCCCTGATCTGCTCAGAAGTCCATCCTGGCCGTACCGATTTCAAATCGCAAATATGAAACATGTTCAATATTTACCATCGGATATCCTGTTGTGTGTGGGGAACCCCGAGGACAGCCGATGATGCAGTCATAGGACGATAGCCAATTGGGAACCTAGCTGACTGAAGCAGGACAACAACGGTCGCGGCGCATAACGCAAAGCATGAAGTAGTAAGATGGACCTCAGAAATGGAGTGTTTATTTAACATGTCTTCATGACTTCATCCATTATTTTTCTTGTTTCTTCGTGAATTTTCAGTACAAAGTATTGCAAAAACTAACATCACTAGTTCTTCCTGCCCGTCGTTTTCCATATTTTTTACGTTTGATCGCGAGGGATTTTGCGAGATTTCAGTTTTTTTTAGTCAGGACTTTTGTTGCTGATGAATGAATCTGTTAGTGTGTGGTGTGCTGTTTTGGCCAAATTGTTGCTCTCCACACACTGCAGGAACAAAACCGTTCAATTGAACATAACGTGTCGTTATGTGTGGGGTCTCTCACATTTTCAAAATCTGTTAAGATTTGAAAAATCTTATAGTGTGGGCCAGCCTTAAGCTAATGATCAGTTGATCTGGGTGGTGTTATTAACTTTATGTTCTTGCGTAAACCTCTACTACAAGCTTCATTTCACCCTTGGTAGTTGTCAGTGCTCATGCTAACTATTCACTTTTTGTGATTTTTATGAATAGGTAATTGTGACAGGTATTGGCTGAGTATCTGTTGGTAAATGGCCGCATTAATGTGGAATGGTCTAACAATAGCCGTTTTTTTACGTTCATAATGATCATTTTGGGGGAGTGGCTATGGAGGGAGGCCTGAAGGGACGGACTGTCAACGTTTCCGACTCGGCGACTTTCTCGCTAGATTTAATGACTTTTGGAGCTAGTGCTGCTAGCTACTTCCATTGGGAAAGAGTTGGTAACACTGGGCTGGGTTTTTCGGTTGGAAACTTTCTAAATCGAACGTACTCTTGCTGGTTTCTCCAATGTAGCCGAGCTTTAAGTATTCCTAATTGATTTGTACTGAGATTGCTTGCAGTGAATTTTATATGATACAGGGACATCAAGTCCCACTGTTTACAACTTCAACCCATTCTATTCTCTATTCCCCCAGCTCTCATTCCTCAATACTAATCTGACAAAGCATCACTTTGATGATGAGCACTGACTGTCTGTGTGTGCGCACGCACTCAAGACGGTGTGTGCTTGTAGTGGTGGCTGTTCAGTACATGAGTGTGTCTTTGTGTGTGTGTGTGTGTGTGTGTGTGTGAGGAAGTCGGTAGAATAGCCCCTGTGGAATATCAATCAGCAGAACAAAACGAGTGTTGAAAAAAAGGAAAGAAAAGATGAATAGCTGTTGAAATAACACAGAGAAAGGGAGAGGGGGGGATGTTGACAGCTCTCATTAAAATCCCGCCCATTAGCTTAGTGTAAATTGTATGATTTATCCTCCCAGAGGACTGACTGACAATCAAATGATGTTGGTATGGTATTACAATGAATGTGAAAACTGGTATTATCATGCTTGTGATGTGAGGATGGTTAAATTAAAATTGTTGTACTATTGATACCATTAATTCCCACGACTCATCAGCCAATCAGAATCACTTGATCACCAAACACAACACAGGTGCTTGTACAAATGCAGTTGCATTTGGTGGAACTGATACACAGATTTGACATGAAATATGTACAAACATGAATATGACATGAATATGTGGCTTGGTTTAATTCAACGAATATGTAGTCATAATTAAGTGAATATGTATTCATAATTCAATAAATACTTGAAGAGCAATTAATCAATAATACAATCAATACTAGAGGACATGGGATGCAACATGCAGTATTTCAAGAGGGAACATTTCGAAAAGCTAGACAGAAAACTACATGCAGGGTAGGGAAACAGGAGAAAGTTGAACGTGTGTCCTCTTTTCAACAGAGCAGAAAATTTCAAAACATCTCTGGCATGCAAGGGGTGATTCTGGTCTGCAGGTCAATCTGATCGAGTGAGGGCAATATTCCTGGCATGCGGGGCGCGTCTGCGTGGTTGGCAAGTCATTTTGCCAGAAACCAGACAGTATTTCTGGAATCCAAGGCTATTCTGCCTTTTTGGCCAGCACATCCTCATACCTAAACAACAGAATAGGTTTGTTTGCC
The DNA here is from genome assembly GCA_916701645.2 of Sebastolobus alascanus. Classification (NCBI taxonomy): domain Eukaryota; kingdom Metazoa; phylum Chordata; class Actinopteri; order Perciformes; family Sebastidae; genus Sebastolobus; species Sebastolobus alascanus. The sequence continues at coordinate 5,305 of CAKAOJ020000249.1, read as the reverse complement.
AAAAACACTCCAAAACAACATATATGACCGTTCTATTTGTGAAACAGTCGCACGGTGGCAGTTTTAAACACGTGACTGCTCTATTTAAAGGTCCAGTGTGTAGGATATGGTGGTGGTGAGGTGAGGAGATTGCAACCAACTGAAACTTCTCCCGTGTGCCAAGCGTGTTGGAGAGCTACGGTGGCCGACGCGAAAAAACGCAAATGTCCCTCTCTAGAGCCAATTGGAGAAGAGCCAGTGCGTAGAGTGTGTGTGTACGTGGGAAGTGAGTGGTGAAACAAGAGAGAGAGAGAGAGCACCGGCGATGGCAGCGAGTAACGTTATCGACCCCGGCCCAAGCAGGAAAAGTTAACAGTGTTTGGTTTGAGCGTAGATGTTTGGTCACATAGTGGTACTTCTTTCAGGCTCTCAGGATGTGTTTTCTTCTGATCCAATGTGCCCCCACTGTGGATATACAGTATTCTACAAAATACACCTTTATATCTATATAGGTAAATCACTTACCTGAAGTCATAAAGCATAAACCTTTATTAATGAAATGTGTTCATCTATATAGTATGGTGATAAATATATATCAGTGTGTAGACTTGTTCCCTTTAGTGTGTTTGATTTTATTTTTTTTCCAGCTGTGACTTTTCTATGACCCTTTGCATGCTAAGTTACCTACGGACCACTAGAGGTACATGTCAGTCCCATTGTATGACTCATGAGTTACTGAGCCAAGTCAGTGCCCAAATACTGACTTGACACAAGTTTAAAATATTTCCATGCCGCTAGCTGCTACTGATCAGTAAGATTAGAATAGTCCTTGACTGATTGATTCAGTAGGACAAACACTGAAAACCCAAATTACAAGCTTCTACTTTGGCTCAGCTGGTGCGGTCCAGGTTATCTTAATAGGGGTGGGGGGATAATGGCATAATGGCCAATTTTGAAGCAATTAAAAAAAATAATTAAGACGACTGAAAATAAAGCCCAACTATGATTAAATAGAGGTCATTAACTCACCAATTTGCATTATTACCAACATTAAATTTGCATTAGTGTTAGTTGGGCGTTGCGATCTCCTGCTTCGGCAACAAGTGGTTTAAGAGAGACGGCTCTCTGGTGTTCATGTGTGTGCATGTTTGTGTGTGCATGCTTGTATTCCATTAAACAGGACATATGTGCATATGTGGGGGACGGTGTGCATGTTTATGCTTACATATTTAGATGTGTGTGTGTGTGTGTGTGTGTAGACCTCTAAGATTGGCTGAGTTATTTAGATACCCCCTAGTCCTTCAATAGAGGACTTCAAATTGATTTAGCTGAATTGCCTTTCAAAGCTACTTCAATCTCACCCCTATGCAAATTTACACTCCTCTCTCCCTCTGTCTCTCATTCTCTCATGTCCCTCCATCTATCCGTCTTACTCGCCCCACCAGCTAACATTCCTCTTTGCCACTCCAACCTCTTCACTCCTCCTTTTCCCCTTCTCCTCCATTCTCTCCGCTGTCATTCTATCCTTAATACTCATCCACTTCTTTCTATTTTTCTTTAGAAAAGCGGAAGTGCAGTAAACTTGCATTCTTTCTATTAGCCAGCAGGGGGCGACTCCTCTGGTTGCAAAAAGACGTCTGATTGTACAGAAGTCTATGAGAAAATGACCCTACTTCTCACTAGAGATGTGACGCTGAGGACATTTTTCCACCAGTTAATCCATTTTTGACAACACCGGTGTTACCGATTACACCGGACATTTTACAAGAAAACATGACGGTCAATATGTGTAGCGCGCTTACTTTGATCTTTACCGTCGGGTGGCTGTGTGTCCGGCCTCACCGGTCCAAATTTTGCAGCTTTGGTTGCTGTTGTTGTTTGAGTGCCACACGCACCAGCTGTGACCACTCCGTCCTCCTCGCGGCGATTACCTCATTAACGTTATAGTTCCCTTATAGCATTGGGTTTAAATCTGAAATATTGCAAAATAGGCGCGTTTGCTTTTCGCTTCGACACCTAATCCTCCACCATCTATCGGTCTGTCAACTCTCTCTCGTCCCGTGTGTGTGAAGTACGACACCTGCTACTCTGAGCTGAGACTCCGTATGGAGCAGATGCATTCAGTTTGTAGCGTCCGTCGCCCGACTATGTATTGATAACGTGGCGCTGATACGCCACAATGAACTAAATTGCTTTAATTTCTGTAAAAAAAAAATTAAAAAAACGCCGTTGGGGCCGGTGGGTACATAATGTAACTGGTGTGTGCCCAACCACCGTGTAACACCGGCGACTACCGCGGCAAGCCTACTTCTCACTTGACTTATTACCTCAGTGAACATTGTAAACATGAGTTTATGGTCTCAATCTCTAGTTTCAAGTCTTCATCAATACAACCTGATGTTCATTTAGTAAATTATGGTCCCATTTAGAGTCAAATAGACCATAAAGCAGGGGATGATTTAGGGCGGGGCTACCTTGTAATTGACAGGTCGCTACCACGGCGTTGTCCGATCTGGGAGTTGTCCGTGTGCGGTTTTCAGTTCATGTTACGACGGTCATGACGGCCAAAAATGCCGTAGTCTAGGCTTCAAAACGGCAGTCCACAAACCACTGGGTGACGTCACGGTGACTACGTCCACTTCTAATACACAGACTATGATCTCCCTATGCATCCTCCCTCCTTGCCTGCATATTCACTCCTAATTATAGTGTGCAGCACTAAGAGGCCATGTGTTAGCGTACCAGTCTCACAGCCAGTAGTCAGCTTGTCATCTGTGTGTGTGTGTGTGTGTGTGTGTGTGTGTGTGTGTGTGTGTGTGTGTGTGTGTGTGTGTGTGTGTGTGTGTGTGTGTGTGTGTGTGTGTGTGTGTGTGTGCGCGCCTTTGAGTGTGTAAGGGTGTGACAGCAGAGCAGTGAATCATTTAGTTAGCTCCCCTTGTCTGCGCCGCAGTCTGACTCGGGTGTGTGTGTGTGTGTGTGTGTGCGTGTGCGTGCGTGTGCGTGTGTCAGGCGGACTAAGAGACCTTGACAACATCAACACAATTGCAAGTCCATAAAATGGCTGCAACGTTTTAGCTTATGTACCTGGAAATGACTTCTGGCATAAACCGCTTGTCAGCTTACACACTCTCACACTCACACACACACACACACACACACACACACACACACACACAGAGGCAACACACACACACATACACAATAACACTGTCCTGGATACACACACAGATACACGGACAGATACATAGACCTGCCATGTTGACACTGAGGCTAACAGTGATTCACACACACAAACTTCCTCTCTGTTTCAGTATACACATGCAAACGCATATTGTCTGTAAAGCACACACACTTGCGCCGTGTGCATGCACTCAAAACACACACACACAACGTCTCCGTATAAATCTGCACACACACACACTCACTCAGGTTCTCTGGTGCTGCCTTGCTGCATCTTTTACTGAGGAATCGTTAAATTTTTTTGATGGATTCAGCAGTAGGGGGTCGGACTGAGATAGTGTCTATTGATTTTATATTTGGCAGACTGCGCTCTGGCCACTTAGTCCTGCAATATACCTTACTCTCCCTCTCTCTTCTTCTCTCCCTCTCTCTCCCACACCATCAGTCTCTGTTTCTCTCCCCCTGTATGCTTGTCTTACTCTTTTCTACTCGCTGTCCGTCTCTCATACACTGACCTGTTCTCTTTTTTCCTACCCGTCTCTCACTCAGTCGGTCTTTCCTCTTTTTATAGCAATGCTCCTTTATACTCTCCCCCCATTCTCACTCATTTGCTGTCTTAATCCAATTTTCCCAAATATTTTTACTTTACTGTTATTTTTGTTCCTTGTCACTTTCTCCGTTTATTACATTCCCTCCTCCAGCCCCTCTAATCCTTTCTCTCCTCTTTTCTGCTTCTTCACCTGTTTTACACCCCATCCATCCAGTCCCCCCTCCATCCCTGCCTGCCATTTTCTGCTGCCTCATCTTTTTATTACTTTTTTCCTCTATCCTTCCTCCCCTCTTCCTTCACACTATTCCTCTTCCTCCCCACTTCCTTTTGTCCTTTCCCTGCCACAAGATTTTTGCCCCATGCTATTTTCTCTGCCTTTGAGCCCATTCATATGCAGTATTATTCCTTCATTTTTCTTTCTCCTTCCCCCATTCCTTTACACCTGTCCTCTCTCCCATCCCTTCTCTTTGTATCTTCTCTTTCATCCTTTCTTGTCCTTGTTTTTGTCACTTTCCTCCTTTTCCATCTGTTATTAATACTCTACATATATGACAACTTTGCCATCCATGGCATTTCATTCTGTCAAAATCTTCCTCAGTCCTCCTACAACTTTTAATGTTCCTTTTCTTTTTCTTTCTTTCCAACACTTTTTTTTGTAAAGCTCCGAGCATATTCGGACATTATGTATCATTGTCAAATTATTCATGAGAGCTTGGTATAATTATCATAAACTAATGAGATCATGGTCAGGAGGATTTGTTGCCTCTTGCATGCCAATGGTAGTGTTAAAACTTTGGAAGAGGATCGAGGTTGCCCCATGCCTCCGCCTTCCTTCCTCTACTTTGTGAAAGCAAATTAATCAGTGTAAAGAAATCAGTTTGTGTCATACAGGTATTCTACAGAGTTTGGTTGACATCTGACCCAATGGCACCATTAGATATTCATATCTATACAACCAATGTGTTTTTATGACTAAATTGTTTACAAGAGCACAAAGTTCTTCATAGATAAATGTAAATGTAAAAAGTCAGATCAGGAGAGATTATTATTAGAGGTTTTTTTTTCTCCATGTAACGGTCACCAAAGGAACTGCAGCTTAATGCACTTTCAGCATTTGATCCATTTAGCCATCCGTCCTTCTATTCATTTTCCTCCGCTTCTCCGGATCCTGGTGGCAACAAGCTAAGCAAGGTAGCCCATAAGTCATTTTCCTTCTCCTTCTGGGAGATCCCGAGGCATTCCCAAGCCAGATGGGATATGTAATCCCTCCATCTTGTTCTGCGTCTGCCCTGTGGTCCCCTCCCAGTTGGACGTGCCAGGAATACCTCTGCGGGGGAGTTGTCTACTCTCTCTCTAAGGGTGAGGTCAGACCAAGAGCGATTCCAAAACCTGTATGGAATGGCGACTTTGACAAAAAAGCCACCTGACCTCAGATTAAGGAGACCGGGGTCCTCTCTTGAAGCCAGGACTGGCAGGGGAGCTTGCCGGCGAGCACCTGGGCACACATGGGGTCCGTCAGGCTCAGCCTGATGTGATGGCGTCGGGCTGCCGTCTTGTAGGCCAGCCTGATTATGGCGTCGGGCTGCCGTCTTGTAG